>JACBWV010000825.1:1410489-1850155 GCA_013435795.1 Chlamydomonas sp. ICE-L
CCATTTGCCCAAACTAATGTAGCACTATTTTTCTTCTCAGCTACTAGCAGCAGCTTCTTGCCAGCTCCCTAGTCCAGCCACTGGTTCGGGCACCAAGTGTACCTGTGCATGTGTTGTTATGCAAGTCATGCCAACATGCACCGAAAGTGCACCGGCTAGCTTGGAGTGCGTGTAGCCCAAGGATAGGTAGGGGAGACAACCTTCCAAGAACCTGCCATATAATTGTGGCTAATACCAGGCTAATACAGCACTAGTTCTCTTCTCAGCCACTAGCAGCAGCTTCCTGCCAGCTCCCTGATCCAGCCACTGGTTCGGGCACCAAGTGTACCTGTGCATGTGTTGTTATGCAAGTCATGCCAACATGAAAGTGCACCGGCTAGCTTGGAGTAGGTGTGGCCCAAGGATAGGTAGAAGAGGCAGGCTGCCAAGGACCTGACAAGGAAGAAAAACAGGAGTAAAAACAAGGAAGAGGCAGGCTGCCAAGGACCTGACAACCAGGGTACTTCCAAGCACGCGCTGGCGCGCTGCTTTTTTGAGCCTCATTGCGGGTTGCGCGCAGTTTTTTGCAACCCCCTGTGGGCGCAGCAAGCATTTTTTGCGCTTTTTGCACTACAAAGCGCATTTTCTTTTTCAAGCGCGCTAAAGCGCTGGCCAATTTGGTCAATGGAAGTACCCTGCTGACAATGTGTTTTTTCCGGCTACGAGCAGCAGCTTCTAGGCAGCTCCCCTAGCTGGCTAATCAGCCTAACCTAAATCAACCTACTGCTCGGTGCTCCTTGAAGCTGACGCATTCAACTTTCTAGCGCTGCTGGAATGTTAAGGCTCAGCCCAGTGGCTGGGGCAGGGTGCTACCTAGAAGCTGCTGCTAGTAGCCAAAATAAAAACAGGGGGACCTGCCCACTGTGTTTTCTTTTTGGCTACGAGCAGCAGCTTCTAGGTAGCTCCCCTAGCTGGCTCATCAGCCAAACCTAAATCAAGCTAGTGCACCTTGAAGCTGACACGTTAAACTTTCTAGCGCTGCTTAATTTTTAAGGCTTAGCCCAGTGGCTGGCTCAGGGAGCTACCTAGAAGCTGCTGCTAGTAGCCAAAATAAGAACAGGGGGCATATATTTAGGGACCGGCATATCATATGATGTTGACCAAAGGCGAGTATGATATCATATGACATCATACAAATTACATCATATAATATTGTCTATAAATGGTAACGTTAGCCTAGTCAAACTGTCTAACCTAGTGCTGCACAGGGTACTACATGACGCGCGCTAGCGCGCAAGATTTTGGAGCTCGACTGCACGGTTGACGCAATTTTTAAACCCCCTCTGGGCGCAGCGCGCAGATTATCGTTTTCGGTTCAGTCAAAACGCAACCCAAAAGGAGGCAGTTGCGTCAAAAGCACAACCCAAAATGACAAAATGTAGTACCCCGATGCAGCCCTTTTTTTGTTTTGTTTTGCTACTAGCAGCAGCTTCTAGGTAGCTCCCTGAGCCAGCCACTGGGCTAAGCCTTACAATTTCAGCAGCGCTATAAAATTGATTACGTCAGCTTCAAGGTGCACTAGCTTGTTTTAGGTTTGGCTGATGAGCTAGCCAGGGGAGTTGCCTAGAAGCTGCTGCTCGTAGCCGGAAAGGAAAACAGTTTAGTGCAGAAGAATTTCAAGATTCAAGCTCTGGGCCAGCGTTTTTCTTAAGCACTATTAATCGTGTACGCACGATGATTAATATTTATTCGCGAAATGGTCCATCGTTTTCTCAAGTTTGGGTAATGTTTTCGAGCTCGCCAAACTTTGGCCTGGGCATCGTTCATGAACGATTATTAATGTCTCCGGTCGACCCAAACGCTGACTGCAGCATCGTGCAGAACGATTATTAATGTCTAGCATCAGCCATACATACTGTTGGCTTAGGCATCGCGCATCCCGAATTCCCCATGGGAGCATGCCTTGGCCAGAATACTGGGAGACACGCTGGACAGATTCCAGCTAGCTCATCTGGGTGAGGCGAAAGGGGGAGGGGAAAGTTGAGGCCACGTACGCGTTCGCCAATAAATAAGAACCTCGACATAGGGCTTTCTGAAACATCCCGTGGGGGCCCTTTTCCCGGCCCTCGCCCTCGCTTGCTATTACTCCACCAACGTGCCATTCCTCGACATAAAATCTATAATTTTCTTGTCAACTGGAGAGACCAAGGCCGTCAACGCTCCACGCCGTGGGAGTCCACGTGTCACCAATCATCCTGCCATCCTTCCCTCGCTATCCCCTGCTACCCAGACAACTCCTGCAGGTGTGCGCCGATGGCTTCTTATTTGCTTTCCACCAAAGCTTGTGTCATATAGATTCGCCCTACCACTGAACCACGCGCATACAAGCTAGGACTGCCGAGATGAATATGCCTGCACCCCTTTGACTGCCATTTGACTGCACCGCCCCTTCCCCCGAGGAATCGGCTGGATGAGGAGCACCTCAATGTCGCGGTGCGTGCTTTCGTCATGCTCTGCATATTTCACTTTGACGACTTTCCTTTCGAGCAAGCGTTTGATCGCTGGACTGAGAAGTGCAGGCGAACTTTGTGTGTGAGTGTATGTACAATTTGTGTGTGGGTGTGTGAGGAGAATGTACTCCAGTAGGCAGTAACTTGTATATAGGGCTGGTGGCACACCCACTACTAGCATCTTCTCACCGCTTCCACGCCTTGTAATATTATTTTATTATGCTCTTTGATTGAAATGGGCCCTCTGAAGAACACTCTAGTGCAAGTCAGGTGTATTGTACAATGTTTATATGTGTTGCTTCTATACCCACGACAATGGTAACCAAGTCACCCACTACTACCACTCTAGGGGGTAGGGTCCTTTATCTAGTCATACAGGCCACATCCATTGCCAAGTTTGGCACTGCCACATTAGGCCATTTACAAGAGAAATTGACATGTATAATTATGCAAGCCTGGAGGAATTTCTGGAATGTCCAATATAATATATTCGTTTTTCTCTCAGCAAAACTGTAATCGTGCAAAATCGTAGGAACGATTTGTAATGTTTCCATTTCCCTGTAGACCCAGGAATCAAACCTAAACGATCATAAATGTGTAATGTCCAAAACGATCATTAATGTTTAATGCCCCAAAACCTTAGGGGAAACACTGGCTTGAAGAGGAAATGCATTTCGTGTTGGAATGTCCTTAGTAATCTGCGGATATAAAATTGTTGATTGGTAAATTGGAAAATGAACTTAAGTTGGTTGCCACAGACTTCCATGCATGAATCCTGATTCCATCGAAGGATGGGATAACCGTTACCAATTTCCTGATGAGATGATGATTAAATTATAATTTAATTGATCATTTAACGGTCATCGCATGAGATGACGATTAAATTATGAGTGCAACAGATTGTGCACATATAATTTTACTACAGCAACAACTCAAGAACTTGCAACTCAGCTCGCAACTCGCGACTCAACAACTCACCACCAACTGGGCAATTCGCAACTCAACAACTCGCAACAAGCAACTCAACAACTTAGCAACTCGAAACCCAACTCAACATCTCGCAACTTAACTCAACACAGCTCAACAACTTGCATTCCAACAAATCTACAACTCGCAACTCAACAATTGAACAACTCGCAACACGCGACTCGACAACTCAACAGCAACTCAACAACAACTCGCGACTCAACAACTTAACAACTCGCAACTCAACAAACGCAACAAACAATACCAAAAGCCAGCTGAGCGGGGCGGTCATTCTAGTTCGATTTGGCCGTCGGCGTCTGGCGACGAGGAGGGCATTCAGCTACCAACTGTTTCTCCCACATGGTAGCTGAGAAGTCCGCGAAAAGTAGCCAAACTGCGAGTAGGTGAGGGGAATAGCCAAGTCGCAACAAATCTCGCAGCGTCAATTCCCTTCGATGTAGCTTCGAAATCCTACAATACTCACTTCTGTCCTGTGAAATCAGTTCTGGGCAGGAACGGCTCCTTCAATACGATATTCCCGCCAAACATTATTTGACTGAACCACGGCTGACAGAAATGTGACACAGTTCCATTATTATTGGGTGAGCATCAATCCTAGACCATGCACAAACCTTCCTTGGCGGTCGAGAGCAGCTACCATTCGCTATCGGCGATTGGCCGTTTTACCATTTATACCAGAACTAGTCGAATGAGCAGGGGACCTACCAGGCAGGTGCTACCAGGGCACTCACTATTTATATTCCCGATGCGTCGGGTGACGTCAGCGTCCAACGTCGGGTGCTCAGCACGGGTAAGTCCAACTTGCCTCGATGCAGTCGTCGACTCAGATCGGGTCTTCCCGGTCCTCCCGAGGCATAGCGTGGGCTTTCGAGACTATCGCCGACCTTCCAAGGACAAGACATTCTGCACACTCTTGCTACTCGACTCGACACCACCTTCGTGCTTTCCTCAGTGCTCTCTAAAGTCTTCTCCTCCCCTGAACTCCTCATTTCCTGCAGAGCTTCTCAACTGCTTCCCCACAAAGCCCCCCACTCACTCCCACCACACCCACTCACCACTCTCCCACCCACCCACACTCCAGTACCCCAAGGATTGCCTCCTTAGCACCACCACACCAACTCCCACAAACCCACACACACATACCCTCCCTGACCTCCACCCCAGCCCACCCCACCCCACGCAGAACCCCCCACACACATACCCTCCCTGACCTCCCCCAATCAAGCTCCCCCCGACCCCAAGTCCAAACACTATAGCTCCCACTCCTCCCCCCCCCCACCCCACCCCACCCCCCCCACCCCCCCACCCCCCCACCCCCACCCTCACGTCCCCCACCCCTCAACCAACCCCTAGTTAGCCCATGCCTTCCCTCCTCCTCCTCGCGCTCGTCACACTCCTGGCCTTCCCACCAGTACCTGCCAATGCAGCCTTACGTTCACAGTTTCCAGTACGCAAACACTTCTACCTTGAAATCGAAGAATTCTCAGGAGCCCCAGACGGCCACCTTCGGGTTTCAGGGCTCAATGGAATCCTCGGCGTGAATGGTTCAACCCCAGGTCCTACCCTGGAGGTGGATGTTGGCGACGAGCTCTGGGTGAAGGTGTTAAACAAACTGAGTGTGGCTACTAGCTTGCACTGGCATGGGATTCACCAAGTTGGATCCAACCGGATGGATGGTGTACCAGGTGTAACCCAAGCAGCTATCTCTCCCGGAAGCACCTTCCTCTACAGGTTCAAACTGGATGTCCCTGGAACATACTGGTACCACGCCCATACAGCCAGCCAGTATGTGGATGGGTTGCGGGGAGCTCTCATCGTCCGCGACCCCTCTGCGAGCATGTACCACGAACGAGTTATCCAGCTGACTGATTGGTACCACAACACCTCTAAGCACATCATCGAGAAGGAGTACCTAGTGCCATTCAGTGGAGCCCGGGACCCTATCCCAGTGTCATGCCTAATCAACGGCATAGGGCAGCACAGATGCACAGACCCAGCCCAGTGTGCCTATGAAAGGATCGAAGCTGTCCGAGGCACCGCTGACCATCCGATGACCAAGCTGCGCATCATCAATACTGCGGCCTTTGCCGTCTTCAACTTCTCTATTGATGGCCACTTGATGCGAATCATTGCAGCTGACAGCACCCCAGTGCACCCTGTCACAGTGGGGTCACTGAGAATCAATGTAGGACAGCGGTACGACGTACTGGTCTACTGCAGCCCAGATGCCCCAAGCTGCCCAGATGCCCCCGCATGGGTTAGGGCCGTGATGGAGCAAAACATATTTGTCCAAGCGACGCCGACTCCTGCTGTTCGAGCCATCCTCCAATACACACCAGACATGAGCCAGATCCCTGACACCAACCTTGACCCCAGCCTTGCAATGGTGAACAGACAGGAGTTATTTGGTGGCCACATTGACCCCCAAGGGCTGAAGCCTCTGAAGCCGTTGGCCCCCCCCCCCTTCAACAAGTACGCTGGAAATGACTGTGAGCTTCCGTTTCGGGGCTGACTGGATTTCTAGGGCTTACATCAATGAAGTGTCGTTCTCCATGGATGCATTGATAGCTTCCCTGGACCCGGACATTGGGTCGTCGCTGTTGGAATATGCGGCAGCCAAGGTTCCATACCCAGTCAACGACAAGGTCCAGATAGTGATGCTGGAATGTGGTGAGGTGGTGGATATTGTCGTCAACAACTACGACACTGCTGAACATCCATTCCACATGCATGGCCATACGTTTTGGGTTATGTCCCAAGGAGCCACTCATGAGGGGGTCTACAGCAGCTCGTCTCTGCCCCATGACGAGAACCCCATGAGGAGGGACACTGTAACTGTGAATGGCCGCAGCCATGTGGTGATTCGCTTCGTGGCAGATAACAGAGGCGTTTGGCTGTGGCACTGCCATGTTGAATGGCATGCTGCTGCGGGCATGGCCCTGATCTTCAGTGTGGATGTTGGTGTGTGAATGAACATGCAGATAACAGAGGCGTTTGGCAGTGGCACTGCCATGTTGAATGGCATGCTGCAGCGGGCATGGCCCTGATCTTCAGTGTGGATGTTGGTGTGTGAACTCTTCAGTGTGGATGTTGGTGTGTGAACTCTTCAGTGTGGATGTTGGTGTGTGAAATCTTCAGTGTGGATATTGGTGTGTGAAATCTTCAGTGTGGATATTGGTGTGTGAAATTTTCAGTGTGGATGTTAGTGTGTAAATGAACATGCAGAGCTTACTATATCTCTACCTACGGGTGCGTTTTAGTGTTCGCCATCGCTGTCAGCGGTCACGGTAGCTTTGTCCAGGTCAAGTAGCAGCCCGTTCTCTACCGCTGTAAGACTGGGCTCCCTTAACACCACGCCCTACCAGGCCTTCTCATTACTTTGTACTCCGGTGTATTTTGTAGTGGTGGTGGCAGGTGAATGTGTCTGTGTGTTCCTTAGTGTGTTTGTGTGTGTATGTGTGCAATTTCGGGGTGGAGTGTTGTGGCACCAGAAAAGTCGCCACAACACTCCACGTCCCACAAGGCGTTCTCATTACTTTTCACTACCTACATTTTGTTGATTAAGACGGGATAGTTGCAGTAGTTGAAGTAGTTGCAGTCCTGTCCGTGTAGTGAAGTAGTTGCAGTTGCAGTCCTGTCCGTAATTTGTGATTTGGGCTTGTCTTGGTCAATGTTATGTATGTATGTATGTATGTATGTATGTATGTATGTTACAGTCCAAGGGTAGGTCAAATAGGCTGGAGTGACTTGTCCAACAGGGCACTACATGACACGCGCTAGAGCACAAGCTTTTGGGGGCTCGACTGCGTGATTGAAGCAAAGGTTGAAACCCCCACTGCGTGCAGCAAGCAGATTTCAGACTGAAGTTGCGCTCTGGGCTTTTATCGTGCTGGTCTGCGTTTTCTGCGTGCTGGGTCTTTTTGACAGTTGCTTGCCCAGATCAGAGAGAGTGAGACTCAGTAAGTCAGCGAGTGCCTGAAGGGGTGAAACCAAGAAATGCTCTGGGCTGTTCACTGTCTTCCAATTCCAAGTCCTCATGTGCGATACCCACGGAGTTTTAAGACTTTACCAGGTCAATAATTGCTTGTTAATCTAAACCCTCCTAGTACCGTAGTCTAGACTTGTCTTGATTATTCAAGGTTGGATAAGTCCCCTTTGCCTAGACTTGAACTTGGTTACATGGCTCCAGCTCAGGACCCCCGTTGGTAAACCGATTGTTTGGGTTTTAGTTCACCAATGCCTTTTATTTTTAAGCTCTTCCCATCATAGTTGGGCAAGTCCCTTAAGCCTATTTTACCTACATACATACACACATGTTCGTTTGGTCGTGGGTTGGTATCCCAATTATGGAACACCCTAAGTGCGCCTACTTCGCATACACCTCAGTGTCGCTGGTTTGTGTCGGGAGACCCACCTCCTGGGGTGTAAGTCCTTTCACAACTTAAAAACAAACAAATGGCTCCAGCCAGAAATCTGGCTTCTCGTTGTCTTCCCCTTTGCCAAAGTAGGCTACCCCTGGACTAAAGCATACTAACACACAGATGATGGGTTGATGTCCACCGCATAGTATTGAAATTGTTACATCCGAGTAATGCGCCACTCTCAGGACGTGAAGTTAAGGACACCACTGCGTAAGCCGGAGCTAGCAGTAGTCACCATTTAGTCACCGCTTAGTACTCTCTAGTGATGATGATTCTATTTTTCTGGAAAGTTGTATATCAATGCAATGGATGCATGGACACTTGTTGAATTTTTTACACATACTTCTCCACTGTTCCTTGAAATTGAACTTGGTTACATAGTTTCAGGCAGCAATTTGGCTGCCGTCTTGGCAGTGCAAAATTTCAGGAAATGTAAACAAATAATGAAATAAATAAATAGCATGCAATATTACGAGGAATGAGGTTCAGAGGGCCAGACAGTTTGCTTTCACTGGTGCCAACCACCAACTCTTCGAATTGACTTAAGTTACATGCTTTGGCAATAACCAAACTTAAGTCCTAAAAGCTTAACTCGAGTCCTAAATGCAAATTCAACAACATATCACAATCTTGAATTCTTGAGTATTCTGACTCAAGAGTGTGATGAGCTGAAGTACCTGTGGTGTGTGCACTACATACCTATGATTGATTAAGCTGCTTGAAAGGGTGATCTGCCTAAAAATATGCTTTTAACCCGTTAATTATAAACCAGCAATCTTTTACTGTCATACCGAATCATAATATAGGAAATTAAATGTGGTGAGCTAAGGTCTACTGAAATACGAATTGATTTAATTTTAGTACCAGTCAGGGTAATTCAAAGCGCGCGCTTTTGAGCACTGACTTTTTGACCCCCTCTGCGCTTTAAACGCAGTTTATTGCAACTCCCTTTATTGCAACTCCCTAGCGGGAGTAGGGCAACATCTGCAAACTTCGCAGAATGTTACACTACAAAAGCACATGTCGTATAAAGTCAAGGCATGCAGTTCAGAATTTAGTACAAGACTTCATGCTCCGTCATCTAAACCCCCACCCTCGTCAGAGCCCTCATCCTCACCAGACGCTCAATCTTCGGCATGAACCGTGTTCTGTCCTGTATAGCCGTGCTCCAGCACAAGCGCTGGCAAGACGCCCGCCGAACGACCCGCTCCACATTTTGGCCCAAACGCACAGAATCAGCCCTTTGTCAAAAAACCTTTTGCCATTTTGCTAACTATTCGTGCTTGTACCAAGGTACGATTTCACACACGCTTTTTGAGCCCCACTGCGCATTTCGCGCAGTTTTTTCAACCCCCTGTGGGCGCAGCACGTACTTTTGCGCTTTTTGGACTACACAGCGCTGACAAATTTGACATTTGTGCGCTTAAAGCGCTGACCAATTTGACAAAATGTAGTACCCTGGCTTGTACGGTAATTAAATTATCACTGTAGCACGAACACTGTAAAACGAGATAATCTTTTATTATATGTTTTTTTGTACTGTTTGTATCGTTCAGAAGAAGAAGATGAAAACATGGATAATAATAAGAAGAACAAAGAAATTTGCTCGCGCTTACATTTTCCTGGTAATACATGTTTTACTGCCGAAGACGGCGGGCAGCCAAATTGCTGGCTGAAGCTATGTAACCAAGTTCAAGTTCAAGTTCTGTAAACGATTGCTTGGGTTTCAGTTAATCAGTGACTTTTTCGTTTTAGCCCGTCCTGATATTATTATTGGCATTTAGGCAAGACTCTTTAACCTATTTGGTAACTACTGGACTGTAACAACAAAATAAATCATGACGGTAAAATCAATTCGGTAGATCATGCAAGCAAAATTAAGCATGGCAAGGGTAGGCAAGTCTTTTTATCCTGATTGGCTTGTTGGCTACTCCCTGAACTGTAACCAGTTTTTTTCGTAATAAATAACCAGTGTCTTTACGAACCACCATGGTGCTCCTAGGAGCTTTTAGAGTGCACCTAGCAGCTTTGGGGGCTCCAGCAGGGTACTACTTCTTGCCAAATTGGTCAGCGCTTAAAGCGCACAAACGTCAAATTGGTCAGCGCTTTTTGGTGCAAAAAGCGCAAAAACTGTGCGCTGCGCCCACATGGGGTTGAAAAAACTGTGCGAAACGAGCAGAGGGGCTCAAAAAGGCAGCGCGACACCACGCTGCCGCGCACGCTTAGTAGTACCATAGGCTCCAGGTGACCCAAGGTGACTCCAGAAGACTTTAGCATAGCATCCCCACTACTAGCTTGCGTTCATTGTGGCTAAATATCGGTAGAAAGCCAGAGGAGTTGCCTAGAAGCTGCTCATTGAAGCCCAAGATAAAAACAGAGATAAACACATAATCACCAAGTGTCACATCAACCTCACTAAAAATAAATAAATAAATACATAAATGCACAGTACGCCTTATTACGAGGCGTGAGGTTGAGGGGGCTTCCACTATATATCAGTAGCCAACTTCCACTACGTGGATGGGGGATAGGTGGGATGTGTGCATTATATTGTATAATTAGATGATCACTGTAGCACAAACTCAGTGCCCCCGTCAGTAGAATGATTGTTTGGGGTTCCTTTAGCCTATTTGGCCTACCCCTGGACTGACACAAACATACATGTGTGTTGATCCGGGGACAAGAAGAGGTCTGGTCTGAGTTTGTTCCAGGTGAGTTTGGCCATGCTAGGGGGGTTAAGCCACGAGGGTGGCCTGGCCAGCCTCACTAGCTTACTCATACTATGCTCTTTGTATCCCCACAGGTGCGCTTTAGTGTTCGCGGTTGTTGGTGTCAACCGCCATGGTAGCTTTGTCAAGGTAAAATAGCAGCCCGTCCCCTACTGCCGCAAGGGGCTCCCTTAATACCACGCCCCACCAGGCGCTCTCATTACTAGGTGCAGCAAGGAAATGCTGTCAACCGCCATGATAGCTTTGTCCAGGTAAAGTAGCAGCCCCTTTCCGTATGCCGTAAGACGGGGCTCCCTTAATACCACGCCCCACCAGGCGTTCTCATTACTAGGTGCAGCAAGGCCTGTGCAACCCTCTCCATGGAGTTCACTGAGTCCAGACAGGCTTGTTCAGCCTGTGCTTATATCCTTCTACCCTTGTACCCTACTACGGTTGGGCAAGTCCCTTTAGCCTATTTGGCCTACCCCTGGACTGTAACATTCATACCATTACCCTGGCCAGCCTCCCCACCCCATCAACGCCCCACGATCTCATCGATAGAAACATCCCGCAGCATCACAAACACCTTGCCGTCGTCATCCCTAGAGATGCGCATGGTGGTATCCAGGTAGGTGGTCAGCATCCACAAGGAGCTCACCACCCTTGGGTCCACTGCAAAGTTGGGAGACACGGCTTGCTGCAGCATGGCCTGGGCACTCCCCACCAAGGAGTTCACCGGGTCGACCACAGCTTGACGGAGAGGGGTGAGATCTATAGTTTTACCCAACACAGTTATGGAGGAGGGGATGTCTAGGTTGGCCAGGATCTGCGGAGTTTGTAAGTATGTCTCCATACCCATCTTTTGGAAGCGGACCTTGAACTGGCGAGGGGTGCGCACTTCAAACTCGGCGTCTGCGTGGAGGGACATGGCCACAGGCACTGCGATGTCGATCTTGTTGTGGGCTGTAAGCCGCTTGCCATCGATCACCTGAGTGGAGTGGGGTGGGGTGGGGTGTGTGTGTGTGTGTGTGGGGGGGGGGGGGGTGTTGGTGTGTTGGTGTGTTGGGTGTGTGGGTGCGTGGGTGTGTGAGTGTGTGTGGGTGTGTGGGTGTGTGAGTGTGTGTGGGTGTGTGGGTGTCTGCGATGTCGATCTTGTTGTGGGCTGTGAGCCGCTTGCCATCGATCACCTGGGTGGTGTGTGGTGTGTGCGTGTGTGTGGGGGAGGGGGGGGGGGGGGTCTGTGTGTGTGTGGTGTCTGTGTGTGTGTGTAGTGTGTGTGTGTATGCGTGTGTGTAGTGTGTGTGTGTAGTGTGTGTGTGTGTGAATGGGTGTGTGTGTGTGTGTGTGTGGGGGGGGGGGGGGGGGGGCAGGAACTGCGGAGTTTGTAGGTATATGTCCATGTCCATCTGTTGGAAGCGAATCTTGGTCAAGGTCTCATTGCTTTGCATGGCCAAACCCTTGACATTGAAAATCTCCCCTTCCCCAAACCCTCAACCCTCAACCCTGAACTCCTCATATACTCCATATATACTCCTCATGTAGAGAGAGATACCATGCATATTGTCACTTGGTACTTGTTACACATCGCCAATGGATACGGCCATGAGGGGTTGAGGGCGTCAATAGGGTTTGAGAATAACTTGATACAGTGAGTGGAATAATATAGAATCAACTCAAATAGATTAAGTATACGATCACTTGGTGCACCTTCACAATGGGTATGGTCGGGAGGGGCGGGGGGCGTCAATAGGGTTTGATAAAAACTTGATACAGTGAGTGAGATAATACAGAATCAACTCTAATATATTAAGTATACGATCACTTGACACTCATCCCCAATAGCTACGGCCAAGAGTGAAGGAGAGCGTCAATAGGTTCAACAATATCTTGGTACAGTGAGTGATATAATGCAGAATACAACCAGGGATATCATGTGTACAATCACCTGGTACACGTCTCCAATGGTAACAGCTGGGAGGGCATCCATGGCATTGAGTAGTGTGAGGGTAGGACTGTCAGAGGTGGATATCAAATTCTATCCAGTGATATACCGTCATAAAGGCCATGTGCAGGTACCGGTATATCATGATTAACATCACCTGGTCCACGTCCTCAATGGAGACAGCCGGGGGGGCATCGATGGCATCAAGCAGGGTCTGGGTAGGAGCTTTATAGGTGTATATCAGTTGTATAGGTATATGTCAGATTCCATTGAGTGATATAATAATCAACATAAAGCACTTATATATACCGGTAATTTGTAAAATCACCTGGTACACGTCCCCAATGGTGACAGTCGGGAGGGTATCAATGGCATTGAGCAGAGTGAGGGTAGGCATGTTGGAGGTGTAAATCAGCTTCCATCGACCTTCCAACACATCCATGGCATCTGTGGCGATGTTGTTGGGGTTGCTGGCCTCCAAGGCTGTGATAAACTCCTCAATTGCTGCCCGCTCCTCGTAGTTAGCACTCACGCCCCTGTGCGTGTGTGTGTGTGTCCATGCGTGTGTGCGTGTTTTTGTGGTGTGTGTGTGTGTGGATGGGTGGGATCAAGGTTGGGGTTGCTGGCCTACAATGCTGTGATAAACTCCTCAATTGCTTCCTGCTCCTCAGTCTTGCCCCTGTGTGTGTGTGTGTGTGTGGGGGGGGGGGGATCAAGGTTAGGGTTACTGGTCTCCAAGAGACATCAGCTCTCATTGAGTGACATAATGAAGGATGTGCTCTATGAGATCTATTATACAATGTGACATATATATGATATCCTGTATGTATGTATGTATGTATGTATGTATGTATGTATGTATGTATGTATGTATGTATGTATGTATGTATGTATGTATGTTTCAGTCCAGGGGTAGGCCGAATAGGCTTACGGGACTTGCCCAACCGTAATAGGAAGGGCTTAAAAAGAAAAACACTGATGAACTGAACCCCCAAAATATGATATGATGTGCAAAATCACCTGTGGATTCCGTACGCGTGTGTGTGTGGGGGGGTGTCTGTGTGTGTTTGTGTGTTTCTGTGTGGGGGGTCGGGGGGGGTGGGGATCAAGGTTGGGGTTGCTAGCCTCCAAGGCCATGATAAACTCCTCAATTGCTGCCTGCTCCTCGTAGTTAGCACTCACTGAACTGAACCCCCAAAATATGATTTGATGTGCAGAATCACCTGTGGCTTCCGTGAGCTGAGGGCTAAATCAGAATCATTGATATAATATGATATAATATGATATGATATGATGTGACATGGTATACTATTATATTATTTAATATAATTTGATATAATGTGATATGATATAATTTGATATAATATGATATAATGTGATATGATATAATGTGATATAATATGATATGATATAATGTGATATGATATGATATACTGTTATATCATATGATATGATATGTTATGATATGATGTGATATGATATGATGTGCAAAATCACCTGTGGGTTCCGTACGCAATGTCCATCAGACCGGCCTTGAGAGCTGGAGAGGACATGCCTGCCCCTGGTCCATTGACACGTACAGGAATGGACGGCGCTTGTCTCTCAATCCACATGGGTGCTGTCTGTTGTTCTTTCAGCCTGAGCTTGGCTGCCTTGGTGTCCGCAATATCCGCCAGGGGGGGCAGGCCTGGAGGCGGGGGTGGTGGCGTCAGCAACATAGGCTCAACCAACTCCTTCTCCTTCACCTCCACCTCCTTGCCTGGAGTGATGCCCTCCTCCGCCCCGGACCCCAGTGGGGAGCTACTGCCCCCAGACCTTGAGATGTAATCATTCAGATCAAACACACCGTCTGAGGATGCCGGTGAGCTTGGGGGCAAGCGCCCCTCCCTGCTGCTGCTATTGCTGCTGCTGCCGTTGGTGGAGGAGGGGAGTGAAGGAGCTAGCTGGCCAGTGGTAGCCTTGTTGGCGGAGGGGGGTAAGCGCCCCTCCCTGCTGCTGCTGCTGCTACTGTTGCTGCTACCATTGGTGGAGGAGGGGAGTGAAGGTGCTAGCTGGCCACTGGTAGACTTGTTGGCGGAGGAGGGCAAGTGCCCCTCCCTGCTGCTATTGCTGCTGGTGCCGTTGGTTGAGGGGGGTGCAGGTGCTAGCTGGCCACTGGTAGCCTTTTTGGCGGAGGGGAGTGAAGGAGCTAGCTGGCCACTGGTAGCCTTTTTGGCGGAGGGGAGTGAAGAAGCTAGCTGGCCACTGGTACCCAGAGCTTCAGAAAAGGGCTTCCCCTCTAATGCATCCAGGATGTTGTTGACCTGTTGGTTGATTGGTTGGTTGGTTGGTTGGTTGGTTGGTTGGTTGGTTGGTTGGTTGGTTGTTTGGTTGGTTGGTGTTGTTTGGTCGGTGGTGTTGGTTGGTTGGTGTTGGTTTGTTGGTTTGTTGGTGTTGGTTGGTCAGTGGACAGTGGTAGGTTGCAGTTCTTGTTTGATTTGACCTGAGCACCAGTGCAAATGTTTTTTTCCTTGGTCACAAAGGGCTAAATTTTATCAGATGAGCCCCTTCCTGGTTCCCCCCTTGTAAAAAACAAAATCAGTGCAAACCATTTAGGCACTGTTTTTACAGCTCATGTTTTTCACACTCTTGCTGAGTTGGATTGGGTAGATATCCCCAGAACAGCTCTCAAACCATGCACCACCCCATACCAGCACCAATCACATACTTGCACTTAAAGGCTGCTCGCCCTCTTCAGCAGTAATGATAACACCTGGTGGTGGGTGGTATTAAGGGAACCGTGTCTTACGGTGGTAGGGAACGGGCTGCTACTTTACCTGGATAAAGCTACCATGGTGGTTGACAGCGACCGCAAACACTAAAGCGCACCCGTATGGATTCGAACCCGGCACCTTTGTCTTTCTAGGAGCTCTATCACTGAGCCATTCATCGTCCATCTACATCAGCAACTTAATCAATCAATCTTCATCCCTGAGCTATTATTGTCTTCCTCTGCGGTCCTCTGTCTTTTTTCCTTGGTCACGAAGGGCTAGTTTTTATCAGATAAGCCCTTTCCTGGCGATACAAAAAAAATGAGCTGGATTGGGCAGATATCCCTAAAACTGCTCTCATACCATGCATACCATGCACAATCACATACCAGCACCAATCACATACCATGCACCAATCCCCTACTGGCACCAATTCCCTTGTCTTCACCTTGCTTATGATTGGGTTAGGGAGGGCAGACTAGCCCACAACAACTACGAAAAGCCTAACCTTGTTAAATGTTTACCACACCACACCATCCCCACACAGCCTAGCCCACCACCCCACAACCCACCACAACACCACCACACCACAACACACCATCACAAAGCACAACCACCAATCCCATACTGGCACCAATCCTCTTATGCTCACCTTGCTTATGATTGTCTGTGCTCGCTGCTTTTCTATGTTGGTGCTAGCTGGCCTTGCACCTGCTGCTGTTGTAGCCGCGGTAGCTGGCATTAGGTCAGCAGGAATGGACCTTGCAGGTCCTTGAGTAGTTGGACTGCCTGATTGAGCGGAAGGGAAGATTAAGGACACCATCGCTGGGGTAGGGTTAGAGGTAGGGGTGGGAGTAGTGGCAGGGGAAGGGGAGGTAGAGGACGCCATCACTGGGGCAGGGGTAGGGGTAGAGGTAGGGGTGGGAGTAGAGGTAGGGGAAGGGGAGGGGAGCTGCGGTTGGTGTTCTGTGGAGGGCAACTCCAATGGTCTCTCTATGTTGGAGGCAGCTGGCCCAGGTGTGGCAGAGGATGTAGCAACTGCAGGTCCCGTAGCGGTGCTGGCTGTCCTGCTGGGCTGAGACCCAGACGAAGAGTATTGGGATGGTGAGGGAGTGGCAGCTGGAGCCCCTGGTGGGTCTGTGGCGGTGCTGTTGGCCGTAGCTGTGCTTGGGACTGAGCTGGCTTGGCTTGGTGAGGTGTCAGAGGGCGATGGGTTTGGGGTGGACCGAGGTGTGGTTGTAGCTGAATGAGAGGTAGAGGGAGCTGATGATATGTTGGCTGCAGCTGGTGCCTTGACCTTACCTGCATCAGCTGTGACGATCTGTTGACAGGAGGTTGGGTGGGTGTGTATGTTGTTACAGTCCAGGGGGTGGCCAAATAGTCTGAAGGGACATGCCCAACCGTGACAGGAGGGGCTTAAAACGAAAAAGCACTGATGAACTGAATCCCAAACAATCGTTTTACCGACGGGGGCCCTGAGTTCGTGCTGTAGTGAAAAAATTATTATAATGATTAGCACAAAATAAAATGTTTTGAAGGTGATAAGAACTTGATATACGGCTTACTATTCAGTGTTTTTATTTTCAGCTACAAGTAGCAGCTTCTAGGCAGCTCCCCTGAATGGCTATTCAGCCAACCCCAAACACTTTGAAGCTGACATAATCAGCTTTACAGAACTGCTGAAATAATTTTGTGTAGACAATTGGTCGGTTCAGAGAGCTGCCTGGAAGCTGCTATGAAAAGCCGTAAAGAAAAACCCTGTTACTATTTGTCTGAATGTACATTCATTGCCCAACCGTAAGAACATATACTACTACATTCAATGCTAGACACCCTCTCCTAGACACCCTCTCTATAACACTCTCTCTTGAACACCCTCTCGTTAACATCCTGTCTCAAACATCCTCTCTGGGACCACATTATATTTTTTTTTATGTCAAACATGCGTAGCACCACCTATGAGATAATGATAGCTGCCATGCCACCATCGCATCACATTTAAATGTTTACACGTTTAAATGCAAGCTCAACCTATGAGGTAATGATAGCTGCCAGTCCACCATCGCATCACATTTAAATGTTTACACGTTTAAATGCAAGCTCAACCTATGAGATAATGATAGCTGCCATGCCACCATTGCATCGCATTCCCCTTTCACCTTCTCCTCATTTTAAATGTTTACATGTTTAAATGTGTGGCACAACTTATGCGATATTGATAGCCGCCATGCTGCTTTCACATCACATCACATTTAAATGTTTATATGTTTAAATGCAAGCACAATCAATAATGATAGCTGCCATGCCACCATCATATCACATTTAAATGTCTAAACATTTAAATGCGTAGCACAACGTACAAGATAGTGATAGCTGCCACCATAATTTGTTGCTTTTCCTCATCATTTTTGGCGGAGCCCCCAGATTCACCCCGTTGTCCGTTTGTTCGTCCAACCGACCGACCGACCTACTGACCGACTGACCGAAAGAACAAAGCCTGACATGTCAGCCAGCTGTCTCATAACCAAGTGGCTTTGGTCATCTCCATTTCCGTTGCCACCTGTCATTCTGTTGCCAATACACTCCACCAATGTTCCACGTCGCTTGCGATGCTGCATAGGACTTGTTCATCATTATCTCCTTATTTTTCATTTATCCCCCATCACACCACAGCCCCCTCGCACCTTCTCTTCTGTTGCCGCCCTTTCAAGCGCTAGCTGGGCTGCGGCCTCTTGTGCACCACCCTGCTCCTCGCCCGGGGGGAGCTGGGAATCTGGGCCCTGGCCAGCTGGGGCTGACATCATGGTAGATGATACGAAGGAGTATATAACAGTCCAGGCAAAAACAGAGAGACCTAAGCGAGGTGTAGGCATGGCAAGACAAAAAAGTAAGGCAAGGCAAATGCAAAATACTAATGCAAAATGCACAATGTTAGGCAAGGCAAATGCAAAATACAAATGCAAAATGCACAATATTAGGCAAGGCAAATGCAAAATACTAATGCGAAATGCACAATATTAGGCAAGGCAAATGCAAAATAATAATGCAAAATTCACAATATTAGGCAAGGCAAATGCAAAATAATAATGCAAAATGCACAATGTTATATCAGCAGCCGAGGCAAAAACAGAGATACCCAAACATGGAAGGAGGGCATACATATAGGTAGGTAGACATGGTTGATGAGACAGAGGAGGATATAAGAGCCTAGGCAAACAGAGAGAGAGAGAGAGAGAGAGAGAGAGAAGAGAGAGAGAGAGAGAGAGAGAGAGAGAGAGAGAGAGAGAGAGAGAGAGAGAGAGCTTAGCAAGGAAGGAGGGCATACATATAGGCAGGTAGCCGTGGTAGATAAGATGGAGGAGTATAAAACAGTCAAGGCAAAAATCGAGAGACCTAAACATGGGAGGAGGGCACACATATAGGTAGGTAGCCATGGTAAATAAGACGACAGAGGATATAACAGCCCAGGCAAAAACAGAGAGACCTAAACATGGAGGGAGGGCATACATATATGTTCACAACCATGTTAGATGATACATAGAAGGATATAACATCCCAGGCAAGAAAGAGACGTTAACATCGGAGGAGGGCATACATGTATAGGGATCGGCAATATGATATCACATGATATCATGTCATCATATGATATCACATGATATGATGTCATCATATGATATCATATGATGCCGGTGGTCTGACTAGGTAACTTTGGCCTGGGCCATCATATCATATGATATTAAATCATATGAGTTTTGTATGATATCATATGATATCATACCCGTCTTTGGTCAACATCATATTATTTGCTGTACCCTATGTAGGTAGGTAGCCATGGTAGATGAGATTAAGGATGATATAACAGCTGAAGAAAAAAGAGAGAGACGTAAACATGGGAGGAGGGCATACACATAGGTAGGTGGCCGTGGTAGATGAGACAAAGGAGGATATGACAGCCCAGGCAAAACCCCCAAGCACCACACACCTATCATGGCAGGCCATATAAGGAAGTCTCCTGATGCAACTTAGCACTTCAAGCTGTTCGGGACCTCCATAAACACTACCGCCGTTCCCCAAGCACCACACACCTATCATGGCAGGCCATATAAGGAAGTCTCCTGATGCAACTTAGCACCTCAAGCTGTTCGGGACCTCCATAAACACTACCGCTGTTCCCCAAGCACCACACACCTATCATGGCAGGCCATATAAGGAAGTCTCCTGATGCAACTTAGCACTTCAAGCTGTTCGGGACCTCCATAAACACTACCGCTGTTCCCCAAGCACCACACACCTATCAGGGCAGGCCATATAAGGAAGTCTCCTGATGCAACTTAGGCACTTTAAGCTGTCGGGATGACCCGATCCATAAACCTACCACCATAACCAACGCTGTTGCCCCAGCACCACAGCACCTATCCTGCGGTTTCCATCATAGAAGTCTCCTTATGCAAACTCTTAGCACTTCAAGGCTGTTCGGAGCCAGTCCATAACACACCGCCTACCCCATCCCCCAACAATTACACACCGCCCATCACCCCCCACTATCTCGGCAGGCCATATAAGAAAATCTCTCGATGCAACATAGCACTTTGAACTACTCCACCAAGCACCACACACCAAGCACCACACAGCCAAGCACCACACACCTATCACAGGCGGCCAGAAAATTAATCTCATCCCGATTCCATAGCACTTTAAGCTGTTCAGGTCCTCCATAAACATACTCGACGACTGGGGGCCTGCTTCAACCTCCACAAACGTTTTTTTTTTTTTTTTTTTTTTTTTTTTTTTTTTTTTTTTTTTTTTTTTTTTTTTTTTTTTTTTTTTTTTTTTTTTTTTTTTTCTTTTTTTTTTTTTTTTTTTTTTTTGTTTTTTTTTTTTAGTATTTTTTTTTTTTATTTTTTTTTTATATGTTCGTTATTTTTTTTTTTTGTTTTTTTTTTGAATATTTTTAAATTTTTCTAATTAGGATTTATATGTTTGTTTTGTTGTTATAATTTGGGTTTGTTTTGATGGGGTGCTCTTTTATTAGTTTTGGTTTGTAAAATTCTATCTTGTTTATTGTTGTTAGTGATGTTCTGTTATTTTGTTTTTGATGATTGTGTTGTTTGGTGTATTTTTTTTTTGGTTGATGTTATTTTTTTTTTGAGTGTGTGTTTTTTTTTTTTTTTTGTGTATGTGTATTGATGTTTTTTTTTTTTATTTTTTTTTTTTGGTGGATTGAGTTTTGAGGATTAATGTATTTGTGTTATGGGGCGGAAAATGAGATGGGGTTGTTGTTTGTGTTGTTGTTTTTATTTAAGTTTAGTTTTGTGTTTGTTGTTTTTTTTTTTTTTGGTTTTTAATTTGTGTTTTTTTTTGTTGTTTTTTTTTTTTTGTAGTGCTTGATGACCTGGGGTACACATTGTGTGGGGCTGGTGAAGGAGCTAGTTGTTTTTTCTTTCCTTTTTTGGGTGGGGTGGGGTGGGGTGGGGCGGGGTGGGTTGAGGTGGGGTGGGGTGGGGTGGGGTGGGGGTGGGGGAAGCTCGTAAGACCCCCCTTAGCTATGTCAAGCTGCAGGCACATTTGGAGTCCAGTAGAGCACCAGGAAAAAAAGAAAAAAGGGAAAACCATCATCATTATTGAAAGGATTTCCACCCCAGGAAGTGGGACCCAGTACATAAAACAGTGCCCACTGAGGGTCCAGAAAGAAAGGTGGAGAAAGACGTACAGAAGTAGGAAGTTCACGTTTGAAAGGCAGGGCATGCTTAGTTTCTCTATATCGACTGCCCCCCCCCCCCCCCCCCCCCCCCCCCCCCCCCTATGTGGTGGTTGGCCCCAGTGTTAGCAAACGGGCTGGCCCCCTCAACCTCACGCCTTGTAATAAGGCGCACACTTTTTTTGTCTTCTTTAATTGACTGAAGTGATTCTCTGTGAGGAATCAATAGTTGAGCCTCTAGCGTTTAAGTTTTCCAAAGTTCTTAACAACTGTATTGTGTATGGCTTGTACAGACACAATATGGTATAATTGGACATTGGAAATTGTATGAGTTATATACATCCATCTACACTCTGTTGATTTTGTGAGGGTGGCTGCAAGAAACCCCTGGATATTGTGGAGTGGGCTTGTCTGGGGTCAACACTGGCCTGCCTATGACAATGTCGTGTAATGTAATGGATCTCAAGCCCTTCATTCTTTGCTTGAAAAATGTTCCACTATACTTGGTCAGGCTTATGAACACCTGAGTCCTTGCATGGTGCATGGTGGTGCATGATGCATGGTGTATGGTGCATGGTAGTGTATGGTGGTGCATGGTGCATGGTGGTGCACCGCCTTAAATGGTTGTGCATGGTGCATGGCTGTGCATGGTGCATGGTGGTGCAAGGCTTTACATGGTTGTGCATGGTGCATGGTGCATGGTGGTGCAAGGCTTTACATGGTTGTGCATGGTTGTGCATGGTGCATGGTGCATGGTTGTGCATGGTGCATGGTGGTGCAAGGCTTTACATGGTTGTGCATGGTGCATGGTGGTGCATGCATGGTGCATGGCTTTAAATGGTTGCTCATGGTGCATGGTTGTGCATGGCTTTAATTTATGGAGCATGGTGCATGGTGGTGCATGGAGGTGCATGCATGGTGGTGCATGGCTTTTAATGGTTGTGCATGGTGCATTGTGCATGGTGGTGCATGCAAGGTGCAAGAGATAGTTTCTGTCTGATTTCTATCAACCAGCTCCTAGGTCATCCCTAGTCCCAGTTCCGCCCCTTCACTTACTTCGGGATTAGCAGTGGTGGCGCCTCGACCGCCTTGACCGTCTCAACCGTAGGCATTGGAGGGGACTCGACCGACTCCACCGCTTCGACCGCTTCCGTCCCGTCGACAAAAGGAACTTCAACCTCCGCCTCCGGAAGGGAGGGCGCTGTCAACTCATTCGATGCCTCAACCTTAACTGGTACCTCCACAGGGACCTCAAGGGGGACATCATCGACCACAATGGGTAGCTCATCACCCATAACCGGGGCCTCTTCCGTTGCCACGGCGGGGACCTCATCGACCACAACGGGTAGCTCATAAACCACATTGGGTAGCTCATCGACCACAACGGGTAGCTCGTCGACTACACCGGGTAGCTCATCGACCACAACGGGTAGCTCGTCGACTACAACGGTTAGCTCATCGACCACAACGGGTAGCCCGTCGACCACTGGGACCTCTTTCATTACCATACCGGGGACATCGTCGACCCCAACCAGGGCTTCTTCCGTTACCACAACCGATGGCGCGTCGAGGACCTGCGATGTTTAGGTTGAGACGGGTTGACAGGAGCGGCATGGTCAGTTGGTGCTGGGCATCGCCCTGTAGCTACGCCCTCCTCCATTGGCCCAAACTCACAGCAACAAACAGCGCACAGGACAAGGGGCAAGACAGGTTTCATCCCTCGTCGTTCTCATGTAGCTCAAGCTACTGGCACCCACCCTTTGGAAACATGGTGGGTAGTTGTGTGCAATGAAACGCATGCGATGTCCTGCTTCATCGCTGTGCACCCTGCGCGCTTAGATGTGATGCCTGCGCACGATGCTTCATTGATATGCGCACTGCGCATCACGATGCGTCATCGCAATAATTATAGTATGCTGCCTACTCCTTCGAGCTTCAACTCGCATTGCACCGGAAGACTTCGTTGAGTTGCTCATAGCCAGCTTGCATCGAACTCCGAGCCCAATACGCACTAACCCACAGCAGGACGACGCTAACAGGTGCGCAGAGGAAACAGAGACCCACAGGCACTGCGAATGCAAATGCTTCGTCACGCATTTGAAGTAATATTTAACACCATATTTTATCGCACTACTCAAACCAGCTTACATCCAAATTCGAGGCTGCTCTGCATCGCCTCAGACCAGAGCGGCGCGCGATGACAACTCCCCAACCGCGATGCTTTAGCGCAAGTGCCGCAGAGAGCGAGGAAGGCCTTAGGGAGCCAGGGGACAATCCCTTCGAGCAATGTAACCGGTATATCATCGGATAGAAACGGACGAATGAATGAGCTCAACGGAGCGAATGTTAGGCGAAGAGCTTCAGAGCTAAAAATGTGTATCGGGGTTTCAGACGTAATCGTAATCGAAATAATCAAAATAAGTAGCAGATCATGCGCCAATCGCCGGGAATATAAGCATGGAGGTAGACGTCGAGAGCAATGGCTGTGCTGATAGCTAAGGAGCAGCGCTGGGCGGCGCAAGGAATGTGGGAATGTGGAGGGGTTTTGGACAGTTACTTCAGCCACACCGTCGTACCTGTCTGGCCAGGCCAACCGCCATACCGGGAAAGAAACATCGCATGTGTACCCCTCTGATGTGTACAGCCCCCTCTGGTACGGGTCGCGGCCGCAGGCACAGGTCGCAGGTCGCGCGTCGCGGGCCGGGTTGGCTTGGACACCTGGCTTGGACCAGGCTTGGACGAGTGCGGGTGCGGGCGGTGCGGGCGGTGCGGGCGGTGCGGGCGGGGGGTGCGGGTGGGCCTCGCCCAACGCAACATTGGGAGCTGTCGCTGTTTGCCTATGCGTCTGGACATGCGCATGCGAGGAACGAAGAGCGCGAGGGACAGCCCATATTTTCAACTGCTCTGAGCCCAGCTTCTCATTTGCAAGCACAGCAAGGACGGCGTATAAATTCCCTTTCATGCTGCAAAACCAGCCTGCCATGTGCCATCGCCACACAAGGCTGGCCTAATCATTCCCTTTAATACGTACAAGCTTTAAGCTCGGCGAATCATCGACCGGCACAATCTTCCTCCTCACTCTGCCCTACGCCAGACGCCGAGCCTGCTGCCGTCGTTTTTCTTGCTGCCCACCGCCTCCAACCAGTAACCCTGCCTTCAACTCTGACATTTTCATAGTTGGCTTGGCCTGGATCCTAGCCATAGCTATGATGATGGTTTGACGAGGCCGCCAGGGTTTCTGAAACAGCTCACACACAAGTTCCAGCATTTAAGAGAAGATTAGAAGCCAGTAGCTGCGCCTGAGGGGATCATTACACGTCCGCCATGGAGTCTGACAAGGTGTGCATGTATGTATATACTGATGTAGTGGTGTGTGTATGCATGTATGTGTGTACATTTGTGGACGTGCACACACATTTATACACAGTATGTGTACATATGTGTGTATGTTGGGGATGTGCGCGTGCATTGGTGTCACTTGTAGGTGTGTGTACGTGTGTTTGTTGGGGATATGTGTGTAGGGTGACGGGGTGGGTTTTCACTGTGATGTATGCGTTTGTTTTTATGGTGCTGCAGGTGTCTGTGTGTGTGTGCGGTGGTGGCCTGGTGGGGTGGGTGGGTGGGTTGGGGTAATGGGGTGGTATGGCTACATATGCAGTACATGTGCGTTCTAACTTTGTGTCATGGGGTGCACCACAACAGACAGATAAAAACAATTGCGTACACAGGTTTGATATCGTCCATGTCTATCTGTGCCACTAAAAAAATAGATTTCATAACATTGATCAGAAACATTGTAACGTCATGATAGGTACCTTTTGTATATTATTTCAAATGAAACATTGTACTGTCATGATAGGTACCTATTGTACATTATCTTAAATGAAACATTGTACCGTCATGATAGGCACCTATAGTACATAATCTCAAAGGAAACAGTGTACTGTCATGATAGGTACCTATTATACATTATTTCACAGGAAACATTGTACTGTCATGATAGGTACCTATAATGCAAGGTGTCCACTACCTAGTCTTCACCATGGGTACCACTAGTACCATACCCATCACAATTATTACCAATCTCCCAACCTTAGGGATCAGTCGTGAACACTTAGACAAACTCACCTCTAAGCTGCACAGAAAATATATTGCCTCCTGTACCAGCATTCTTGCTCAATTTGCTACACGCCGCACGAAACAAAACAGTGGCATTCTTGGGGATATGGGTTTTAGGTCACTTACTGAGAAATCTTAGAGCAAAAACATGTTGAAGGGGGTCCACAACACATCGTTAAGCACTAAGTATATACTGCTGCTGATGGTGGTGGTGCTGATGATGCTGATGCTGATAATGGTGATGATGATGATGATGATGATGATGATGATGATGATGATGATGATGATGATGATGATGATGTGTACATTTTTCCTGGTGCCCTACTGGACTCCAAATTTGCCAGCAGCTTGATGAAGCCAAGGGGGACTTATGAACATCATGCCCACGACAAACAAACAGTTTTTTAACACGTCTGACCAGATGTTCATGTTGTAAATCCACTCTTAAAATAAATAAGTAGTACGCCTTATTACGAAGCGTGAGGTTGAGGGTACCAATAAAATTCACACAAAATAGCAATGATAACGCCTGGTGGGGCATGGTATTAAGGGAGCCCCGTCTTACAGCGGTAGAGAACGAGATGCTACTTTACCTGGACAAAGCTACCATGGCGGTTGACAGCGACCGCAAACACCAAAGCGCACCCGTAGGGATTCAAACCTCAGACCCTTTCAACGAGCTCTACTATTATGCAATTCGTCGAAACAGGATTAAATCCACTAAAAAAAAGATTACGTCTGGAGGGGAATGGTGTTAAGGGGACCCTCTCGTACGCCGCAGGTGGGGTAAGTCGCCATTAAATCCACTCTACTTTACCAAGCATTACTGTTCACCGCCGACAGCATTCAACCCGCATGTTTCATAGCTGTGTATGTTTGGACTGGGAGTGACTGGGAGTGGGACTTTGGACTGGGGTGGTGGATTTTGGGGTGGTGATTTTGGACTGGGCAGTCTACCCGGTGATTTTGATGAAATTAATGACCAACTCACTGTTGCAGCAAACCCGTTATTCCTGTGTGTGTTAGTGTGTGTGTTTGTGCAGTCTTCCCGGTGATTTTGATGAAATTACTGATCAACTCACTGTTGCAGCAAACCCGTTATTCCTGTGTGTATTGGTGTTTGTTTACAGTCTAGTTGGTGATTTTGATCAATTTAATGATCCACTCACTGTTGCTGCAAACCTGTTATCCCTGTGTGTGCTTGCGTGTGTGTGTGTTGATACAGTCTAGCAGGTGAAGACATAGCCAAATAATCTAACTGGACTAGCCCAACCTCACTATTCGGAAGGTCTGTATATGTATACACAAGAAGCTTAAGCAAGTAAATACAAAACTCCTCAGGAACCCTCAATTAACTTCTGTAGGCTAGCCTACTAGGATGAGCTGTGCACTCTTTAGAACGGGGTCCACTTTAAGTTTCACAATGTAATTTGCTGATCTGCAACCCCTGATCCACAGGAACTCTCGACAAACTTTTGTGGACGAGCTTACTGCGATGAGCTGTACAATCTTCATAAGGGGGTCCACTTTGAATGGTATACGATCCGCTATGCTGATCTCCAACCCCTGATCCACAGGAACCCTCTACCAACTTCTGTGGACAAGCTTACTGGGACGAGCTGTACAATCTGCAGAAGGGGGTCCAATTTGAATGGTATACGATCCGCTATGCTGATCTCAAGCCACTCATGGACATATACTTGGACAGGTAAGGCTCCCAAACAAAATGACGTGGTTTAAATTCGATGTTATATACAATTTGAATACGATCTCCGACTCCTTATGAACAGATACTTGGGCAAATGAGTATCCCAGACAAACTGGTGTGGTTTAAATTCAATTGTGTTTAAAATGTTTGAATACGATCTCCAACCCGCGTGGACAGATATTTGAACAAATGAGTATCCCAACCAAAATGGCGTGGTTTGAATTCAATTGTATGTAACATTTGAATATGATCTCCAATCCTCATGGGCATATTTGGATAAATGAGTATCCCTATCAAACTTGCACAGTTTAAATTCAAATATATATAAATGATTGAATATGATCTCCAAACCTCATGGGCAGATATTTTGACAAGTGAGGCTCCCAAACTAACTGGCGTGGTTTAAATTCAATTTTATATAAAGGACTGAAGAAAGTCCCCCCTGGAAACGCCTTGGAATTTCTTACAGGAATTCTGATGTGGATAAAGCAGATATGGATAGGCAGAAACGGATAAGGCAGATGTGGATAAAGCAGATGTGGATAAGGCAGATGTGGATAAAGCAGATGTGGATAAGGCAGATGTGGATAAGGAGATGTGGATAAGGCAGATGTGGATAAGGCAAATGTGGATAAGGAGATGTGGATAAGGAGATGTGGATAAGGCAGATGTGGATAAGGCAGATGTAGATAAGGAGATGTGGATAAGGCAGATGTGGATAAGGCAGATGTGGATAAGGAGATGTGGATAAGGCAGATGTGGATAAGGCAGATGTGGATAAGGAGATGTGGATAAGGCAGATGTGGATAAGGCAGATGTGGATAAGGCAGATGTGGATAAGGCAGATGTGGATAAGGCAGATGTAGATAAGGAGATGTGGATAAGGCAGATGTGGATAAGGCAGATGTGGATAAGGCAGATGTGGATAAGGCAGATGTGGATAAAGCAGATGTGGATAAGTAGATGTGGATAAAGCAGATGTGGATAAGGCAGATGTGGATAAGGCAGATATGGATAAAGCAGACGAGGATAAAGCAGATAATGATAGCGAATTGAGATACGTGTAGGGTGGGAAGGGCTGTGTAGCTCAGCCTGGTTGTGAGAACCGCTCGGAATCATGGATAGGTAGTTAATGTTGTGGGTAGGCCAAATAGGCTAAGGGGACTTGCCCAACCGTGTAGGAAGGGCTTAAAAAGAAAAAGGACCGATGAACTGAAACCTAAACAATCGTTTGACCGACAGGGGACCCGAGTTTGTGCTACAGTGATCATTTAATTATACAATATAACTAAATCATCATCTCAACTGGGATGATTATTTAATCGTGCCATTATTATTCATAGAGCAACATTCGCGAGTCAAGAGTGGTTATAAACAATTATCCTGAGCACCATGTGAGGATCTTGAAGACAGAGGAAAGATTAGAAGATGTCAGCCACTGTATCTTGCACACATGATGTTGGAGTAGAGGTTGATAATGATTTTATTGCTAATTGTGCCAGGGTTTAGGGTTGCGCTTTTGACTTAACTGAAAACGGAAATCTGCGCGCCGCGCCAGAGGGGGGTTACCTAATTGCGTCAATCAAGCAGGCGGGCTCCAAAACCTTGCGCGGTAGCGCGAAATAGTGCGCGCCATATAGTACCCTGGTTGGGCAGGCCGGCGAAGAAGTCAAAGCGGAAATCGTAATTTTGTACTTGCCAACCTGCCGGCTGTATGTGACCATGGTTTCGGAGAAAATTGGTGACAGGTACCCGTACCCCACCACCGACATGTGTATATACATAAATAATATATAATATATAATATATATTATACAGGGTACCAAGATAGGTTTTGTTTATCCCATACAAATAATGGTATAGGTTATTGTACATGGTACCCATTTAGGATATATATATTATTATAATATTATTTTATATGCAGTAGCTGTACCTCAAAAATAAATGTACCTCTATGTTTTTATATGAACAAAATGGCGTTACCAAAGTGATAAAGGTCCTTCCGTGCTTTGTATGCATCAAGTGGTGTGATCAAAGTGTTGCCTCATGTTTTTGTACGGACACATTGTTGTGATCAAAGTGTCCCTAAGTGTTTTTGTATGAACAAAATGGCGTGAGTAAATGGCCTCCCATCTTTTGTTTACCTTAATCAGTGTGCTCACAGTTTTCCTTCATTTTTTCGTATGGACAAACTGATGTGATCAAAGTTGTACCCCATGTTTTTGTATGCACTATCTCAGCTCTATGATAGCTGGTGTGATCAAAGTGCACCTCCATGTTTTGTATGCACAAAATGGTGTGACCAAAAGGCCCTTCCATGCTTTGTATACATCAACTGTTGCGATCATAGTTTTCATTCATGTTTCTGTATGGACAAACTGGTGTGATCAAAGTGTTAACCTGGTGTGATCAAAGTGTTAACCCATGTTTTTGTATGCACACAATGGTGTGACAAAAAGGCCCTTCCATGCTTTGTATACATCAACTGTTGCGATCATAGTTTTCATTCATGTTTCTGTATGGACAAACTGGTGTGATCAAAGTGTTAACCCATGTTTTTGTATGCACACAATGGTGTGACAAAAAGGCCCTTCCATGCTTTGTATACATCAACTGTTGCGATCATAGTTTTCATTCATGTTTCTGTATGGACAAACTGGTGTGATCAAAGTGTTAACCCATGTTTTTGTATGCACACAATGGTGTGACAAAAAGGCCCTTCCATGCTTTGTATACATCAACTTTTGCGATCATAGTTTTCATACATGTTTCTGTATGGACAAACTGGTGTGATCAAAGTGTTAACCCATGTTTTTGTATGCACACAATGGTGTGATAAAAAGGCCCTTCCATGCTTTGTATACATCAACTGTTGCGATCATAGTTTTCATTCATGTTTCTGTATGGACAAACTGGTGTGATCAAAGTGTTAACCCATGTTTTTGTATGCACACAATGGTGTGACAAAAAGGCCCTTCCATGCTTTGTATACATCAACTGTTGCGATCATAGTTTTCATTCATGTTTCTGTATGGACAAACTGGTGTGATCAAAGTGTTGACCCATGTTTTTGTATGCACACAATGGTGTGACAAAAAGGCCCTTCCATGCTTTGTATACATCAACTGTTGCGATCATATTTTTCATTCATGTTTCTGTAAGGACAATGTAACTGATGTGATTGGCGGAGTCCCTCCTCAAGGGGGCGGGAGCCCCCAGGGTTATCCATCTGTCTGTCAGTCTGATCCAGACGAAGCCTGGCACGTCAGCCAACAGCCTGGTAACTAACTCGCTTCTGTTGCCACCTGTCGCCCTGTCGCGAACACTTTCCGCCATTTTGTAGCGTCACTTGCGATGCTGCATACCGGTAGAACTTGACAATAATTTGATGACAAACTCCTTCAACATCAAATTGTTCCTCAATCATGGCAAGGAAGTTGGGACTGCGAATCACTGCTTATTTGTCCACATACATTTATATTTGTCCCCCCAGCCACTCACCTCCTTTCCCCCTCACCACCACATCAGCCACATCGCCACACCAGCCAGCCACCCCACCACACCCAGCCACACTACCAGCCAGCCCCCTAGCCACCCACCTCCTTTCCCCCTCACCACCACATCAGCCACACCACCACGCCAGCCAGCCACAGACAGCCACACCACCAGCCAGCCACCCAGCCACACACCACCTTTCCCCCTCACCCCCCCCCCCTCAAATCTAAAACCTTGAAACTCAAAACTCAACCCCCAAACCCTAAAATCCTCCTTCCAGGGATGCCAGCCTGTTGCACGTTGGCGTTGGATCGTCTACAATCCAGAATGATATGGCCGATGACGGCTTCAAAAACATTATCAGCATCGACTACAGTGTAGTAGCAATAGAGCAGCAGGTGAGTCTGACACACACACACACACACACACACACACACACACACACACACACACACACACACACACACACACATATCACTGCTTCCGCCGGTACATATCACTGCTTCCGCCGGTACATATCACACGCCGGTACATATCACTGCTTCCGCCGGTACATATCACTGCTTCCGCCGGTACATATCACACGCCGGTACATATCACTGCTTCCGCCGGTACATATCACACGCCGGTACATATCACTGCTTCCGCCGGTACATATCACACGCCGGTACATATCACTGCTTCCGCCGGTACATATCACTGCTTCCGCCGGTACATATCACATGCCGGTACATATCACTGCTTCCGCCGGTACATATCACTGCTTCCGCCGGTACAAGGGTGAACGAGGATATCACTGCTTCCGCCATGGTTGGGAGGGCTTTGCTCTCAGTATTTTTGGCTGCTCACCGTTTTTGGCAGTAAACAAATATTTACCAGGACAAATGTAAACGTGAACACACCGTTTGTTTTATTTGTCTTTCTTATTTTTCAAAAATCAGTCAGGCGTTGTCAGTACATTCAAAAACACAAGCTTACCTCAATGTATTTGTTGAAGACGGGATAACACTAATACAAATGTCTGTCAGTTACTTAGTCACAAGTCAGTTAGTCAGTTAGTCAGTTAGTTAGTCAGTCACAAACAACATTTTTAGGTTTCATGAATAACAACAACAACAAAATGCACATTCTTCGCCAGTACATTAAAAAACACAAGCTGACCTCAATCACTGCATCCACATCATTTAGATTCCATGAAATCCAAAATCCAAAATCCAAAATCTGAAATCACACTCATCTCTCACCATACGCCCATCTCTCACCACACCCATCTCTCACTACACACCCGTCTCTCCCCACACCCCTCACACCCCCTGCTACATTCTGACTGCAGCTGGAGGACCTTCGGCTTGCATGCCTATCAGAACCCCCCCCCTCTAGCTGTGATCAAGAGAGTGCCCTCCCACCAGCTGCTGATGATGCTGATGCAGCTGATGCTGATGCTCATGCTAGTGTTGACGCTAGTGCTGGTGCTGCTGATGCTGCTGCTAGTGCTGGTGCTTCAGCTGCTGATGCTGCTGATGCTTCTAGTGCTGGTTATGCTGATGTTGCTGGTGATGCTGATGCTGATGCTAGTGATTCTGATGCTGGTGCTGGTGCTAGTAAAAATATATCTGCGGAGGGATCTGGAAGCAGAACTGCCACTAGAATTGAAGCTGAATGTGGACTGGAAAAGGGGTATGAAAATAGATGTGACGAGAGCCCTGCCCTACCTGGAAGCCAACCAGGCACCCAGCCCTCCCAACCAAGCAGCCAACCAAGCAGATCAGCCATTGGAGCTGAAGATGGAGGTAGAACTGAACAGGGATCTGAAAATAGAAGTGACGAGGGCTCTGCCCTACTAGGAAGCCAACCAGGCACCCAGACCTCCCAACCAAGCAGCAAACTAAGCACAGCAACACTTGGAACTGAACCGGGACGTAGACCTGAAATGAAAGCTGACAAGAGCTCTACCCTACCACAAAGCCAATCTAGCTCTCATCCCTCCCAACCAAGCAGCCAAGCATGCAGTCTACCAGGCAGACAACCAAGCAGTCAAGCATGCACTCAAGCATGCAGCCAAGCATGCAGTGAACCATGCAGCCAACCAAGCAGCCAGACCCAGCCATTCTCTCGAGCCTCTGCCTTGAGCTATGTACTGGCTGATGCAACAAACATGCACGCCCTTTACTCAGATGGGCTCTTCGACCAGGCCCTGGACAAGGGCACCTTGGATGGGATACTGTGTAGTGATGGGAAGGAAGAGGACGCAGCTGCCATGTTAGCTGAAGTGGCACGGGTGCTGAAGCCAAAGGCTGTTCTCATGCTCGTCTCGTTTGGGAACCCAGCCATGCGTGCAGATCTGTTGCTAGATCCTGCCCTGCCCTGGTCTAGCGTTGTGGTGCATTTGATTGGACGGAAGCTGAAGGCAAGGGGCAGGTACCAGGCATCTGGAGGGAGGACGGGATCAGCATTGAGAGATGTTGGGGCAGGGGGTGGAATGCCAGGTAGTGGGGCAGCAAGCGGGGTGGGAATTTGTGAGGCAGCGAGTGGGGTGGGAGGTAGCGGGATAGGGGATGGAGGGGGAGGGGGAGGGGGCTGCAAGGGTCCCGGGGAGGGAGGTGGCAGTGCAGGGGGTGTGGGTTGGAGCAGCGGAGGTCTACATGGGGGAGGCAAGAGAGCGGTGTTTGACTTCTTCTACTCCGATGCCATTCCCATTTCGATGTCTGACTTTGAGGATGATGAGGGGTTCGGTTCTGGTCCCAAATTTCCTGTCAACGCATGTACGCATTATTGCTATGTTTGCACTAAGCAGTAGTCCATCGGTTGTGGTCCCAAGGTTCCTGCCAATGCATGTACGCATTATTGCTATGTACGCACTAATTTTAGCTAGCCCTAGTTTTAAGATTGGGCAAGGATTTTTAGCCTATTGGGCGTACCCTTGTACTGGAGCAACATACATACAAACATATGCAGATAATGTAACAAAATATTTGTTGTCACATTTGTAAATAATAAAATAAATCAACTGGCCGTTTCCATTCTCTGAATGAGTGAGGGCTCATGAACATGATATCAAGATCCCTTGGAAGTTCAAAAATACAAATAAAAAACGGTGTCTAACAGTCTGCGAGCTTTAATCTACGCACTCTATCTAACGAGAAATTTGCTTAGGGTTGATACGATTAGATAATAATCTATCTTTCTATCTGTCTATATATTATTATAAGTATTAGTTTTAGTACGGTAGTATAAGTAGTAGTAGTAGTAGTAGTAGTAGTAGTGGAATTGGTGCTAGTATAAGTATTAGTATTAATGTTAGTATTATTATTATTAGTCGTATTAGTATTAGTATTGGTATTAGTATAAGAATTAGCATTAGTATTGGTATTAGTATTAGTATTACCCCCTACGCGCAGGATGTATTGGCAAGATTAAAAGTTAGGAAATTGCTTTTTTCGTTTTTGGTGTGTCGAAATACCATGGCAAGAATAACTTGGCAAACGTGATTTTTTCTTGACCTAAAAAATACGACTTCAAGTTTAGGCCTGCAAAACAGTTGGCTAATGGGAATTTTCCATTTGCATCAGGTTTACATTTTGAAATAACTATGGCTTCAAAACTAATCTAGTTAAGGTTTACAGTAAAACCAAAAAAGGTATACCAATACCGGTAGTTACTATTGTTAAAGATATGGTTACTACCATACACAATGTACGGTAGTGACCCCACCCATAGCCAGCTTCCTTCCTACAAGCCTCACATCCTCGCATTGAATACCGGCACTTCTTGCAACCCAGCATTGGGCTTTCACCATCACCATTTGCGCCTAGACCATCATCTGGGGCTTTATCCTCTTCATCACTGGGTGACTCATCATGCTCTGACTCGCTCAGGCTCTACTACTTCAGAAGGGGTCTCTGTGTCGGAGCCACTTATTGCGCAGAGGAGGGGGTAGACTTCCTCCCTCAGATTCTTCATCAGAAGTGCCACCGGTGCCAGGTTCAGGGGTGCCACCGGTGTTAGGACCTTGCTCGGATGGCGGAACACAACACCGCTCATTGCTACTGCCAAGATTTCCTCCCATCATTCCACCTCTCCCTCCCCTCCTGCCACCTCTACCCCCACCTCTAACTGAGGGGGTGGCCCTTCCCCTACCTCTATCTCCTACTAGTACCTCTACCTCTGCCACCTTCAGCTTTAGCTCCTAGGGTTTCCATGGTTCTAGCAACAGCCCCTTTGCCAATTCTCACTGCATGCTTCCTCTGCTTCTCCACCCCCACTGCCCTATTGGAGTGCTTCTTAGCTATATCAGCCCTAGGTAGTGCCACCCCTACAACATCAACTAATGGCTAATTAGAAGCCAGTACAACTTAGGCTAGCAAATCAAGAAGGGGTTGGATTGCTATCCCGTCACAATCGGCATGGGGACTCGGATCATCTTTACCATCTTCATCACCAATGCTTTCATGGGGAATGAGTGTACCAAGAGCACGCCTGAGAATAGCCTTAGACTTCACGGCTTTGTCAAAGCACCGTTGTAAGCCATTATTACCTAGCACTTACTCCCCTAACCGTGCCCAAGCTTTGATAACCAGCTGGCGGTCCTCGACCAGGCACATAAGGCCTTGACTACGTCACACATCACTGCCTTCGAAGGCAACCTATGGATGTTGGGGTGCAGAAACCACTCAAGCATGCCATGCGCCAGGTTTTTTCTGTTTACTTGAGCGAAGTGTCAAGGTTGCAGCAAGTCATGAATTCATGACTTCCAAACGACAATCTAACCTAATATCTGTCTTGAGAACTCCTTCTACTAGCTGCAACCTTGACACTTCGCTCAAGCAAACAGAAAAAACCTGGCGCATGGCATCCTTGAGTGGTTTCTGCACCCCAACATCCATGGGTTGCATAGCCCTTGTGCAGTTAGGAGGCAAGAATTTCAAAAGCAGCCATGGGTGATGGAGATCACTATAGGACCTGAATGCATGTTGCATTTCTACTCTCCATCCATCAAGCACAAGGATGCACTTACCACCATTCTTCTGGTGTTGTTGCTTCTTAAATTAGGGGACCAATATATTCTCAAAGCAACCAAGAGAACATAGTCACCAATGTGGCCCAATTATTTTCAGTACTAGTGAAGTGGAAACCCATGTCCTCTAGGAACTTGCGATTCTTATGGTGGGGGAGGGACGCACAGTTCCGCTCATTCACACTATTGGCCCCCTTCATCACTATATGCACATGCAGAGTTGTATCATCGGCAGCGATAGTGGGGACTAGTGTAAACTGCCTCCTATCATGCTATCCCAAGCCTTTGACATGCTTCTGGCCCGTGTGCGTAACGGTTTACTTCAATACATGCAGGCGATTTAAACCTGTCTGGTCCAGGTCTGGTCCATGTTAAGTAAAAAGGATGGTGACACATAATGCAGGTTGCAGAGAAATGCCACCTGATGCTCAAACTTGTCTACAAGAGCGGGGTAGTCACCAAGTAGCTTCTAGGGCTCTGTTGTCTTTGCCCGCTAGACAAGGCCAAGTAGCTTCTAGGGCTCTGTTGTCTTTGCCCGCTAGACAAGGCCAAGTAGCTTCTAGGGCTCTGTTGTCTTTGCCAGCTAGACAAGGCCAAGCTTCTACCATGCGACTTGTATCCAACGGTATGTACGAGCATGTAAAAATCCCAAGCATAGCCTCTTGGTTCACGTTTCTTTCTCCATGATACAGGGCAAGTAGGTGAGTCCAACCCATCTCCTTGATTAGATCTCGGATAGTGTTATAGGCGTCATCTGCAAAGAGGGTAGGGGAAGTCTGGATGCAGTTAGTACCATGGGGGGGGGGGAGGAGGAAATTGCAGCAATCTAACAAGGTACAAGGCAAGGATGAAGGCAAGGTAAAATATAATGCAGCTAGGCAAAGCAAAGCTGTAGACAAGGTAAGGCCGAGGGAAAGGCAAGGCTGTAGGGAAGGAAATGCTGCAAAAAAGGCATGCCTACAGGGCAAGGACAGGCTGCAGAATAGGCAAGGCTGTAAGCAAGGATAGGCTGCAGAATAGGCAAGGCTGTAGGCAAGGATAAGCTACAGAAGAGGCAAGGCTGAGAGCAAGGATAAGCTGTAGGAAAGGCGAGGCTGAGAGCAAGGATAGGCTGCAGGAAAGGCGAGGCTGTAGGCAAGGACAGGCTGCAGAAAAGGTAAGGCTGTAAGCAAGAACAAGCTGCAGAAAAGGCAAGGCAGTGGGTACACTACAACAATAATTTCATCCCTTGTGATCAGTCAACTTACAATTTCACCGTTGTCAGCCCTTGCCACGAAGTAGTCTTGCACAGCTTTATAAACCTCTGGTGGAAGAATCTGGGGTCGCCCTGCCTTCTTCTTGTGGATTTGCTTCAAGGCCTCTGCTACTTTCGTAGCTTCGTTTAAGAGTACCTTGGCCTCCGCAAGTACAATCAGCAAATGCTCTCTCGCCGGCGGAATTATCTACACGTCAGAGACAGCTTCGAAGAGGTAGGGAGGGGGGAAGTGCCCTTGTTGCAAGTAGGGAGGGACAAGAGGAGTTGCACGCAGGGACGGAGGGAGGGAGGACCTATGTTGTAGGGAGGGAGGGAGAATCTCCACTCCACTTCGGAGGGAAGCTGTGGAGAGAGGAAGAGAGGGATGGATTGCTTGCGTTGATGACAGAGGCTAAGGGAGGGAGGGGTCGGGGAGAGGGGGATTGCAGAAGCGAGCGCTCCCTGAGGGAGTGAGGGAGGGAGAGTACAGAGGGCGTCCCTCAAATTTGCCAAAGAATTGAAGGCCTCAACAACTCAAGCCTTGAGCTCCCGAGGCCTTCAATGTGGTGTTTAAGCAAAAGTTCATCGAATAGGTGTCCGTCTCAGAGGGAGGTGGTCAGGAGGGACCACCTCCCTCTACGACGGATACGTACTCAATGAACTTTTGCTCATACACCACATAGAACTCAACAAGTGCTGGAGGGGCGAGCAAAGGCACGGCCCCTGCAGGTACAAGCGCCGAAGCCCGTGCGGTAGCGACCAAGAGGGGCCACCATCTGACTCCTAGAGGTGACGTCATATTGATGGCTCATGGTATTGGCATTGGTATTGGTATTGGTATTGGTGGCATATACAATTATGTGTTTCTTTCTGTTCTTCTTTGTGCATGATGTTAGTAAGTCCCCCTTGACTCTATCAAGCCGATGGCACATTTGGAGTCCTGTAGGGTACGAGGAAAAATGTTATCATAATCAAATTAAGTTTGTGTGCCACAACGTGCTTAGGTAGTCCGAGATGTAAGAACATTGGTCGAATTTTTTGTCATGGGGCATACAAGAAAAAACTATGACTTATAACCCGCCGAGCACAGCCCCTGTGTTGTTTCCTATGCCACAAGCCTTGCCTGTAATTTTTTTTTTTTTTTAAATAATCTACCACGAGGGAGCTGTGGCATTCGTTGAATTAGATACCTCCTCGCACTCACACGAGTAAGTATTTGGTAGCTAGCGCGATGCTCCACTCAAGCATCTGAAATCCATAAACATTAAGTATACGGCACGCGCGATGCTCCAGCCAGGCATCTAACATACGTAAACATTAAATATATGGCACGCCCGATGCTCCACCCAAAGATCTGAAATTCGAAAACATCACCCACACCTAGGAGCCGGATGGTCCAAAACGGAAATAAACATTAATAATCGGGCGTGCGCGATTAATCGGACTTTAAAAAACACTGTTGTAGTGTTGCAATATCTAAATACTTTCCATCCTCTTGTAGGGTCGAGAAGCTTCGACTGGATCTTGAAGTTGCGCAGCCTACAGGCGCTAGGGAGGAGGAAGCCTTTGCGAGCTTAAATGCCGCGTATATGGAAATGACGCTACGGAGGGCGTCCCTAAAAGAATTGAAGGCCTTGGCAGCTCAAGGGGGACCACCTCCCTCACAGGAGGTGGTCCCCCTTGAGCTGCCGAGGCCTTCAATTTTTTCAGGGACGCCCTCCGTAGCGCCATTTCCTCATGCGCGGCATAAAAGCTCGCAAAGGCTTCCACCTCTCTAGCGCCTGCAGCCGAGGCAGCTTCAAGATTGTGTCGCAGCTTCTCGACCATGCAAGAGGGTACAACTCTTTTATATGTTGCACCATTGCACCTAAAAGAAGGTGCAACACTACAGCAATTCTAGAATCTCTGATGCTTGGGTTGTCCCCCTAGAGCTACCGAGGCAGAGCGCATGCCTCCGCTCACCCCTTAAGCACTTATGGGGTACGATGCAGTGTATCAACTTTTGCTCATACACCACATCGAACCACACAAGTGTTGAAGGGTTGAGCGGAGGCCTTTTGTCCCCTAGAGGCACAAGCGCCGAAGGAGCAGGCCAAGACCCGAAGCATGTGCAACAGCGACCCAAAAGGCCACCGCTCCATGTGCCTGTCGCTGATTTGAAGCTCCCAGTTCTGGTCCATGCTTGTGTAGATTGAAAGATTTAGCGAGGAACATGATGCTTGGGAGCACGCGATGGAAATGCAGTCAGCGAGTGAGGAGGAGGAGACCGGCGCGAGAGGAGGAGAAGCGAGTGCTGTGACGGGGAAGCTGCAAGGTTAGGTGTTACAGCAAGAGCTGGCAGTGAAGAAAGTGGCGAGTATGGGCGTAACAGCAAGCGAGCTCGAGGTTTCACAAAGCCCTGTGCTTGTAAAACTTTAGTCTACTACTTTATTTCATGGGGTACGTGACCTCAACTCCCCCCTGCCCCTTTCGCCTCCCCCCAGATGAGCTGGCTGGATCTATCCAGCGTGTCACCCAGTTTTCTGGCCAGAGCATGCTCCAATGTGATAGGAAATTTGGGATGCGCGATGCCTAAGCCAACAGTATGGCGGATGCTAAACATTAATAACCGTTCTGCACGATGCTGCAGCCATCGTTTGGGTCGACCGGAAACATTAATAATCGTGCATGAACGATGCCCAGGTCAAAGTTTCGCGAGCTCGAAAACATTACCCAGACCTAAGAAAACGATGGACCATTTCGCGAGAAACATTAATAATCGTGCCTGCACGATTAATCGTGCTTAGGAAGAACGCTGATTTCGATTGCCATAGCAAGATAAGTTAAGCAAAGCAAGCATACTTGTGAGCCCTTGGGGTGCTTTGTGACCTCGGTGGTGGATTGGGGGTCTACCACATCACGGACATACATGCACAACACTGCCATACAGTCAGACATGCACATGACTTAGCTACATGTATAGCACTATCATACATGCCCCACACTGCCACAAATCTTACTCATGCTTGCTCATCTACTTGGTGCTTGTTAGATAGCCTGCCTTTGCCTTTATCTTACACGCATTTGACTACCTTGCTGCCTCAGATATTCAAACACTTATTAAATCTCCTTTATTTCACGTATACCGTGCAGGGTTTCAAGATGGATGGATGGACCATCAACTGTATATCCATTAGGAATGGATATACAACCATCGGGTATACAAATAATGGATCTTAAGTTGTTGGAGATGGTCTTGTGTACCAGCCTACTTGGCTACCTCAAAACATCAGCAAACAAACAAACAGCACAGCTGCCTACTTCATGCTTGCCTTACTTGTGCGAGTTTCACTTATTTGAATGCAGTACGGTCGCCAGCGGTCGCCTAGCCGACAGTCTTCTTCATCTGTTTTTTACAAAAGGCATCTTCTCGACGGCCTGATGGATGATCAGACCAGCTTTGGTTGTTTTAAGCTAAGGAAAAAGCTTAGGTGCCTTGCCCCATGCTCAAGCTAACACACATTGTTGACAATCGTGCCCACGGCACCTATCATTACTCAGCATGGTTGCTCTTGTGCGGAGCATGCCCAAGGCACCTATCAATACTTAGCATGGTGGCTCTGATGCGGAGCCCGCCCCTGGATCTGGATTCTAGCCTTGTGTGAGTTTCACTTATAAGGATTAATCATATAATAAAAGTTCAACTAATGCACGAACTAAAGGCCCCCATCGGTAAACGATTTAGAGATATCGTGAGGAGCATGAAGCTAGGGAGCATGTGTTGGAAAGTAGTCAGCAAGCGAGTAAGAGTGAGAGCGCAGAAGGAGGAGAAGAGAGTTATTTGACGTGGAGAGTTGGTGTAGAACCCTCTAGGGTATACAATTTCGTAGGTTACTCCTAGGCGTTGGAATTCGGTCACATGGAGGGAGAATCAAGTGGCAAGCGATGGAATCAACAGAGGTGCACGTGAAGCTCCGGGATTGGGATTCAGACCGGCACGTCCTAGGGAATGCCTGTGAACAAGATTGAAGAGCCAGGTGCAAGAGTTGAAGACCACACCGGCCTGGGTAAGGGAGCACATCTCCCATTGTGGTGGGGGCCAAGACATGGACAGATACTAGAGCGCAAGAGAGCGCTGAGCGCAAAGGCAAGGGAGTAAGTTAAAGAGGGGACTTTGGTAACTGATGGGGAGGGAGAATGCGGAAGAGTTTGAATATCGGCGGGGGAGATGAAAATGTACCAAATCGGTAGGAAAGGACGGGTGTCTCAGCGCAGAGCCAAGGGATGTGCCAGATCAGCGGAGAATCCTGCGAGGCATGCCCCCTACTAGCGTGATAGACAATGCAACTTTAATAGTATAGATCTTCCTCTGTCACAACGTGCTTATTGTGACGACGCTGCATTTGGCATTTAAAATGCAAATGTATGTGCGCTCCGTAACTACCCCCCCGCTCATTGAAATGCCAATGCTTTAGTTTATGTACCACACAATTCGTAGTCTTATGCTTATTTATTTAGGCCCATGTGATCGCACGTAAGCTGACAACTTTTGACAACCCATATCCTCATACTTGCCCTAGTCAACTTGTTTGTCCAAGGTTGTGAACTAGACAACATAGCCTCCGCTCGCTGGAATTGTGTTTCCAAACACAAAAAGAAAAAAACCCTTGGCAACATTAGTTTTTGTACTACAAAACGCCGCAATGAACGCTTCAAAAGCTGAACTGTAGCAAGCCTTTGAAAACCAATTTGATTTGCAAGTTGGAGCCCGAGTGAAGGTCGGCAAAGATGCTATAATTGTGGTAGTGCTCCAATTTCTAAATGCTTTCCATCCTCATGTAGGATTCTAGAAGCTCCGCCGAGATCTTGAAGGTGCGTAGGCTGCAGGTGCTAGAGAGGTGGAAGCCTTTACGAGCTTTAATGCCGCGTATGAGAAACTGTCGCTACGGAGGGCGTCGCTTAAAGAATTGAAGGCCTCATAAGGAGGTGGTCCCCCTTGAGCTGCCGAGGCCTTCAATTCTTTGAGCTATGGCCTCCGTAGCGTTAGTTCCTCATGCACGGCATAAAATCTCGCAACGGCTTCCACATATCTAGCGCTTGCAGCCGAGGCAGCTTCAAAATCTTGTCAAAGCTTCTCGACTCTACAAGAGGGCGCAACGCATTTAGATTTGACACAATTGCAGCTACAAGATGGTGCAATACATAAGCAATTATAGCCTCTATGACGCTTGGGTCGTCCCCCTACAGCAGCCGAGGCTGAGCGCATGACTTCGCCCGCCCCTCGAACACGTGTGGGGTACACTAGGGTGTATCAACTTTTACTCATACACCAAATCAAACCCCACAAGTGTTGGAGGGGCGAGCAAAGGCCCTATGTCCCCCACGGGCACAAGCCCCGGAGGCGCAGGCAAAGACCCGAAGCATGTGGAGCAGGGGACCCAAAGTGGCCACCATCTGACTCCATGGAGGTGACGTGACATCATATTAAGTTGGTGTGCCACAATGTGCCTGGCTAGTCCCTTGAGCAAGAGCTTTAATTGTATTTTTTTTCATTGGGCTTTCAAGAAAATCTCATGAGTTATAACCCGCCCGACAAAGCCCCCTATATTATTTCCTATGCCACAAACCTTGCCCGTAATTTGTTTTTGTTAAGAAAACAATCTAGCACTTGAAGGGAGCTGTGGCATAAGTTCAATTAGGTACCTCCTCGCACTCACACATTGATTGCCAAAGCAAGATAAGTTAAGCGAAGCAAGCATATTTGTCCGTGTGCCCTTGGGGTGCTTTGTGACCTCGGTGGTGGATTGGGGGTCTACCACATCACTGACATATATGCACAACACTGCCGTACAGTCGGACATGCACATGACTTGGATACATGCATAGCATGCCCCACATTGCCATAAACCTTCCTCATGCTTGCTCATCTACTTGGTGCTTGTCAAATAGGTTGTTTATGCCTCTATCTTACACGTAGTTTACTTCCTTGCTGCCTAGCAACATGATATTTACAAACTAACTAAATCTACTTTATTTCACGTATGGTATGTTGTGTAGGGTTACAAGATGGATGGATGGACCAACAACTATATATCCATTAGGAATGGGTCCAACCATCTTGTATACTTGCTACGCTGTTTGTTGGATTGCTTACTGCAGTTCACTGGTAGCCAAGTAGGCTGGTACACAAGACCATCACCAACAACTTTATATCCATTAAGAATGGGTCCAACCATCTTGTATACAAGTAGGTTGGACCCATTCCTAATGGCTATCAAGTTGTAAGTGATGGTCTTGTGTAATAGCCCACTTGGCTACCTCTAGACTGCACCAAACAAACAAACAAACAAACAAACAGCACAACTGCATGCCTTCATTCTTGCCTCTTGAGAGTATCACTTATTTGGATGCAACACAGTCGTATGCGTTCGCCTCGCCAACAATCTTGCACTGCTTTTTACAGAAGACACCTTCTCGACGGCCTGATGGATAATCAGACCAGCTCTGGTTGTCTGAAGAGGAGGAAAAAGCTGTGTTGCCCTACCCCATGCCCAAGCTCACACTCATTGTTGACAATCGTTCTCACGGCACCGTTCATTACTAATAAGCCTGGTGGCTCTAATGCGGAGCTCGCCCCTGGATCTGGATTCTTGCTTTGTGCAAGTTTCACTTATTTGAATTAATCATTGAATTAAAGTTTAACTGTAGAAATGAATGAGATGCCTTTCAGGTTCGCGAGAGCTGAGAGGGCATGGGGTAACAGCAGGTAGCATCTTGGGCATAGCATCTCGCAAGCGGAGCCCCACACCCACAGCCACACCTACAACCGCACCCACACACATAAACCCAGAGATGCTCGCTTCCTAAAAGCCGACGTGGCGTTGCATGAATAAGGCGATGCCCATCAGCTATGCCCGCATTGGAATTAAAGGGCGGGGGGAAACAGCAGAGAGGAGCTGTCAGTCAGAGCTGACTCGTCGACAACTCCGATAATCTGCATGACGCGAGCGGAGTACATCGCAAAATTGTTAGGCTTTGATGTCGGTAGCGAGCCAAGATTTGTGGCGGATCAGCGGAGAATCTTGGGAGGCATGCCCTGTACCAGCGTGATGGACAACACAACTTTACTAGTATAGATCTTCCTCGGTTAGGACGTGCCGATTGTGACGACGCTGCATTTGGCATTTATAATTAAAATATATTCGCGCTCCTTAACTACTCCCCATCACAGTGAAATTCCAATGCGCCAGTATATGTCACACTCAATTCGTATCCGTATGCTTAAATAAATATGTCCATGTGATCACCCGTAAGCTATCAACTTTTGACAGCCCTTATCCTCGTACTTGCCCTTGTCAACTGGTTTGTCCAAGGGCAAAGCGGTTGAAAAGGGCAAGTACGAGGATAAGGGCTGTGTGAACTAGATAGCATGGCCTCCGCTTTATGGAATCGTGTTTCCAAACACAAAAAGAAAACAAAAGCTGCAACTTTAGTTTCTATACTAGAAAACGCAGCGATGAAAACTACAAAAGATGAACTACAGCAAGCCTTTACCAACTTACGTTCAAATTTTAAGACCAATTTGATTTGTAAGTTGGAGCACGAGTGAAGCTCGTTAGAGATGCTATTATTGTTGCAGTCCTACAATATCTAAATAAGTTGCACCATCTTGTTGGGTCGAGAAGCTTCAACTATATATTGTAGCTGCGTGGGCCAAAGGCGTTGGAGAGGAGGAGTTGTTTGCGAGCTTTAATGCCGCATCCGAGGAAAAGACGCCACTTAGGGCGTCCCTCAAATTAATAAAATAATTGAAGGCCTCGGCAACTCAAGCCTTGAGCTGCCGAGGCCTCCGATGTAGTGTATAAGCAACATTTCATCGAATATATATCGGTCTCAGAGGGGGGTGGTCCAGTGGGACCTCCCTCCCACCGGACCACCTCCCTCTGAGACCGATACATATTCGATGAAATATTGCTCATACACCACATCAAACCCAACAAGTGCTGGAGGGGCGAGCAAAGGCACGGTCCCTACGGGTGCAAGCACTGGAGAAGCTCACGAAGACCCGAAACCCGTGCTTGTTATGTTACGGATGTAGCACAATCATCTGCGGTCGCTTAGCCGACAGTCTTCTTCTGCTGTTTTGTATAGAAGGCGTCTTCTCGACGGCCCGATGAATGATCATTTCAGCTCTGGTTGTCTAAAGAGGAGGGAAAGGCTTAGGTGCCCTGCTCCATGCCCAAGCTAACACAAATTGTTGACAATCGTGCCCATGGCACTTGTCATTACTGAGCATGGAGGATCTTATGCTGAGCTCGCCCTTGGATCTGGATTCTTGCCTTGTGCGAGTTTCACTTATTTGGATAAATCGTAGAATTATGTTTAACAGTAGCACGAACTCAAAGCCCCCGTCGGTAAACGATTGTTTGGGGTTCAGTTCATCAATGTTTTTTCGTTTTAGCCCCTCATGCCATGGTTGGGCAAGTCCCTTTAGCCTTTTTGGTCTACCCCCGGACAATAACAACTTTCACTTTCACCACTGCATTTTGAGTACTTCAAGAAATCTAACTAAGCAGCAACAACCAGTAGGACCACCTCCTATGGGTCCATGGCCCGACTGTGACCAAACATTATTATTATTTTTCCGCGAAAGCGATTGGTATGGACAATGCTGAATTCACTATCAATGGGACTTATCACCCAAATTGTAGGGCAAATGTTAGATAGTGTTTTAGTCTTACTCAAAGTTCATATAATCAGTTACAGGACACCCTAGGAGGGTCAAGTGACTCATTTTCAAGTTGGCGTGATAGATTATTTGTACTCTCATGCAAAATCTGCCACAATGATGAGTTCATGGCGGGTGTTGTCACAGAAGGGAATCGTTCGATTGGAGCATTCAAGTCTCAAGCCGTTAGTGGAGCAGCTGGCTCAGCCAATTTGACTGCAATGGTGTTTATTGAGTGTAGTAGCATGATCCGAGTATGATGATGTAATAGATGGATGTTAGTGTGTGAGTGGTTGGGTGGATGTGAGCGTGTTGATGGTGTTGGAGCAGACATAGAGTGTGTGGGTTGGTTGTGATGTAGCACAGCCATGGGGTGTATGTTGGTTGTGTGTGTGTTGGTTGTGGTGGAGAACAGCCATGTCGTGTGTGTGTATGTGTGTGTGTGTGCGTGTGTGTGTGTGTGTGTGTGTGTGTGTGCTTGTGTGTGTGTGTGTGTGTGTGTGTGTGTGTGTGTGCGCGCGCGCAAGAGAGTGTTGGTTCTGTTGGAGCACAGCCATGGCGTGTTTGTGCCTTTGTTCGTGACAGGGTTGCATGTGTTGGAGCTCAGCCTTGGAGTGCTTGTGTGTGTGTGTGCGTGTTTGCGCGTGAGAGAGTGCTGGTTGTGTTGGAGCACAGGCATGACGTGTTTGTGCCTTTGTTCGTGACAGGGTTGCTTGTGTTGGAACACAGCCTTGGAGTGTGTGTGTGTGTGTGTGTGTTTGTTTGTGCGTGAGAGAGTGTTGGTCGTGTTGGAGCACAGCCATGGCGTGTGCGTGCCGTTTGTTTGTGACAATGTTGGTTGTGTTGGATCACAGCCATGGAGTGTGTGCGTGTGTGTGTGTGTGTGTGTGTGTGTGCGCGCGCGAGAGGGTTTTGGTTGTGTTGCAGCACGGCCACAGCGTGTGTGTGTGTTGTTTGTTTATGACAGTGTTGCTTGTGTCGGAGCACAGGCATAGAGTGTGCGTGTGTGTGCATGTGAGATATTGTTTGTTGTGTTGTAGCACAGCCATGGCGTGTGTGTGCGTCGTTTGTTTGTGATTTGTGACAGAGTTGCTTGTGTAGGAGCACAGCCAAGGAGTGTGTGTGCGTGTGTGTGTGTGTGTGTGTGCGTGCCCGAGAGAGAGTGTTGGTTGTGTTGGAGCGCAGCCATGGAGGCATGTACTATGAGTCATGTACAGTAGCTTGGGATAGGGAGACAGAGAGGCTAATAGGCCTTTGAGAATGGGTTACAACCCATAGGCAGCCTAGCACTTTCTCCCCATCTCCCCAGCCCCCTCCCCCCCACCCACCCACCCACCCACCCCTTCCCTTCGCTTAACACGAGACTCACCAGCCAAGTCGAGTCTTCAGAATACTCCCCTCGAATCCGCCTGGCAAGCTGCAAATGAAGAGGGTGCACAAATGTGTGAGTTAGCATGTTTGTACGTATGCATATGGGAGATAAAGGCTGAGTGGTTTGCATGTTCAATTATATACTGTGTGCGCAAGGTGCGTTGGTGGCTACTACTTGCAACCACAGTGCTGTGGCAAGCTGCCTCAAGGGTGCTCACGTGGGCCACAGCTCTGCAGGCGCTTGTATGCCTGGTACAAGGAAGTGTACTAAGAAGCCACACCTGCGTTGTTGTGGTAAGCTGCCTCAAGGGCGCTCACGTGGGCCACAGCTCTGCGGGGTTGTGCTCGCTAGCTCTCCCGGTCGCTGACGCACGCAAAGGAAATGAAACCATGTAGCATCAACATGCAACCCACAGCTACACATCCTGCAAATACACGCATCAGCTTTTGGCACAACAAGGCTACTCATGCACTCTGGAAATGGTGCAGCGAGACGGATCTCGCAAATGCCAATATCCTTAGTTACCTTGACAGCACACTTATACAATCTATCCTTAACTACGGGTGCAAAATGTGGGCTCCAGACCGTCCGGGCAATATTACTACTTTTTACGGTCTCAAAGGAAAATGTGAAACTATTCAGAACAAGTTTATGAAAAAGGCTCTTGGCGTTCGAGATAACACCTCTACCGACTTGGTCCTCAATGAACTCGATAGATCACCTACTAGGGCTCAATGGTTGAGACAACGTATCGGCTTTTGGAATAAAGTCGTTGACCGCAAGGACGATGATTTTTTGAAAGGGGTCTAGCTAGAGAATGTTCTACTGGCAACCAGAGATAGCAATAAACAATGCTGGTCTCATGGATTACTAAGATGCATTCAGAGATTAGGTGTTACAAAACATGTTTTGATATTATTCAAGACACTCAGACTTCACTGAGCAAGATTGACTTCGGAAAAAGTGATGAAGGCATCTCTAAAATAACAGACATTGACTGGCAATCCCCGAGTACGGGGAACCCCAGGAATCTTGGTGATAACCAAAGAATCGGTATTAAAACTATTACGTATGAAAATTGAATGATGTCAGAGGATAGAAACCATAGTTCAACATGCACTTATTAAATAATAGGGATGCCAGTGATATTAAATGCATAGAAAGACTATGTCTTCTAGCTCACAACTTAAATGTTGAATACAAAAAGAGTATCTCTCGTTCTTGCAGAACTTGCAGTTGTTGTGATACATATGGTGGTAGGCGGTAGAAGAGTGGTCGAAGATGAGAAGCATTTCATATTAGAATGTCCGCAACACGCTGAGGATAGAAAACATATTTTTGAGAAAATGAAAATTGAACCTGAATTGGTGGATAAAACTTCAGCATTAAGCTGGTCATGAATCTTGATTCCTATGAAGGATGGAAATACTTAATACAATTTATAAAAAAATGCTCACTCGAGCACGAAAAAAGAATTGCACAATGAATTTTGCATCCCAGATGAGATGATGATTTAATTATACCGTATGCGCCTAAGAAAATGGCGTAATATTTGGCGGATGGGTCCCCCCAATTCTGGTGGGGCTTGGCGCCTTGGCCAAAACAGGGAGCCCCTGGAACTAGGGCCAACCGTCAACATTGTGGCGGGGTTCACTTCAATACAGTGTACTGCTGTAACACCCTCAAGGTTCCAATTATTTTCAAACGACCATCAAACCATCGAACACCTTTGCTGCATTTGTTTTCATCCAACTCTGGGCTTACACCTGAATCTGGTTTGAATCGCATGGTCGATCGGCATTGAGGCTTAGTGTTTGCTGGCATAATAAACCTAGGTGGTATAATGTTATTATCCGACATACCGTACGTCGGTAACTGAGTTGGCATAATGCACACCGGTTCCTGTTCCCTTCAGGACCCGTGTTGCCTGCCGCCAGGCCACAGACTAGCTGTGGCCTGCACGTGACTGCAGTACATTGCAGCACGCATCCTGCTTCCTTATGAGTGCGCCTGTTGCGCCAATTAGACATCTTTTATTCAGTCCTCTACCGTGTAAACACTCTAGAATTGAAAGGTTATCGGCCCTGACCGCTTCCTGAAGACGACGCCACTGCGCCTGCATCAAGGTGATAGTTTATCCTCTGACTTGCTCGAAGGCTTGAGTACTGCTTTTGGCCCTGGATTGCCTACGTTCTATCTACCGTGAGGAATCTACTCCTGCGCTGCCTCGCCTACTGCCCAAACGAGATACTTGTCTCTACCGCGCTTTCAAGACGCCCCGTAGACGCAGTCTTGCGGTCACCATAGATCCCTGACGTGAGTTGCAGACTCATTAGATCCCACACATCGTTGAACAATCCTCCGAGATTGTTGTGCAAGGAGACATCGAACCTTGCACCATCAGCAGTAACTCCCGTTACCCCCTCCCCACTCACCCCCTTGCCATCTCCTGGCTAGACACCCGATCAGCATCCTTTCGGATTGCTGAACCGCCACCTCCCCTCCCTCCATCGCTCCGAACCTTTACACCAGGACTCCCCCCACCCTACATCCTTCCTCCCTCTCCTCCTACTCCTCCCTCTCCACCCACCCCTCCCTCTCCTCCCTTTCCACCATCTCCTCCCTCTCCTCCCTTCTCCTCCATCCATCTGCATCCCAAGACTGCTACTATATCCCTCCTCCCTCCTCCAGCCCCCCCCCCCCCCCCCCCCCCCCCCCCCTCCCCTGTCCTTTGTAACCTATCCGATTATAACATATACAAATCTACCGCACCTGAGTACCTGACTCCGAATTCGATTGTTACATTTATTTTCATCCAACTCTGGGCTGCTCTGTGTTTCCTTTTCAATCACACCTGAATCCGGTTTGAATCGAACAGTCAATCAGCCTTGAGGCTTAGTGCTTGTTGGTAGAGTAAACCTAGGTGCTATAAAAACTGCCACATCAGACTCTGAATTTTATTGTAACATTTATTTTCATCCAACTCTGGTCTGCTCTGTGTTTCCTTTTGTCTCACACATAAATCTGGTTTGAATGGAAAGAACACAATTAAAAACGATTCCGCCAATATGTAACTAGAGCCAATTAATGGAGCCCCCCAGTTTCGAAAAATCCGCCAACCTTAATGGCGTAAAATTATTTCAGTCGTTTTGGGGATTTTCCGCCAACCCTATTCACCATTTTCTTAGGCGCATACGACATTTCAAAATTAAATGATCACTGAAGCACGAACTCGGGGCCCTCGTCGGTACGATTGTTTGGGGGGTTCATCAGTATTTTTTCGTGTTCAGCCCTTCTGGCACGGTTGGGCAAGTCCATTTAGCCTATTTGGCCTACCCCTGGACTGTAACCACATATACATACATGGAGAGCCACCCCACCCCCTCTATTAATTGCACAGGTGATTGTGCAGCAATTGAACATTACCAAATACGCACCTATAGCGATGGGGCTTATTGACGCCAAGTGGACAAGGCAAGCTGGCCGACTTCTTAGTCTTCTTCATCGGCAGTTGATTTCGCCGGTTGATTGGCCGACTTCTTCGTCTTCCTCGCCAGTTGATTAGCAGGGGCCTTGCCGCCCGTGAACTTGCGGGTTATCAACTTGGTCCGAGCCAGAGTCTGGTCCGAGCCATTTATTCACTCAGAAAGAACCAGACAGTTCTCAGAGAGTTTCTCTGGAAAGAACAAAAGCTGAAACCCGAGTCCTGCGATCGATGGCACCAATCAATTCCGGCAAGGTTAGAAACCCTGGACGTGGTTTCGTAGTTGCATGCGCTGGCCACGTCGGTAGATCTCGACAACTACGATAACAACGCTGGTCGCTGTGCCGCGCAATCGGGATCTGAAATCAGCAACCCCTGTGGAGAGGGGTGTGGGAGTGTGGGAGTGCTGATTAGTTCTTGTAAGCGGGCTGGAGTGGGGTAGGTGCAAGGGGGCTCAATTGACCTCCTAGAGTATGGTATGGCTCCTACTAGGCTAGGGTGTGATACTGTGATATCAAACCAAGGTGTTCAATGTCTCAGGGATGGGGGAGCACGCGGGAGCTTTAGACCCTATGACTATTAATTCGTGCATACCAGACATGGGTATGCATGGGAGACGATACATAGTTTCCCACACTCCATCGTGCTCTGTCGTGCGCACATAATCGCATTAAACCCCAGAGCAGTCCAGGTAGAAGCTAAATCGATGACGGGACCTGAAAAATAGGACGTACGAGCATCCTCAATGCATGGAATCACTTTTGTATTACCTTCAAAGCGTCGCATCATCTCGGGAAGAGCTCCCCGATGCTTCCATGCGCGATGCGCGTCCAAGGTTAGGGTGCCGGGTCAGGTCCTTGGCCAGGCGCAGGACTCCGAGGCTAGAACTGAGACGTTTCAAGCTTCTATGGCATCTATGATAATACTTGGGAGGAGAAAGTTAGGCAAAAGCTTCGCGCTCGAGGCTCCCTCTATTTTCTTTAGTTGATTTGAGGTTAGCCTTGAGATCAGATTTTGATCGGTTTCAGAGTCATCATAAACAGCGATGAGAATATTTGCGCTCTACGGTACCGGTATGCAATTTAAATTAGGGCAAACAGTGTATCTCTTTATGGCGCTAGAGTAGGGCTGCTTCATATTAGCTTTGATAACACTCCGGATGAGTGGACTTTGTGTGTGCAGCACGCCAATCTATATATGCAGAGACGAGAGTAAGTTACAAGCACAGGAGACCCATTAAGGGGCACCAGTGGAGGAAGAAAGAAAGGTAGGCTATACCCTGATAAGGGTTAGACACTATACAGTCAATGTCAGAGGAAACCGGGCAGCCGGGAAACTATCAGGGTAAAGGCAAGACCGGTGAAGTAGCTGACAGGAACCTATCACTGAGTCACTCAATGACTCAGGCTAAGGGAAACTGTCACTACGGGAAGCTGTCAGGGCCGATAGTTCTAAGGGAGTACAGAAGTAGTCACCAAGTCATAAAACGCGTGAGAGCAACGCAATTCATGCTAACACTCCACCTATGACACAGGTGACATACAATACTACTACTCCACCTATGGCACTGGTGACATAGAACTATAAACTGGTAGCAAACAAAAGTTATGAAGGAACGGCGGAAAAATCAGGAAACCAGAAGAAAGCCTTGTCTAAAATAAAAGGATGAGAAAGGATGAACCAAAAAATCACTGTAGTACTCCGAAAATGTAGCAGCAAAAAAACTTGGGTCATACCGAGCAGAGCTGAGACCAAAACGGAAATGTAACCATCCATGGTAAGCGCAAAAATACTATTCATCCTGAATAGGAGGCACCAAACCAGAAATCACAGGGAGGCCAAAACAGAAATCAATCCCAAATACCAAAGGAAGGGGAACAACGGTGACTAAAAGAGCCGAGAACGTAACCTAAAGAGAAGACTGAAAAAACGTATATCAAAGTTGGGGAACAACGGTATAGAAAACCCGATCCGGGTATAGGAACCTAACGCCAATCAATGATAACCAAAGAGACGGATTGAAATATCGTGTGAGAGCAGCACACGAGAGAATCAAAACCTAAAGGACGCAGACAAGAGGACACTAAAGACTACGATGGAAAAATAAAGTCGATGGAAAAATCCACTACCTTAAAAACTATTCTAAGCATAGAATTCATGACTAGGTTGGGATGAAAAAACCATGATGAACTGGTTTCTTACTCAAAGATGGAAGTAAGAAGATTTATGAAAGTTAATTATCATAAATCCCCAGTTACGGCACTAACTAAAACATTCTAGGAGGTGGGTATCGCACCGCAAAGAACTCATGCACTCAAGACAAACCAAGCACCTAACCACAAGCAAACTAAACCTGCAGCAACTGAAAATCCAAAGGATGCGGAGATAAATCTCAAGAAACTTGTAACCAACAAAGGAAACACAGCTCAATGAACAATAGGAGTTTAGACGTACAAACACAGTACAGAAAACTTAATGTCCACTTGAAAAATAGTAAACGCAGAAAAAAGGACGTCAAAGAATTGACTGCAAAGGATGGACTGAAAGGGCGCTTGAAATACACTCGGAAAACAAGAAAGAGGTGAGCGGCGGTACATCTGCAAGTACAACTGCAAGATTACCCAGCCCACCAATTCACAGTAAAATCCGAAGGGAAACAACTACTACACTCCACAAAAAGTTCCAATCACATGAGGGGCTGGTGATCTAAAAACAGTTTGGAGTAAAAAGAAATAGCTAATCTATGATGAGCTCCACCGAACGAACCATCTGCCTATGGAACTAAGAGTCAGAAACCATCAAGACGCTATAACGGTGGTCTGAATTAATTACCACCTTCCACCAAAACCAAGAAAGACAGCTGAAAGGAAGCTGCCTAAACAAAGCGTCGTAACGCTCCACCAATCTAGACTACCCTATAAGTCAGTCTAGGCGGTGCTGAGGAATAGGCACCCACACATAGGGCCATGTTAACCTACGTATGAGAACCATCAGCACCTAAAACAATGAATCCTGGGTTGACTGTAACACCCCAGCCATACGCAGTATCAAGCTAGTAACCGGTAGTATAGCCCCCAGCGCAGAACTGCTGCCTGGTTGAACAGGGCCGGCCTTATTTGCCTCTATATCAACGAAGCCTGAGTCGACTGTAACACCCCAGCCGTACGCAGTATCGGAACCCGACCAGTGTTCTAAATCATCACTTGCCCAGTCAGCAACGGCTACATCATCCCCAGGCCGGGACCCGAGTGTTCCACCAGGGACAACGGGAGGCGTCTGAATGAACGACACCTGCGAGTCATTCAAGGTGGTCGGAGGGTGGGGACTATTAGGCAATGGACCTGATCCAGATACCACTATGATTGAAGGCTGTCGTACACCTAAAGCTTCACCGACGAGCGACGTATTGGAGATCCCAGCGACCCCCCTGAGATTCGGCTAAGATTTTATCTGAAAGGACCGCAGAATCTCGCTGACCCAATGCCTTCACACGCAATACAGCACCATCAGCCCCTGACCTGGGGCGCAAGGTCATCCCATGGAAGGGCATCCCATGATCAGGGCAGCGGTCGACAATTGGGGTTAGCAAAGGGTCAAGGGAATGAACCGCAGGCACATGCATATGTCCGTTGATTGCGGCAGGGATGCAAGTGTAATACGGAGACCCGTCATAGGGAGATAACCCAGGTAAACAGTTATGCTCAAACTGCTCATAGAAGAGTATATCACGACTCTCTACTACCTCGCGCAACTTTGGAACCCAAACAAAATAACCCTTACTCACCAGGGAATACCCAACCAGTCTTCCACATAGCGCCCCGCTCGTCCAGCTTGTTGCGCTTCTTCCCATTTACTAGCGTAACGTAGCAAGGGCAACCGAACACACACGCAACATCGACACATCAGGCTGAACCCCAAAGAAAAGCTCGTAAGGAGTCTTCTCTCCCTGATTGGGCAAGCGATTAACTAGGTAACAAGCAGCGAGGAAGGCATAGGGCCAGAAAGACTTAGCAAGTTTGGACTCCAAGTGGATGCTCCTAGCTATAGACTGTAAGACCCCATTGTACCTTTCCACAGTTGCATTCTGCTGTGCAGTGTATGCCAAAGATAACTCATGCTCCTCCCCAACCGATATCAGCCAATCCTCAAACCACTTTACTATAAAACCCCTTAGCCCTATCAGAACTCAAACACTCGAACCCAAACGCACGTTGCTAAGGCATACACCTAAGGGGGGAACCAGGGGCACGGGAAGACAAAGAAGTAACCTCTGTCGAACCACAGAACGCACCCAGGGGTCACAAGGAGCCTAAGAGAGAAAAATATCCAAAGATATCATGCCAAAGATCCTCCACGGCCGCTGGACTAGGGCCAGGACGGCGTCCACTTCGGCCTCCACTTCGGCCTGTAGCATGGGCGAAGTCCGGCGCTGCGAGACCTGGGATCACAGAAGGTGGGGAAGCGTTAGGCGAAGTCGAGATTAGAGGTATGGGGGGGGGAAAAAAAAAGGAGACGAGAATGACAGTGCAGCAAGTCGCACCTGGTGCAGAAAATCGCACCAATGGCAGAAAATCGCAAATCGCAAGGGCAGAATTCGAAAATTTATCGCTAGGATGCGAAGAGCAGAGCCGAGGCATGCAAAGGTCCTAATATTCCGCCGTCGATGACCAGTCAATCCCAAGTCCCCCCCTCTATCGCTCGACTCACCCGGATGGGGGGTAGAGGGAGCAGCACCCGAGTGGTGCTGACCATACCCCCCTGCTTCCTACCACCTCCAGAATCTCCAGGTCCAGACGCGTCGTCCTCTTGTGGCGAACCCTACGGCAGTGCCGGCGATCCGCCAGCTTGATCGAAAAAATTCTCCAGAAGGTAGCACATAGCCACTAGAGGGGGGGCAAAGACGACGTAGACATCAGCAGGGAGCTTGGTCGGCTTGGCAACCTCCGGTATGCAGGCAGAGCCTCAAACACCGGAGTTAGCGACATCAAGGACGCGAGCAGACGAAGACGGGGTATCTCCACCGATGTCCAGGCTAGTCGCCGACTTGAGTCTGCACGTCAAAGTCGTCTACGACAGACGGTAGCTGAAGGAGCGCAAAGGTAGAGGTATGATTGGGGGGGGTTACTTCCATGATGGCGGAAGGACTCTCATAACCGCCAGCAGAGGTCGCTGGTGCACAGACGTCTAGCCAATCGTCTTGAGAAACCGCGTCCTCCTTGGGAAGGACACGGTCGCAGCCATTACTTATAATAACGCTGCGCATCCCGCGCGACCAGGATTCTCCATTCTTGTCATGGAGTTTCTCAAATGTCGCCGGGGGTCCTCGCGGAAGTTGCATTTCAAAGCAGTGGTAGAAATGAGGGGCCGGATAACCTATTAGCTTTGATAACACTCCGGATGAGTGGACTTTGTGTGTGCAGCACGCCAATCTATATATGCAGAGACGAGAGTAAGTTACAAGCACAGGAGACACATTAAGGGGCACCAGTGGAGGAAGAAAGAAAGGTAGGCTATACCCTGATAAGGGTTAGACACTATACAGTCAATGTCAGAGGAAACCGGGCAGCCGGGAAACTATCAGGGTAAAGGCAAGACCGGTGAAGTAGCTGACAGGAACCTATCACTGAGTCACTCAATGACTCAGGCTAAGGGAAACTGTCACTACGGGAAGCTGTCAGGGCCGATAGTTCTAAGGGAGTACAGAAGTAGTCACCAAGTCATAAAACGCGTGAGAGCAACGCAATTCATGCTAACACTTCAATTTCAAGGCAGGACTGGTCCAACAACCGCCCCCAACAGACTACAACCTGTCACCCTTATGTGAAGACCCACTCAGTGGCTGGGCCAGTGACTGGGCCAGGTGTAACCAGAGAGGGTGTAACTAATGGAACTTGGCCGTGGGGAGTACGCGTTTAAGGGTAGAGCACCTGGCTCACTAATAGGACGGCTAGGCGGAGGGAACACCAATGTACCGTATTCTGTCAGAGGGGTCTCTCGAATGGTGAAACTGTTCAATGAAGAACCTAACTGTCGTAGCAAGAGACTTAATGACTTGTAAGGGACGAGAGGGAGAGTGGGACGAGGGAATTGCAGTCAAAACGTGTTTGCAGCTCGTCTTGGTTATATCTCGGGTATCTTTTTAAATGTTTTCACATGATATATATTAATTGAATAAAGGCAGGCCTGTAAGGTCAGGGTCCCCATCTAGTCACATAGCTACGTCACATAGCCACGTAGTCTCCTAGTCACGTGAATAAACTTAATTAAATCTCTCAGATAATGTACTATCTAGAAGGACTATATTTATCCATTAGCTTGCATGTCTTCAAGGCCGATGTCCTACATCCTCGTGGTCCAGCACTTGTCTAGCGCCTGTAAGTTGGTTGCAGGTTAGATGTTTTCCTGCATGTTTCCACGCCGCGTTTCATTACCGCGTGACCCTATTCTGTTGGTTTCTGTTGGTCACTCGCTAACTGTTTCTACGGTCTTCTTTGGACCAGTTCTACGCACGTGTTCTGCAACTGCTGCGTATTCCGCAACGTTACACCAGGTGGCCCCCTGATTTAGGCCTGCCTCAAGGATTCGGAGACAGTCGAAATGCCCGGTGTCGGACACCTGCGGACTCGGAGCGGAGGGGCGCTACGGAAGGGGAGGCGGCAGGCCACGGCCACGGTACCGCGCGGGGGGGGGGGGGCGGGGCCCAGGGGGGGGGCCCTCGCCCTCCCCCCCCGACCCCAACCCCCCCAACCCACCCCCTTACAGCTAATAGAAACCTGCCGGTCTCGCGTAGCCACGCTGGACGAAAAGAGAGTGAGAAGTTGTGCAGCTTCCTTCGGGGAAAACGCGCACAGCAACTCAAGCTGTCGCATTTGTAGATCTGTGTGATTCTTGGAAGGGCAGGGGAAGGGGGCGTGAGGGAAGGGGGCTCTCTTCTTACTTTCCTGTCTGTCTGTATTCATCTCGCCCAGTGTTCTGTCTGTGCCTAATTTACAGCATCTGCGCATGCGTTGCTGCTGTCTTGGGACTTCCGCGTCTTAGATTCTCTACGTCTGCGTACTCCTACACGAAGGTCGGTATGAGCTTTAATTGCTGGCAGCGGTTATGTTTCGTGACTACATCTTTGCACGCCTGTCACATGGCGCTGTTGCTCTGCTCTCGTGAATGCGTCGCATCGCGTTCGTCCTCTGCGTTTGCATGCAAGCAGCTTGCACGCCTGTCACATTGTGCCGTTGCTCTGTCCTGCTGAATACTTTGCATCGCGACCATCCTCTTTGTTTGCATGCATGCAGCTTGCACGCCTGTCCTCATGGCGCCTGTGCTCTGCCCCCCTCTATGCGTTGCATTGCATCCATCCTCTCCGTTTGCATGCATGCAGCTAACTCACGCAACCGATCAATCCCGCAACAGGTATGGGCGCCGTACAAGTACAACGAATCCATCAATGCCAGAGGTTTGAGGGGGACGCAGCTGGAATTGGTCGCGCTATCGGCGCGGTTTGATGTTCGCCCCGCGTGCGGAAGGGTGGACGTCAGTTGCTGTTGCCCTACTCATGCAGTGCGAATCCAAAGCGAAGGAGTTTGGGGTAAATATACGATCACATACTGCATCGGTGCTGAGCACCAACACGGCCACCATCATCACTCGAGGCCGGTGGTAGAGGCTTGGAGCCTAACTTCTACATGCTATCTGGGGCCATACTCTGCCAGCGAATGGAGAGAAATGTTGGCTGGAGGGTTTGTTGAGGTATACCCATACCAAACCAGGGGTCAATCTCTTGGTACATTTCGCTGCCCAGACCTCATGTGATTGATTAACTTCAGAGATCGGGTTGGCAAGGCATTCAGCTTAGTTTATTGGAGAGTGACGTTGCTAAATATAGCGTGGTCTTTTTGCCACCGAGATGGCCCTGAATTCGTGGTACAGACTTTCGAGATCACTTTATGTGTTGTGGTATCAGTTCCAAGCTCTAGCACTGCAATAGAAAATAAACAACTGTAACACCGTTGAGCTATCCCCAATCTCCTCTTCATCCTTCCAATAAAATTGAATTGAACTTGTGCCTGAACTTGGTTACCCGGCCTCGACGTATTACGGTTCTCGCCGCCTCTGGAAGTAGCAAACATTCAATTTATTTGACTCTTGAAAAGTACCACATGGAGACCAAGTAGTATACTCGCACATATATACTAAACGTTGTGTGTATGTATGTTTACTGTCTTGGGGTAGGCCAAATAGGCTGAAGGGACTTGCCCACCGTATAGGAAGGGCTAAAAAAAGCACTAATGAACTAAGCCTCTAAAAATCGTTTAACCGACGGGGACCCTGAGTTCGTGCTACAGTGATAATTTATTTGTACAATATTATTAAATCATCATCTCAGCTGGGATGATAATTTAATTGTGCGATTATTATCGCATTTTTTTATAAATTGAATTAAGTATTTCCATCCTTATTATCCAAGCTGGCGCCAAGAAACATACGAGCCGTGTTGCAGAAATACGATTGTTGAATCTCAGATAGAGCCGAGCTGGTATACAGGCAAACAGATTGTAGGTCACATAATTATTGACTCAGAAATTTATATATAGCCAAACCGTTTACAGGAAATACCCAAGATGTCGTACAAATATCCTTGGGTGCTGCACGGAATTATCCAAAGTGGTGTACAGAAACACGACTGTTTAATCTCAGATTTAAGCGACCCCCTTCCACCTACACAGCCATGGCAGGGACCCCATGACTCCTACAAAGCCATGGCAATAACCCCCTTACACCTACACAGGCATGGCAGCACCCCCCTTCCACCTACACAGCCATGGCAGTACCCCCCCTTACACCTACACAGCCATGGCAGCACCCCAATTCCACCTACACAGCCATGGCAGTACCCCCCCTTACACCTACACAGCCATGGCAGTACCCCCCTTACACCTACACAGCCATGGCAGTGCCCCCCTACCTTACACCTACACAGCCATGGCAGTACCCCCCTTACACCTACACAGCCATGGCAGTACCCCCCCTTACACCTACACAGCCATGGCAGTGCCCCCCTACCTTACACCTACACAGCCATGGCAGTGCCCCCCTTACACCTACACAGCCATGGCAATACCCCCCTTACACCTACACAGCCATGGCAGCACCCCCTTACACCTACACAGCCATGTCAGTGCCCCCCCTACACCTACACAGCCATGGCAGTACCCCCCCTTACACCTACACAGCCATGGCAGTACCCCCCACTTACACCTGCACAGCCATGGCAGTAACCCCCTTACACCTACACAGCGTTGCCCCCCCCCCTCCCCCCCGTCTTGTCTTCATCAAGAGAGCGAGCTAGGTAGGTCCCAATTTAACATCTCAGTCCCTGTAGGCCGCTTCCGACCCTTCTTCCACGGAACAACATCCTGACCTTCCTCCTTGAGCATGTTGCGAGCTTGCCTGTTCCATTTCTGGCCAATTGCTACAGCCTTATCCAGCTCAGCTGCCTTTGCGGGATTATTTTTGTAGGCGTTATAAGCACTTATGACGTCTTTGTGTGTCATGCCAGCTTTCTGCTTGCTTGGGTAGTCTCTCACGAAAACCTCATTGTAGAAAACAGCCATCGCACTCTTGCAAGACACGTTGGCTATCTTGATCAACGTCTCGCGGTGGGCGTCTTCTACAGAGCTGCATTGTGCTTTTATGTGCTTGCTTATTGGTGACAATACCAAAGCTTGCGTTACAGTCTGTGCTGCTGCTGCTGCTGTGACAGGCTGGGCTGCTGCTGCTACTGTGACAGGCTGGGCTGCTGCTGCTCCTGCTGCTATGACAGGCTGGGCTGCTGCTGCTTGCTCCTGCTGCTCTGACAATCTGGGCTGGTGCTGCTGCTGTTCTTGTTACTGTGACAGGCTGGGCTGCCTGCTGCTCCTGCTGCTCCGACAGGCTGGGCTGCAGCTGCTCCTACTGCTCTGACAGCAGGCTGGGCAGCTACTGCTGCTGCTGCTGCTCCTCCTGCTGTGACAGCCTGGGCTGGTGGTGCTCCTGCTGCACTGACAAGCTGGGCTGGTGCTGCTGCTGTTCCTGCTGCTGTGACAGGCTGGGCTGCTGCTGCTCCTGCTGCTGTGACAGGCTGGGCTGCTGCTGCTCCTGGTGCTCTGACTGGCTGGGCTGCTGTTGCTCCTACTGCTCTGACAGGCTGGGCAGCTGCTGCTGCTGCTCCTGCTGCTATGACAGCCTGGGCTGGTGCTGCTGCTGCTGCTCTGACAAGCTGGGCTGGTGCTGCTGCTATTCCTGCTGCTGTTCCAGGCTGGGCTGCTGCTGCTGCTGTTCTTGCTGGTCTGACAGGCTGGGCGACTTCTGCTCCTGCTGCTCTGACTGGCTGGGCTGCTGCTGCTCCTACTTCTCTGACAGGCTGGGCAGCTGCTGCTGCTGCTCCTGCTGCTGCTCCTGCTGCTGGGACAGCCTGGACTGCTGCTCTGACAGGCGGGGCTGCAAGACGAACAATGCCTGCACAGAAAAAAGGAGCCTTGCATTAGTGGTGGCATCGTGAAGCATGGAAACTGTGTTTAATTGAATAATCCAAGAGTCTAGCTTAAACTTTTTTAAATTAATGATAAACCTTTTCTTCATTAATTAACTAATTATTACTGCCTAGATTACTGCCTGTGTAGCTTAAACTTTTTTTAATTAATTTTTTTTTTTCTTTCTCTCTCTTATGCCTTGGCCTACTACATAGAGCTTACCCTTTAACACGTCATCCTCTAGGTTTCTTGTCGCCCTGCAACTAGCTTATCAGCCCGATCTGCTTTCCTGCTCGCGGCATCGTCTTCAATCGCGTTGCGCATGAGATCTGGATCCGTATTGTGCTCTTCAACATCATCGCCAGGGTCATCTTCAAAAACCTGGTCCAAGAGCTTCTGGAGCTCCCCCATACCTCCACCGGAGATCAGTTATGTTCCGTCGTCTCTCTAGTCTATGCAAATGGTGCAGCAGAGGAAGGAAGACGACGCTCAGAGAAGTTTGTGCTTGAATCTAAATTTTACCGTTCGGAGGTGTTGGTGGAATCTTTATGTCCCCGTTCGGAGTACAATGACTAAACAAACCCTTATCACGCCATACCGTTCGTACACCGACCCGTCATAGCAATACAATCGTCCGTAGGGTGGGTGATATTGCCCCGGTTTCAGTACCCCGAAATTTACTGCGTGCGCGTGGGCCGCGTTCTTTGTCGGTTGGCAACCGATTATGTCGACCCATGCGATCCTGCCCTGGTTACTTACGTGGCGTAGACCGCGTCCTACAGCTTGTTTCCAACCAGTTGGAGGTCCGGTTGAGCGGCGGTTAAATTCGTTATTTTCGGCGCTAACCGGTGTTTGGTCGGAAACACAAAAAGTTGAGGTCCGGTTAAAGACCAACTGCCCCGGTTGGTTCAACGGCGCACCCCCCCCGCCGTTGAAGAAAGTTGAGGGGCGGTTAAATTCGGTTGTTGCATTAGATCTGGTGACGTCACGAAATTGGCGCGCCCCTCTTAAAAATCATGCTGCTTTGGAGTGCCGCATCCTTTCTTTCTTTTTCGGACACTCATCATTGATCGCACGGTTTCACCAAGATGGATTCGCAGCAGCAGGGCACCGTCCCTGCCACGCAATTTTCGACTGATCTTCCTGAGGGGCAGGCGCAGATGCGTGTTCTAGATCTGGACCCGCGCCAGCAGGAAGAACTACGCCAATTTGAGGAGCATCGGCTGCAACAGCTGCAACAGCAGCAACAGCAGCAGCAGCAGCAAGGAGCGGGATAAACGCTGAAATCAGCGTCTGGATAGCGAGGAAGTGCTGCGCTGCGCATTTGACACGTTGATCCATTTTGAGATGACCTGGCCAGATGCAAAAGACTGCTCAACTGGTGGAATGTTTCCAACCAGTTAAGGGTCCGGTTAGAGGTCGAGTCTAAACCCTCCGAAACACAATCCTTAACCGGACCTCCAACTGGTTGGAAACAAGCTGCTAGCGTCAAGCTCGTCGTTGACTGCGCGATGCGCGCCCGCGCCACCCTAAACCACGAGGCTTAGGGTCGCTGCGTCAGCGTCTTCTCGTCCACTCGATGAAGCTTCTCGTACTTCCTCTACGTCTCTTCCCCTACTTCCGAGAAGTCGTCGCCTCCTCGCGGGGACGCGGTGTGAGGATCGTAATCCGTCACATACTTTGCGTCCCGTAACATCGTGCTTAACTAGATATTGTTACATAAGCAGCACTCCCTTGCTTCGTCTTTCTTAACTCTGCCCCCCCCACCCACCCACCCACCCACCCACCCACCCACCCACCCAACACCCAACACCCAACACCCACACACCGCGACCCACACACCACACACCACTCTCCGACCCAGTCACCTCCACCACCACCACCAAACCACCGCCATCACACACACATTCATTCATCCAGTGACCCAGGTATAGGTTCAGCAGGCCTTGCAAGGCACCATGGTGGTCTCGCATATCCTGTGTTAACTCAGGTCACTCCCCCAGTCCCCCCCACCCCCTACCCCGTACCCCACCCCACCCCCCCACCCCCACCACCCCCACTACACATTCATCCACCCAAGCATAGTAGCTTCATCAGGTCTTGCAAGGTACCATGGTGGTCTCAAATCAGAAGGGAAGGAATGCGGATGGCAGCAAATTAAGTGGGAACCAGTTTCAGGTGAGCAAGCCATTATCCCCGCCCTGGCGCCCTCAATACACCCAGGCATGTTTGAATTCGGTTGAGATTTGGCTGGTACCTGGTGCAAAGTTGGCAGGTACTCTGTTGTGGTTACCAATCCACCACATCAGACACTGTTTCCACTGATGTCCGGGATCTATCAAACTCTACCAATGCACATATTGTATATTTGGTCAGATGTCCAATACATATATTGGTGGAGTGTAAGCAGGCCCTGGCACTAGGAAAAAAATCAGATACAGACAGTCAATACAATTCAAAACAGTCCAAACAGTTTGTGATGTTATTGACTATCTGCCTATCTGTTTTGTTTCCTAGTTAACTGCACTATTTTATTCCTAAGGATAGTTGGAGCTCCCATTAAGCAGCGGTGTGGGCGTATCTTGCTAAAACCCTGGCCTGCCTATGAGGATGTAATGATGTGCTGGATTTATATTCACAATATATAGCTAGTGTGAAAGTCAATCCACCACATCATTACACTGCCACAGGCAGGCCATGATTGAACCAAGCTATGTCCACAACACAACTTCCGGGGAGCTCTTCCAACTTTCTTTTCAGCAACAAAAGAGTCAAGTAATCTATGAAACAAAACAGATATTCAATACATTTCACACACACTGTCTCCACTTATTTCATTCAAGCTATCGACTATGAATGTCAATCCACAACATCATTACATTCTCATAGGCAGGCCAGGGTAGGACCAAAATGAACCCACGCCACAATGTACGGGGGGAAATTCCAACTATCATTTCAGCAACAAAAGAGTGTAGTAAACTAGTAAAGAAAGCAGACAGACAGATATTCAATACATTTCACACATCGTATGGCCAGCACACATGAATCCCACCACCAACACATCTCATTACCACAACCCTTCACGGCCACATGAACCCATCACCTCCACATCCTATTACCACATCCCTTCACGGCCACATGAACCCATCACCTCCACATCCCATTACCACATCCCTTCACGGCCACATGAACCCATCAACCCTAACGTCATGGCCACATCCCTTGACAACCACATGAATCTCCACCACTCCATTCCATCACTACCCCATCCTATCAAAACAGTCATGAATCATTACCGCCACATCCCATCACAAGCTACATGAACAAATCACCACCACCTCTCACTAACATATCTCTTCACTACCACACAAAGGCATCACTACCACACCCCACCATCACGGCATGCCTCCCATCACTACCACATGCATCCCATCACCCCCAACCTCATGGTCATATTCTTTACCTACAAAATGAATTCCAACCACTACATCCCATGAATTCATGTATGAATCACCACCACCCTCATGGCATCACCACCACATGAATCACCACATCCGCATGGCATCACCACCACATGAATCACGACTGCTTCATCCCATCACCACCACATGAATCACCACCACCCTCATGGTATCACCACCACATGAATCACGACTGCTTCATCCCATCACCACCACATGAATCACCACCACCCTCATGGCATCACCACCACATGAATCACGACTGCCTCATCCCATCACCACCACATGAATCACCACTACCCTCATGGCATCACTACCACATGAATCACCACCACATGAATCACCACTGCCTCATACCATCACCACCACATGAATCACCACTGCCTCATACCATCACCACCACATGAATCACCACCACCCTCATGGCATCACTACCACATGAATCACCACCACCCTCATGGCATCACTACCACATGAATCACCACCACCCTCATGGCATCACTACCACATGAATCACCACCACCCTCATGGCATCACTACCACATGAATCACCACCACCCTCATGGCATCACTACCACATGAATCACCACCACATGAATCACCACTGCCTCACACCATCACCACCACATGAATCGCCACCACCCGCATGGCCTGTAGTGTCATTACAAGGGCTACATGACCACCACACTCATGGCATCACTACCACACGAATCAGCACCGCCACATCCCATCACCACCACCCTCATGGCCCCATCACCCACACCCTCATGGCCTGCAGTCTCATTACAAGGGCTACATGATGAGCCCCATCCAGATGTCAGAAGTGTGGAAGGCGTACAAACAAAATGGAAGACATCCACCGACCAGATCAGAGGAAGAGGAGGCAAGTGCAAGGAGCAAGTTGCAAAAGCAGGAGGAGGAGCTGGAGCAGCAAAGACAGACACATGCACAAGCAGTGCAGCAGCATGAGGAGGAGCTGGAGCAGCAACGACATGGGCTGAAGCAGCAACGACTGGAGCTGGAGCAGCAACGACAGAAGCTTGAACAAGCAGTGCAACAAAATCAGAAGCATCAGCATCATGAGGAGCTGGAGCAGCAACAAATTTCATGTGCCATAAAGATAGAGCAGCAGTTGAAGGAACTGCTGCAAACCGAGAAGAAGCAGCAACTGGAGCATCAAACTGAGCAGCATCAGCACCACCACCATGACCAAGATCTAGAGCAAGTGAACTGCTTGCAGAACCTGTCAAGGACATTGATGAGCTGGAATGCTTACCAGAGTAAGGTATGAGATGGGGGGATGCATCTAAGCAAAGACGATATGGGAGGATCTAGAGTGCCACATGAGAAAATACAAGCATGAATGTATAAACACTTATATATATACTAAGATGACCAAGACGAAGCCTGACACGTCAGCCAACCATCTCGTAACTAACTGGCTTTGTTCCGCTCCATTCCGTTGCCACATGTCGTTCTGATAGCCAACCCTCTATGACAATATCCCGTGTCACTTGCCATGATGCCTAGAACTTGTTTAGTTACCCTTAACCCCGTCAAGCAGCAGGCACATTTGGAGTCTAATAGGGCACCAGGATAATGTTACCGTCATCATCATCATATTCATCATCATCGTCGTCATCGTCGTCGTCATCATCATCATCATCATCATCATCATCATCATCATCATCCTCATCATTATCATCCTCATCATCATCATTATCCTCCTCCTCATCATCATCATCATCATCCTCATCCTCATCCTCCTCATCATCATCCTCATCATCATCATCATCATCATCATCATCATCATCATCATCATCATCATCATCATCATTGAGTAATCATTGAGTAATCATAGAGTCATATAATCGTGTACAATTTCCCCCCTCACAGGTCCGACAAGACATCGCATGGACCAAGCAAGAGATCAGCATAGGATATGCCAGGTATAAGCAATCTAGCATCTTTGTTGGTGCGAAGAAACCGACTGGTATCGGTATTGGTAAACCCAAATCCAGCCCCACCCACAAGGACCTAAGGATCCCTACTAGGGAGTCGGTGCCGGATAATGATGCCAGGTAGGATATGACATCAGAGCCAGATAATGATGCCAGGTAGGATATGACATCAGTGCCAGTTAATCATGCCAGGTAGGATACAACATCAGTGCCAGATACCCATGCCAGGCACAATTATTTCCCTGGGAGGATTGAGTAGCATCCTAGTTAGCACTCACCTAACCTATGAGCAACTCAAAACATGTTAGAGCAGCCAGGTGATGCCAGGTAGTTGACTCTCCGCCGCACCATACCAACAATATCCAACAACAACAACAACAACCAACATCAACAACAACAACAACAACAACAACCAACACTGCCACCACTACGACGCACATACAGAAACAGAAAATCTCCCCTTCCCCACACCGTAGGGCTTCAGTTTGGACCCCTCCCCATGCTCACCATATCACTTGCCCCCCCACCCTGGGAGGAAGGTAGCCCCCACTTAAGTTTAGGGGGTTTAAGGGGTCCAGTTTGGACCCCTCTCCAAGCTCACTAAAACATGTGGAGGCAGAGTAGCATAGAATCGCAGCGTAGACATAGAAGAGCTAAGCTAATAGAAAAATAGTAATGAGAGTGCCTGGTGGGGCATGGTATGAAGGTAGGCCTGTCTTGTGGCTGTAGAGAACGGGCTGCTACTTTACCTGGGCAGTGCTACCATGGTAGTTGACAGCGACCTTGAACACCAAAGCACACCCGTAGGGATTCAAGCCGAGCACCTTCAGTCCAGCGAAATGAAGCTAATAGCATACTAGACTGTTGCATAGCTAGTAGGGTAGACTGTTTCATATCTAATAGCATATTACAAATAAATGAGAGAGGCAGCAAGAGGCTTTGTCTGTTGCCCCTACTGCACTATGGCATTGCATAGTGGTGCAGGATTGTGCTGTACCATGGGGAATACAATATTTGACTTACCCCCCCCCACACACACACACACACCTTTCATCTCACATCTCACAACATTTTGCCTGCCCCCCACCACCACCACCACCACACACACACACACACACACACACACGCTTTGCATCTCCCATCTCAAAACATCCCCCCCCCCCCCCCCCCCCCCCCCCCCCCTTCACACACACACATACACATACACACACACCTTCCATCTCCCAACTCACAACATTTCACCCCCCTTCACACACACACATACACATACACTCACACACCTTTCATCTCTCATCTAACAACCCCCCCCCCCCCCCACACACACACACACACACACACAGACACACACACACACACACACACACACGCACGCACACACACACACCTTTCATCATGACGTATGCAACCCAACTAAGTAACCAACCAACCAACAAACTGAAACCCAGGTTTTCCGGGGGTTGTGACTAGATGCAAGTGTCGATCACGAAGGTGAGAAATGTGCACTAACCAACCAATCAACCAACCAACCAACCAACCAACCAACCAACCAACCAACCAACCAACCAACCAACCAACCAACCAACCAACAGGTTTTCCGGTTTCTGTGACTGGATGGAAGTGTCGATCAAGACGCTAAGAGATGTACGCTACAAGGTGCCAAGATCACCTGGACTGTATGAGTGGGGCACCATGGCGCCAGATGGAGAGCGCATCTTGGCCTTCTACCTAGGCGAAGCAGGTACACGGGGTGGTGGTGAGGGAGAGGTAGTTGCAGGAGTGGTGTTATTAAAGGGTATTCATGGTATGGTGGTGATGAGGACAATTTGGTAGGGGTGGGAGGGGGGACATGTCACATTCACCGCTTCGACGCATCGAAAACAGGTGCATGGGTCAGCGGAGAGGGAGAGTTAGCAGATGTGGAAGGGGGGAGGTGGACATGGCGCTTTTGCCGCGTCATTGCCTTGGAAACAGGTACATGTGGTGGTGGAGAGGGAGAGTTAGTAGGAATGGGAGGGGGGAGTTGGACATGGTGTGTTCGAATTAATTTGATTAAATCGGTGATATTACATGATCTAGCATCTGAGCCCGTCGTACCGACGGGCGGACCACCCCCGTGGCCACGTCAGCGACAGGTCTCGGAAAATCGAGATCCGAAAACGGGTTACTCCGTAACGGGTTCTCCTGAAACCACTGCCCCTGGCCACTTTAACGAATGGCAGTCAGTGAGCGGGCAAGAGTGAGTGAGAGCGCAGGAGAAGGCCAAGGGAATGCTGCGACGGGGGGTGTTGCATGCGAAGTTATTGACAGGGGCAGCGAAATTTGTGGGAAAGAGTTTGGGCAGATGAACAAAGGGAGGCTTCACCGTTGAATATCGAGCACCGAAAATAGCAGAAGTGCGAAGGAAAATTCGGGTATCAGAACGGCTGGGCCTGGAAGAGCAGCGAGAAGGAGTTGAAAACGACACCGGCTTCATTAGAGCAGCGCAAAGCAGCGCACGGGGTGAACAGGTCGCAGGAAAATTTGGGCACCAAGCCGGCTAACCTTGGGCGGGTGGGTGGATAGGTGGTCGGCAGAGAGGCAATCGTTCGTGTGGCTGCGCCGAGAAATCGAGATCCCAGAGACTGGCTGCCACCTGGGCGACAGGTCGGCAAGATATGGAACCAAAACCCCAAGTGGCTAAGCCAAAAGGGGTCGAACACGCGCCGGGCACGCGCTATACCCTCCACGCCTACTACATGGAACTATTATATATACTGACTAGCATCTGAGCCCGTCGTACCGACGGGCGGACCACCCCCGTGGCCACGTCAGCGACAGGTCACGAAACATCAAGATCCGAAACCACTGAAACCAAAAGCCTAACTGCCTGGGCCAAAAGGGCTAAACCATATCACGGCCAAGCTACTTTATATAATAAGATAAGACTAGCATCTGAGCCCGTCGTACCGACGGGAGGACCACCCCCGTGGCCACGTCAGCGACAGGTGTCGACCCCCGTGGCCACGTCAGCGACAGGTCTCGGGAAATTGAGATCCGAAAACGGGTAACTCCGAAACGGGTTATCCCGAAACCACTGCCCCTGGCCACTTCAGCGAATGGCAGTCAGCGAGCGGGCAAGAGTGCGTGAGAGCGCAGGAGAAGGCCAAGGGAATGCTGCGACGGGGGGAGCTGCATGCGAAGATATTGACAGTGGCAGCGAAATTTGTGGGAAAGAGCTTGGGCAGATGAACAAAGGGAGGCTACACCGTTGAATATCGGGCGGCTCAGGCAGCAAGCACCGAAAATAGCAGAAGTGCGAAGGAAAATTCGGGTATTAGAACGGAAATGGACGGAGCAGGTGTTCGAGGAGGAACGACAGGTCAGCTTCATTTACCAGAAGTCAGGAAGGTCGTTCTTCCTGTGGTGCCCGAGAAATGAAGATCGAGGATTCGGGCCACCTAGGCGACAGGTCGGCAAGATATGGAGAATCGAGATAGGGGAACCCTGAAAAACCTCGACATGCTACTTTATAGAATAAGATTAGCACTCAGACAGGATCTATAATTCAAAAATCCAATCGATTGGGCCAGCACATGTACAAGTTTGCTGAGAATCTGAAGGATGCTCCATGTCATCCTCCATGTCATCCTCCATGTCTGAGTGCTAATGGAGGATGCTAATCCTAGTCATGCATGAGTTGTTCAGTGGCAAGTACATGTCCATCTCCATGAGCATCAGGAAACCTTATGTGGTCTTCTTCATCAGCCAGAGGTATGAGGATGGAATGTGGAATGGAGACAGGATTATTCACTATGACTTGCAGGTGTGGCAACCCCCAGTTGTGGAGGAGATGCCTGACACTAAGGAGGTGGAAGAGGTGGTACAGCCAGTGGTGCCAGAGGACTTTGCCCTGGATGTTGATGAGATGGATGATATCTTGGATGAGATGTTTGAGGATGTAGTGGTCCCCCCAGCCAACTTGTGGTTGTCGATAGGTGGCAGGTGTGGGGCATGGTGATGCCTGGGACCTTTAACCGGTGTTTTTTAACACCACCAACTACTTGATTGTACACAGAAGCTTGACAGCTTTGGTCTTTATCCACATACCCAGGGTCTCAGGGCCCTTCCTGTTCGTTCCATCTTACAATAAGTTTTTTTTTACAGAATAAGGTGTTTAATTGTGTAATTGGGCGGACACCCCCCTCTTATCCCCCCTCTGAATTACTGGCCCAATCGATTTGTTCAACAGTGTGTAGGTTCCCTGCCAAACAATTATTTCAATGGTGTGTAGGTTCCATGTCAAACAGCAAGGAGACTCTGCGCACGCGCTTCAACAAGTCCCTTTAGCCTATTTGGTCTACCCCTGAACTGTAACATACATACATACGTACATCTATATATATGTAGACATACATGGATTTCTCGCGAACTTTTCGTTCGTTCGTTCGTTGGTGTGTAGGGGGGCGGGGGCCAGGGACAATTGCAGTACTGTACCTCCGCGTAAATTTCAAATTCCCTGTCGCGTCTGTCAACATCCTACTTCCACTCCTCCGCATCAAAATTACACCTGCGCGCCATCGCCCTGTCCGCCCTGTCCTGCGATACGCTGCCCTGCCCTGCCCTGCCCTTCGCGTGCCGCAATTCGCGATCCGGAACAGGCTCCCGCATCATGCCTGCCAGAATTTGATAACTCCTTGGTCAACTTCGTCCTCAACATACGCTTATATGGCGCTCGGACTGTAAGTGTACAACCTAATGCTTCTCAAGGCCTTCCATTCATGCAGCAACAAACAGCGATATTACATGCCAGAAGAGCCGCTAACACTGCGAGCTGTCGTGCAAGGTGAGCTTGCCTGACCGTTGAGGAAAGAAACGAGATTAACAAGCGCCAGCTTCTTGCCCGTGCTGCTGACCCACCACGGCGCGGGGCTGTCAACGAGGCCCTTCGAACTTAGCATGTGCGAGTGTTAATCAGATATAAGGCAAAATTTCCCAAACTGGGCCAGTGCACCAGAAGAAGCTGCAAGTTTGTCGTTTGCAATCCTGCAGAACCGGTGCTCATGGCGTGATCGGAATCTGAGCGTTCGCAATTTTTGGTAGGTTCAATACACAGCATGCAATTTCCGCGCGATCACAGCCCACAGCTGGAGCGCAGTGTACGAGTTAGGGATAAAGGAGGTAAGCGTACGTGCGTTTCGGTGGTTGGGGAAAGGGACGGTGGGGAGGAAGGAGGGGGGGACGAGTGTGTGTGGATTGGGTGAGGGGCAGGGAGAGGTCAGGAAAAGTAGGGGATACTGTTGGTCTGGCTGGGGGTGGGTTGGAATGGTATGCATGTATGGTAGGGGTGGGGGGGCACAGCTTAAGTGAAGGGGAAGAGGAAGATGGCTGGAAGGTGTGTGGGGCAGAGGGGAGAAAGACAGGGTGTGGCACTGGAGGGGGGGGGGGGGGGGGTAAAGAGTACGGAAGGGAAGGGGGCATGCTTTACATATTTTCAGATGCAAATGGGGAGTTTTTTTGACTGAGTGCATGTGAAGGGAGAGTGGGTGTGTGTGGAGAGGGGGGGGGGGGGGGGGGGGGGGGGGGGGGGGGGGGGGGGGGGGGGGGCATACAAGGGCCTGACCCCTTCTGTAACCCTGAGCAGGCCAAAGGACTTTTGTGGGTGGGGTGTGGTCACCTGCCACACGGGCAATGTACTAGTACATACATACATACATGCATATATGTAGACATACATGGATTTCTCACGAACTTTTCGTTGGTGTGTAGGGGGGCGGGTCCCCCGGACAATTGTATTACACGATTTTTCTGGTAGTTCCGCATGGTACGCCACGCCAACGTACTGATATACGCGGGGTGGTGTACACGGACTCCTGCCAATGTTCAAAACATTCTCATCGCCAAATCGCTTTCCCCCCAGCGATTCTACTCTGAACGCTCCACATACCACGTACCGTCTATTCTACTCCTCATATTCATGAGCGCTTTCTCATTCTGAGCGATTACAATTGATTCGCTGTCGTGGTCTGCTTTGGGAACCATGCCTACAAAAGAAATCAATCCTTCAAGTTCGTTCGATCTTCCGCGATCTAAAACAAATATGGCGCTAAGGCTAATCGTATACAACCTATTGCTACTTGATGCCACAATGCTACAACAACACGACAGAAGAGCAGGAACCACAGCCAGTCAGCGCGCTAAGCGAGCTCCATATATATAAAGAAATCATGGCGGTCGTGGTCGTGGTCGTGGTGTCATCGCGTTACCGACTTAACCGACGTCCCGCCCAGGCAATTCCCGCCGAGCCAATTCCCGCTTTTAATCCCTCCTGCTTCAACTTCTGCCTTACTTAGCCTCCTGCGAATTCTGCCTTATGCAACCTCCGCCTCCTGCGTATTCTATCTGTTGCGCATCCCGCCCGATTTCTCCTTTTACCGCTTGAGTTCATCCACCTGATTTCGGTAGCGTTTCAGCTCGTCTTCCTACAAGCTTTCCCCCCTGCATCTCTGCAAGACCTTTCCCTTGCGTCAAGTGACCTGTCGCTGCGCACAACGGGAGGTGACGTGGTGAGTCAGACGACCTGTCAGAAATGTCCGAATTGCATCCATCCCATGTCACAAACTTGACTGCAAATTCTTCCCACTGCATTGAGACATGTCGCTCCGCATTGTGCCGTAGCAATTACGCATCAAAGTTGACCGAATGAAAAATCTCGCTGAGCATTCTCGCCCTAACTTGATTGAACATCTAAAATCAGCAACTTTACTGCAAATTCTTCCCACTGCAACGAGAAATATGTCGTCGCTGTGAATTGTGCTATAGCGAGCACGCGGAAAAGTTGAATGGATGAACCTAGCGATGTTTCCAAGTCTCAGTTCGAGTTGACTTCGGGAGCAGTTGCGGTGAACAGGATTGTTCTTCGGCCGAACTGAATACATGCTTGCTAAGAAGAAGCTTTAGTTATGTACAGTTGCGATTGCGCAGGTTCAGCTTTTGGGGTGGGGTCGACTATCGATCACAGCTGAGGTGGCAGGGAAGCAGGTCCGATGCTTTTAGCGGAGTCGGATGATGCGCAAACGTTGTCGATGCTCTTCGTCCCGTATGCCTTTCAGCTATGGCAAAGCCCACAGCTGAAGTGGAGGGAGGCGGATATGGAGTATGTGTGTGCTGGTGGGTGCGTGTATGAGGGATCGAGGGAGGGGAGGGATGAGAGTGGGGAGAGGGTGGGGGCTAGTGGGATGGCTGGGGTGGGGGAAGGGAATAAGGGATGGAGTCAGGAAATGTGTCTGGAAGAGTAAGGGTGGATTCCCATTGGGGCAGGATGGGTCTGGATGGGTCGTTAAGTACGGATAACCGACGACCCATCCAGTGTTTACCTTCCCATAGGGGTTTTGGATGGTTCGTATTTGTACGGATGTACTGACGAAATACCCATCCAGACGACCCATCCAAAAGCCAAAATCCATCCAGGCCATCGACCGAGGTGTGGGTTGGATGGCTCTGGATGGGTCGCAAAATATCCGGCTCCTTCCGGCACAGTCCGGCATTGATCCGGCGACGGTCGCGCAACTGACGCGTATTGCTTTCTTCAACCGACCTGCTAGTTTCATTAGCCAGGAGTTTCCGAACTTTTGGATCACAGATCATCTTCGAGCAAGACAGAATCTGGGACATTCTGACAATTTCTTCTCCATTCGACGCCCCTTTTTCATTCTACTTTTCTTTTTCGTCTTTCATCGCTCTGCAACATGGCGACGGAAGGCTTGTGGGATTATGCCACCGATGCCGAATTGGACGCCGAACTCGCTCAATACAAGACTGCAGCTGTGGACACTGTTCCGCAAACTCAATTTCCCGCTTCCTCGTCTGATCTAGACGGAGAAAAGGAGCCGGAATAGCTCCATGGCTGACATGCTCATCGCGTGGAAAGATTGAAAGAAAGAAATGGACGCCGCGAGGTATGACTTCAGGTCGCGGAGTGCGGTCTTGAGAAGAGGAATAGATGGATCTAGGATGGATCAGCGCTAGAAATTGAACTGTCAACGATCGATCCGTCTTTTCTTGCGACTATTGATTGAAAGTACCTGCGAAGGTTCCCGGTGGTACATGCGTGTATTGCTGCACCCATCCAGTCGCTTGCAATGGGAGTGCGTTTTGGATGGGTGGCCGTGTACGGATGCACGAACCATCCAAAGAGCTCAACGACCCATCCAAAGGGCCCAACCGACAAATACCGACCCATCCTGTACTACAACCGACTTTACCCAACCAGTCCAATGGGAATCCACCCTAAGGGAGTATGTTGGTTGGTCGGTTGGTCGGCCCCCTTAGGGGGACAGACCTATGCGATACTTACGCGATTCTTTCAAATCCTCACATCCTCACATCCTCACATCTTCAAATCAGCCGGTCAAATGAGAATTCAGAGGTCTAAAAGACTCTTGCTTGATTCTATCGTTCTTCTCCTTCACCTTTGTATCTTCTCTGACCTCGATGAACAGTTGCTATCCCGGTAAATGCAAGTTTTGCAGCAAAATACGTGTAAAGCAGTTTGCATGGTGGTCCAATACGCAACATCTGTCTCCCCGCTGGAAATCCAGCCAACAACAGCAGCAGCAGCAGCAGCAGCGCTAATTACGATGCGAACACTACGATTGGGCAAAAGGCGCTTCAGCAACCGCCGGAATTCGGACAGCTTAAATCGCCAGAATTCGGAAAGGCTCCTGCTCGGGACAATAGAAGCAGGCACGCGCGAAGTGTATCCTTATCGTTAACCTACATAATTGAGTGAGATCCGGAACTCTTGCAGGAGCTCTCGGCGTTCTGCTCGCGATTAGCTGTACGCAACACTGCGTGCCCCAGCCTGGCATAGGCGTATCAATACCACTGCTGCGCAACTTTGTGTTCCATTGTTGCTTCCAGCTGCGAAGGTAACCTCATTCTTTATGCATGCTTGCTGAAGCAGCCGAGCAGACTACAGTGTATCGCACTCAGCAATTCACTGTCATGCATGCTAGCCTAACTGCCTGACTCATGTCTTGGCAATTTAGTGTGTGCTGCTGCAGCACTCTACATCCACGACACCCCAGCACTGCAAAAACAAAAATCTGTTTCTTTTCACTGTTTTCTTGCAGATGTGTGTTTGTATTATTTGGTCACTTAGGAGTTTGTGTACCACATGTATTTTAATAACAAATGAAACACCCACGTGTTGTGTGCGTGAGTGCTAAGTTATTACATGTCGGTTGGTGGGTTTTGTTTGGAGCTCACGCTACATTATGCATTCATTTCACATACACACATGATTCCCATGCAAGCTTCACCTTGTTGACCCGCATTCATTTCACATACACACATGATTCCCATGCAAGCTTTCCTTTTCGGACCTTTTCCCTAAAGAACATGATGTGCAGTCTTTGGGTCTACTGCCCCTTACATGACCATCAGTGACGTACAACTCCAATCGTGTGAAGATGGTGAATGGGTGTGCAGTCATATTAGACTGTTGCGCGGGATACTTATGGTTGATTTTGCCTTCATCTTTAGTGATTACTACCTCTCAGGTAGTTCAAATAGAAATATTGAGTGTTTTGGATTCACCGAATTATGGCAAGATTGAACACCACATTTTGGTAAGACGGTCCAAGAGTGGTGCCTACGAGGTCTGAATAATAATTTACCCTGTCATTGTCCTGATTGTCATTTGTTGAGGTTACACGAGTTGGATAGATTTGGACTACGTGTAGGTGTGGAGTAGGTAGATGTGGAGGCAGATGTGAAGTGAGGTGCCATTTTGAACTTCACCGAACTGCGCTGTGCTGCACTGAACTGCCTTTTTCCCATCCTGCATGAACATGTACATAGGATAAATCAAACATTGATCTTGGAGGTATCAGTGTGGCCCCTGAGGATGTCATCTCATTTTTTCTTGCTTTTCTAATTAATACTTATTTTCAGTATGAAAACTATACGTGTAAATAGACAACTGTACACAGTTCTTGGCAATTGCAATTTGCAAAAGCATCTCACTGCACTTCGTTCACGTTGGAACTCCCTTGGCATGGACAACTGAATACATATATTACATATATTTCAACGTTCAAAACAAATGTAACAATTTTAGACAACTGAACTAGGTTCGAAGAAGCCATCGTCGTATACCACCCCGGGGCCGACCTCCAGGGGACCCGCCAGGGCCCCCTACTATTTGTGGGTGGAGGTACATGGTAGGGTGGGTGTGGGGGGGGGAGATAACTGGGGGGGGGGGGGGGGGGGGGGGGATAAAAGGGATATGTGTCCGTCAATGTTTTAAGTTGCATGCACTGCAGAGAAAACCTCTTTGCAACCCAGCCCCAAACAGGTGTGGCCAATGGGAGGGGAGGGGGGAGGGGGCGGTTATGGTTTGGTGGTGGTGGTGTGTGAATGAGGGGGGGCTTCAAGTGTAAACCATTATGTAACCAGACCCAAATAGGTGTGGCCAAAGGCCAAACGGGCACCGTATTATGATTGGGGGGTGGGGGGTGGGGTCTTGAGAGTGAGAGTAGGTGTGAGTAGGTGTGGCCACCGGCCACACGGGCTACCGTACTAGGACATACATACATACATACATGCATATGTAGACATACATGGATTTCTCGCGAACTTTTCGTTGGTGTGTAGGGGGGCGGGTCCCCCGGACAATTGTACTACACGATTTTTTTGACAGTTCCGCATGGTACGCCACGCCAACGTACTGATATACGCGGGGTGGTGTACACGGACTCCTGCCAATGTTCAAAACATTCTCATCGCTAAATCGCTTTCCCCTCAGCGATTCTACTCTGAACGCTCCACGTACCACGTACCGTCTATTCTACTCCTCATATTCAGGAGCGCTTTCTCGTTCTGAGCGATTACAATTGATTCGCTGTCGTGGTCTGCTTTGGGAACCATGCCTACAAAAGAAAGCAATCCTTCAAGTTCGTTCGATCTTCCGCGATCTAAAGCAAATATGGCGCTAAGGCTGATCGTATACAACCTATTGCTACTTGATGCCACAATACTACAACAACACGACAGAAGAGCAGGAACCACAGCCAGTCAGCGCGCTAAGCGAGCTCTTCGGACCGACGAGGAGCTCATCAGAATCATTGTTCTTATCAGGCGCCCATTCTGAGCGTTCATTGTTCTCATCAGGCGCCCATTCTATCCTCAGCGCTCTTCCGCCTGCGAGCGTTGCCACCATCATTTTCACGCATGCGCCTATATCTTGCTTGTCAGCCAATTGTTTCGAGAAATGTGACTTTCTTCAGATCTTCATGGTTATTCCATTTTTTGCGCTTTCACCGCACATCCCATTTATGCAATCTCTTTTCGCTGTATCGACGATCGTGAAAATATAACGCTGCGAATTTACTGTAGAGTGTTGACCGGATTTAAGGCGAAGTTTTAAGGCCACTGCACGAGTAGAAGAAGCTGCAAGTTTGTAGCCTTGCAATCGCGCAGATCTGGTGTTCTCGGTATGATCGGAATCTGAGCGTTCGAAACCTGTGGGCAGGTTCAATACCCAGCCTGCACTTTCAGCACGATCTCAGCCCACAGCTGGAGTGAAGTGTACGAGGTAGGGATAGGTCATAGGGAGGGGAGCGTGGAGGGAGGGTGGAGATGGCTGGGTGGTGTGGGGGGTACGGGTGTAATTTTTGGTGGTGTGGAGATGGCTGGTGGGTAGGGGGGTATATTTGGGTGGTGTGGAGATGACTGGGGGGTAGGTGGGGTGCAAGGGGGATAAATAGAGTGTGTGTCAAGGGGGTGGGGATGGGGGGCAGGAAGATTTAGGGGGGAACAGGGATCGTGTAGGTCCTGGGGGCTGGTGGTGGGGGGGTAAATTTATAGTACGGAAAGGAAGGGGGCATGTGTTCGATATTTTGCTAAGGGGGAAATATCTTGACTGTCTGCATGTGAGTAAGGGGGGGGGGAGGGTGTGCGTTCAAGGGCGTTGCACGTTATGTAACCCAGGCCAGAACAGGACCCAGGACCTGGGTGGTTGACTGGGTGGGGTAGGGGCTGGCCTCCGGCCACACGGGCAATGCACTAGTACATACGGACAGACAGACAGGCAGACAGACAGACAGACATGAGAGGATGTGATTTGCTGGGAGGTCTATACTTAAATGAATTTAAGCTATGAGACTTATTCCGCCATCGAAATGAATGAATTTGATTAAAATCAGTTGTATCCAATTAATTGAAGTATGGAATTCAAACATTCATTATATTTTTTCAATGGTATGTAGGATCAATAAAAAGCAAGGAGAAAACAGCTTTCGTGAAAAACATAAAACAACTTGAACATTCTATATCTTATTCCTGTCTTAATCCACGTTCGACCCGTTCAGGCGTTTATCCACGTTCTATCCGACGACGGGTACACCCGTTCACACGTTCAACTTCGTAACGTTACTGCGTTCACCTACGATAACTCCAACGACGGTTAGACCTGTTCAGACATTAATCCACGTTCTACCCATCCATCCATCAATTCGATACAAATATACAATACAAGTACGTCAAAGCTAATTAAATTCAATCTAATTCATAAAATTAAAACAAATAAATGCATTCAATCCACGTAAACACAATTCGTTTTGATTACATTATTGAATTACAAACACAACATAAAATTAAATTGAAATCGATTAAAATATGTTCAATTTAGACCTCTGGTTATTTCATTCGGGACGCGCCTCCAGGCGCCCTTAATGTAAGGATTTTCACACAAAAGGATGAATCTCCTTGCGCTGATGATTGCTGTCTATTAGACGTCAACCTCCAGCTGACAGATTGTGGAGGCAACAAGGAGATGGCTCACTAAGCTAAGTCACTATGGGTCGGTTGCGTCTCAGGACGCAGGCTGTAAACTTGGTTGTGTCTGAGGACGCAGAGCTGGGGGTCCTCCTAATCAACCCCGCTACCCACGTATTGAAGAGATAAGATTGATTACATGCTCTTGTTTAGGGTTCAGCTCATCAGAGTTTTTTCTTTTTAAGCCCCCCCTATCACGGTTGGGCAAGTTCCGTTAGCCTATTTGGCCTACCCCTGGACTGTAACAACATACATGCTCTATCAATCGCACCGTATGCAGGCAGAATAAACATGGTTAGAAGAGCCCAGGGCTGTTCTTGAACTTGAACTTGGTTCCATGACTCCAGCCAGCAATTTGGCTGCTCTCGGTCTTCGGCAGCTTAAACAACATAAAACCAGGTTTGTCTCTCACAGCACTTTCTGTTAGTACGGCTGATATAGTGATATGCCGTAGCTTATGGCACACGTTGTTACCTGCTAGGAGCCACGTGTACACCATGTCCAGTCAGCTTGTGACTGACCACGCCAGTCGGTTATACCGCTGGCAAGGTTAGGCCATCCCTAACCTCCCCGAGGTGCCTTGCTACTTATATCTGTGCACTTCTCTGCTCTCTTATGAATGTAACCAAACTTTCAGGCTGTACGTGTTTGTCTGGGTTAAGATCAGTACGCCTGGCAAGAACCCAGTTTTTACGCAAAGGATGCGGCCATGAGCCGAGCCGTATGCTTTTTACATTCACTGCGTTTTGTATTCTTGGGGATGTCTCCTGACACATAGAACGATACTGAACTTGAACTTGGTCGCATAGCTTCAGCCATCAATTTAGCTGCTCGCCATCTTCGGCAGTAAAAACAATTGTCAGGGAAAATATAAACGCTAACAAATCCTTTTTCTTCTTTAGCACGAAATGCTTTGGTTCCTCTGATTTCTTTATCACCATACCAGCTCCTAAGGATCTTTCATCCCTGGCAGGGATGAAAGATCCTTAGGAGGTGCACGAGGTTATTTATGGTGACCTACTGACCTGGCGACCTGCCAGCTAGGTCTTTCCAGGTTCAGGAATCAGAAGTAATGGAGTCTGTGTCGAACTGTCGAATTGGGTTCTCTGTAGCGATTTGTGTCGAATTGGGTTCTTTCTAGCGATTTGGGTCTGGGTGCAGGAATCTCAAATCGGATCTCATATAGCGATTTGCTCGCCCAAAACGGGGTCAAAACTAGCGATAGCTATATATATCGGGAAAAAAAATCACTGATCCCTGCTGTTGGTTTAGCAACCACGTCTCTATTAAAACTTCCAGAGTTTCCAGAGAGCAGGTCTTCTGGCCGGGCAGTACGTAAGGAGTGTGGGTAAGAGCGAGGCAGGAGCCCTAGCCACTGCTGGGATTCGTGTGCAAGGGCCACAACTGTCGCCCCTATTCATATTGGTTTCTTGCGGGATGTCACAACCCACGAGATGTGAGGGCTGGTTTGACTACCGGTACATGGTCCTACTTAATCTCTTGGACTTGAACTTGGTTACCGGTGGCTCCAGTCGGCAATTTGTGTGCTACTGTGCTCATTAAGGGTGCCCACAAGTAATGAGGTACCTAATGTTATATATCACATGATGTGATTCACATCCCTAGCATCTTGATTAAATAAGCAGAACACCCCACCATACCTCTCTATGGCTCAGATGCTGGGTTTGTAGGGCTCTGGTTGAATTCACATGTATGCCTGCCTTTTGCTAGGAGGCCCTTCAACTTTTCTGACATTTCCATGTGGCACAAAAGTGGTATCGTACTAACAGTAAAAATGAAAGCTTTAAATTGGCGGAGGCACCCTTCAAATCGAGGCGTATACTAAACCACAGATGATTAATATGGACCATATTCCGCGATTAAAAAACCGGCAACCCGTCTAGCAGGGCGATGTTAGGGTTTGGGATCCACTAACCCCTTATGGACCTGCCGCCAGCCGGCACAACGAAAAGCAGAAGCTATCGACGACCTAGCCTTTCCCAGATTGCATGGTGCAGCCCCTCGATAGATCCAAACCAAACCAGGCGTTGAGTAGCCTGAAGGCTAATAGACCATGTAATAAAACCAAACCAGACGACAAGCAGCCTGAAGGCTGATGTAGAGATATACAACGTAACCAAGCCAAAACAGACGTTGGGCAGCCTGAAGGCTAATAGACGATGTAATCAATCCAAACCAGACGTTGAAAAGCCTAAACTGATGCAGAGATATACCATGTAACAAAAACAAACCAACATGACAGGGAACTGCTGGATTTGTGGTGTCCAGGTAAAGTAGCAGCCCGTTCTCTACCGCCGAAAGACACGGCTCCCTTAATACCACGCCCTATTATCATTACTATCATTTCTGGCAGATTGGGGAGATCCTACTACGTGAAAACACAACAAGTGGCGAGTTGTTTCAGTCTAAAACCGTAGATTGTGTCCCCTTGGAAGAGTGTCCCCTCCAATCAGAGGTCGGGGATGGCGCTGAAAGTGTAGCCCTTGTATCCCCACCATGCCATCCATGCAATGCGCACGTGGTAGAAGCCAGGGAGGAATGCAACACATCCAATGACCATGAGGGCGATGCCTGCAGAGTAGGTTTGCAGAGGGCGAGGGATGGGTAGAGGGTGCAGGGTGGGAGCAAGGTGAAGGATGGGACCAGGGTGCAGGGATGGGCAGAGTAGGTTAGCAGAGAGCGGGGGGTGAGCAGAGTAGTTTTGCAGAGGGCGGGGGATGGGCAGAGGGCGAGGGATGGGTAGAGGGTGCAGGGTGGGAGCAGGGTGTGGGGTGTGGGACTGAGTAGACTGGAGCGCGTATGCCATATGCACGGTGTGTTGTAACCAGGGACTGGCAAGCGATATATACATATGATGTTGAACAAAGGCGAGTGTGATATCATATAATATCATTCAAATTGCATCATATGATATTACATTTCCGTTGGTAACCTAGTCAGACTGCCGCAACCATATGATATTACATTTCCGTTCCCTAGCTGTAACACCAGAACCGTGTTGGGCGAAAACATGGTGTTAGATCGGGGAGATCTCGTTATGAATAAATAAAAAATACTCCTTATTACGAGGCGTGAGATAAAGGGGGACAGCCTGTTTGCTTTGACTGGGGCAAACCACCAAATCGTTACTTATTTTCAACTGATTAAATTTTGAATTAATATAGACATAATAAAAATTATTAGTATTCATGTAACAAATTACTACATACTTCATGAAGTCGAATCCTACATGTATGGCGCTGCTTCCTTTCTCAGCTAAGAGCGGCGGATTTTAGGGAGGCGGATTTAAGTTGGGATTTTAGCCTCCCCTGGACGGCAATTCAGCCTGTATGCAAGTATGTTTCAGGCCAGGGTAGGCCAAATAGGCTTAAGGGACTTGCCCAACCGTGATAGGAAGGGCTTAAAAAGGAAAAGCATTGGTGAACAGAACCCCAAACAATCGTTTTACAAACGGCCCTGACTTCATGCAACAGAGATAATCGAAGCCTACAATATAATGAGAACATCATCTCATCTGGGATGATAATTTAAGTGTCCGATTCTTATCGTAGCCTGACTACAAGTAGCCTAGTGCACCTGGAAGCTGACATTATCAACTTTCCCGCAGTGCTGACATTTTTGGGAGTGGCTCAGTGGCTGGCTCAGGGAGCTGCCTAGAAGATGCTACAAATGTCTGAAAGGAAAAGCTCTGTATGGTATGAGCCTATCAGCATGTTGGAGGGTGTATCCAGGGTGTACGGAACAGGTAGATTGGAGAGTTTACACCGGATGCAGGGTAGATAAAATGGATATACAAATGCATTGAAGGGCGCATCCAGGGTGCATGGAACAGGTAGATTGGAGAGTTTACACCGGAATCAGGGTAGATAAAATGGACTTAATAAATACATGGAAGGGTGTATCCAGGGTGCACGTAACAGGTAGATTGGAGAATTTACACCAGAATCAGGGTAGATGGGATGGATCAACAAATGCATTGAATGGTGTATCCAGGGTGCGGGGGAGAGGTAGATCAGAGAATTTACACCGGAAGCAGGGTAGATAGGATGGATCAACAAATGCATTGAAGGGTGTATCCAGGGTGCATGGGACAGGTAGATTGGAGAGTTTATACCGGATGCAGGGTAGATGGGACGAATCTTAGTAGCCATTCTTCAGTTTGTACGGTACTCGCAAACGGGAGGGCTCCTTCAATCTCACATCATGTGGTAGCTCGTACTAATTTTTAATTTTCAATTTTGAATGGGATGGATCTACAAATGCATTGAAGGATGTATCCAGTGTGTGTGGAACAGGTAGGTTGAAGGGTGCTGCCTAGAAGCTGCTACGAAAGCCTGGAGATGATGGCCCTGGTGTACGGTGTGGGTCTACAAGCAGCCTGGAGGGTGTATCCAGGGTGTGTGGAACAGGTAGGTTGAAGGGTGCTGCCTAGAAGCTGCTACGAAAGCCTGGAGATGATGGCCCTTGTGTATAGCACGGGTCTATCAGCAGCCTGGAGGGTGTATCCAGGGTGTGTGGAACAGGTAGGTTGAAGGGTGCTGCCTAGAAGCTGCTACGAAAGCCTGGAGATGATGGCCCTTGTGTATAGCACGGGTCTATCAGCAGCCTGAGGGGTATCCAGGGTGGTGTGGAACAGGTAGGTTGAAGGGTGCTGCCTAGAAGCTGCTACGAAAGCCTGGAGATGATGGCCCTTGTGTATAGCACGGGTCTATCAGCAGCCTGGAGGGTGTATCCAGGCTGTGTGGAACAGGTAGGTTGAAGGGTGCTGCCTAGAAGCTGCTACGAAAGCCTGGAGATGATGGCCCTTGTGTATAGCACGGGTCTATCAGCAGCCTGGAGGGTGTATCCAGGGTGTGTGGAACAGGTAGGTTGAAGGGTGCTGCCTAGAAGCTGCTACGAAAGCCTGGAGATGATGGCCCTTTGTGTATAGCAACGGGGTCTATCAGCAGCCTGGAGGGTGTATCCAGGCTGTGTGGAACAGGTAGGTTGAAGGGTGCTGCCTAGAAGCTGCTACGAAAGCCTGGAGATGATGGCCCTTGTGTATAGCACGGGTCTATCAGCAGCCTGGAGGGTGTATCCAGGGTGTGTGGAACAGGTAGGTTAAAGGGTGCTGCCTAGAAGCTGCTACGAAAGCCTGGAGATGATGGCCCTTGTGTATAGCACGGGTCTATCAGCAGCCTGGAGGGTGTATCCAGGGTGTGTGGAACAGGTAGGTTGAAGGGTGCTGCCTAGAAGCTGCTACGAAAGCCTGGAGATGATGGCCCTTGTGTATAGCACGGGTCTATCAGCAGCCTGGAGGGTGTATCCAGGGTGTGTGGAACATGTAGGTTGAAGGGTGCTGCCTAGAAGCTGCTACGAAAGCCCTGGAGTGAGGCCCTGGGTATAGCACTGGTCTATCAGGCCCATGGAGGGTGTATAACAGGTGTTGTGGAGCCAGGTAATGCGTTGAAGGTGCTTGAACTCCCTAGAATCTGGAGCTTACGAAACCTGGAAGATGGATGGCCCTTGTGTATAGCACGGGTCTATCAGCAGCCTGGGATGGGTGTCTCCAGGTGGTGTGTGGAACAAGCGTGGAGGTTGAAGGGTGGGGGCTGGGCCTACAGAAGCCTCGCTATCAACAGCTGAAGAATAGGCCCTAGTGTATAGCATAGGGTCTACAGCAGTAAGCGACGCCCGGGCGGGCTGACCAGGTGTGTGGAACGTGTAGGGGACAGGTTAAGGGTGCGCCTAGAAGCTGCTACAAATGCCTGTGACGAGATGTGGGCCTCTTGGTGTATAGTACAGGGTCTCTTCAGCAGCACTCGGAGGTGTATCTCCGGGTGTGGTCCGGACGGTATTGAAGTGACGTGCTGCCTAGAAGCTGCTACAAAAGCCTGGAGAGAATGGCCCTAGTGTATAGCATGGGTCTACAAGCAGCCCGGAGGGTGTACCCAGGGTGTGTGGAACAGGTAGATTGAAGGGTGCTGCAGAAAGAGATCTGTGGGCTGCCTGGAGGGAACATGCGTGCAGGGTATGGGACTGCATACCCATTTGGATTCGAATTTGGATTTGGATTTGGATCTTTGCAGAATGGGTGCTACAAGTGAACATACCCAATATGCATGCAGGGTATGGGATCGGTCAGGTTGAAGGTTTCAGGATATATGCTTTAGAGTTCAGGGCATAGGGAGTAGGGTATAGGGTTGAAGATTTGCTCCTGAAAGCTGCAACCTGGGCACTATGCCTGCAGCCTCCTATTGTATGACTAGGGATGAATACATAAACAAATAAATAAATAAATAAATACATAAATATATATGAGATCTCTCCACAAGTGCCTAATGATGGGGCTTTTGGAACAGATGGCTTAGATATATGAACTCCAATCCAGTGAGAAGAAAAAATGCTTCGAGTTTCTCAACCACATCAGTTCAACATATTGATACTCAGATTTGGGTTTGCTCAGAGTTAGGGAACAAGATCAAGTAAAACAATTTTGTTACTGTAGAGGTTTCTAATTCGGGACAGATTTTATGCAAATGTGGGACAGAGCCTGCCGCACTCCAAAAACGTTTTTTGACAAATGAACAAGGTAGCCTGTTTTTCGCGCCTCCCCTTACAAATCATTGACTTAGCAAGTTAAGAAAGGTATTATACAGGCAGTACAAAGCAAACAATCGCTGATTATTTGCACGTTTTGGGGCGTTTTAGGAGTCCCAAACAGCCCGTTTTAATAGACTGCACGGGGTGGTTATGTTAGGGTGTAAACGATTGTTTGGGGTTCAATTCATCAGTGCTTTTTATTTTCAAGCCCTTCCTACACGGTTGGGCAAGTCCCTTCAGCCTATTTGGCCTACCCCTGGACTGTAACATACGTACAGGGTCCTGACACATCCGGCAGTTGTTTGCACTGGAATGCCCTCTCGTGTTAAGTGACGTCATTTTTAGGGTACTAGAGTTATTTACTGGGGTACTGGAGCCAGTGGGAATTGCCAAATTTGACGAGGACGTCGAGAGGTCCCTGCTAATCACGCAGGCCGCCACGAATTGCCAGGCTACCAAAATAGACTGGAACGGCATGGCACGGCAAAGACCCCCACACCATGCCACATGTTGTTGTGACTTCTTTCGCCCGTTGTATCCCGTTTCGACGAATGGCTCAATGATGGAGCTCGTTGAAACAAGAAGGTGTGGGGTTTGGTGTTCGCGGTCGCTGTCAACTGCCGTGGTAGCTTTGTCCAGCTAAAGTAGCAGCTCGTTCCCTACCGCCGTAAGACGGGGCTCCCTTATACCACGCCCTACCAGGCATTATCATTACTGCTGAAGATGGCGAGCAGCCATAAAGTGCTAGGATGTGATTGGTGCTAGTATGGGATGGTGCATGGGTATGATAACTGTTTTGGGAATATCTCCCAACCCAACCCACGCCCTACCAGGCGTTATTATTACTTTTTCTCCCTTCGAATCTCGCCATTCAAAATCTCTACTTCAAATCAACTCTTGTCGCTACTTCCCTGCCACACACCACACACCATGCGCCGGGCTACTTAAAACTTCACAAATCTTCCTAACTTCACACGTTGTTGTTGCGAGCTACTTCCCTGCTATTGCTGGTTGGGTTGGGTTGGCTTGGCTTGGCTTAGGTCGGGTTGGCTAGGATTGGCTTGGGTTGGGCTGGCTTTGAGTTGTCTACCATCCAAGGATTGACTCTGTCGGCGTTCTCGAAGGATTCAAATTGTGTACTGCGCTACAACTTAGCGCACTGCCGCCAGCAGCCCTTTCACTGCTATTGAAATGGTTTTGCCAGGCAGGGCCCACGATGGACTAACTGCAATATATCAGAATGCTGACCTGGGACCTGAACCCTGACCACTTTGCCGCTATTGAAACGGGCTGTAATTATGTTCACATCAGCACAATCATAATTGCAGCATTTTGGGTCACAGTTTTTAAAGCATAGGGAGCAGAAATTATTTTTAACGATCAAACATTTGAATTTCAAATCCTAATTTCAAAAATAATTCGAAAACGTTTTTTTAGTTTATCTAAGAACATTCACATCTGAAGTTGGATTTTGATTTGGGATCGGAAGGTTGGATTTGTTCTTAGGTTGGAAGGTAGGATTTGGACTAAGGGGTGAATTCTAGTTTACTGCTATTTCAGTAGATTCGGAGGCCGAGGCTGTAGCGGAGCTTCTGACCTTGTGGTAGGGGTTCGATCAAACTTTTGTCCCGCAGAAACTTGATTCGCAATAGCTCGCGCGATCTCGTATTTTACGCGGAATGAATTCCCTCCCTTATATTTTGTACATCTCGTGTTCTGCCAACTGCCTGCCGGACAGGGCTGCTCGAGTGCTCGCAACCAGATGTGCATGATAAGAAAAAAAGCTGCGCATCTAGCTGACACGTTCGCGAGAAAATTGATTGAATCAGAATTCGATTCCGAGCATTTTGGGATGTGTAAGAATCTCTGTCCCACACTTTTGTTCCGAATTAGGGCATGTTGGGGATTAGGCACTTGTGGAGATCAATAGATAGATCAATAAATAAATAATACGCCTTATGACGAGGGCTGAGATTGAGGTGGTTTGACAGCCCGTTTGCTTGCACTGGGGCCAACCACCAATGTCATAGATTTCTTCTTCAGCTGACAGAAGCAGCTTCCAGGCAGTTCCCCTGGCCTGCTACCCAGCCAAACACATAGCAGTGTAGTGCATCTTGAATCTGGCAGAATCAGATTTCCAGTACTGCTGAAATTTAGGAGCTTAGCTCAGTGGATAGCTCGGGGATCTACGTAGAAGCTGCTTCTCGTGGCTGAAAATAAAAGCTATGTGACTAGGGACTTACCATGACCACCTGGACTGCCTGAGAGGTAGATACCGAGGCCAGTGCCGAGCAGTACGCAGCCACTAACTAGGAGGAAGACAGCCAGAGCAATCTGCACTCAGTGGGGCAGTACAACAATATGTGAGAGCAGATTTAGTCTAAGTGGGAGCAGTACAACATATGGAGGTAGCAGGAGGGGTGAGGGAAGAGAGGGGAGGAATGCAAGAGGGAGCAGAGGTAGGGGAAGAATGTCGAGGGAAAAGGGAGACACAACTCATACTTGTTTTTTCCCCTCCCCCCCCCCCCCCCCCCCCCCCCTCACTCCAATCCACCTCCTGGCCCATCTTAAAAGCAGGACAGGTGCTAGATGGAACAGAATTTGCTTTGACAATCAAGCCCCCCCGCACAATTATTAAATATCCTCCCCCCCTCCCCCACTCATCCCCCCCCCCCTGCTCACTCGCCCCCCACTCACCCTAACTCTACATCTAAACAGCTGGAGAGTAGCTGGATGGAACAGGGCTCTATCCAGTCATCAAGGCCATTCTCACAGTTACAAACTATCCCCCCCCACATACCCCCCCCCCCCACACACACCCATTCCCCCACATGGCTGCCAGGGCATAGCTATTCCCCAGAAACAGTAACGGCACACGGGCCCAGCGAAGGACTGCAACTTGCAAGGGGTACAGAACCAGCACACCTAGAGCATTGTGCACGTTGTTGTTCACGCCGCATGATGCGTTTTTATTATGCTTTGTTACCTGCTTCGTTACGCTATGTATTAGTTTCTGTTGGGTCTAGTCTGGTCTAGTCTGGTTTTCATTTTGTCATTTAGGGTCCTATTTGGTTTTGTCGGGGCTTTTTCTGGTTGCGTGGGGGAAGCGTCTGGTTTTATCTGGCATGGTCTAGTTTGGTATGGTCAGGTAGGATTTGGTTTTGGCTTTGCTATGCTGATTCTACTATGGCTAAGATTAGCTATAGGCTAGGCTAGGCTTGGATTGGCTAGGGTAGGTTAGGTTCCGATAGGCTGTGAGTGGTTAGGATAGGTTGCAAGTGCTACGGTGTTTGGATTGGTGAGCAGTGGTTAGACAAAGTTTGGTATGGTCATTTGGTCACGGGCCAAGCAGAAACCTAATCTTGCCCACCTTCTTCCATGGGTGCTGAGGAGACTCATTCTCTAGGCTGGCATCTGGGTCCAAGCGGTACTCAGACAACAAGTTTCTCACACCAGACTTGATTCCAGCCATCTCTATCTTTGGGTTGGTTCCGCTAGGGGTCAAGCAGAGACTTGGATAAGAAATATGTACAACGAGGAAGTTGAGGGAAGCCAGGGGGGTTGGCTGTGGAAACCGACTTAGGTCTTTCTTTTTACGCCTAACCACTGAAGAAAGCAGGCTGATACTTCGCCCGAGGGTATAGGTAGCTACTTTCAAGCGACTGGCTTGAAAGTTTGCCCGAATGGGACTGAGCAGGGGTGGTGTAGGAATGCCCCGGGATCTGCGCTTGCAGGAAAAGTTTAATTCGCGTTAGGAGCTGAATTCGAAGGGTAAACTACAAGCATTGTTCTGTAGAGTACGTCGTTTTCATTGTTTTCAGGAGCGTCAGGTCGGGTCGGGTCGGGTGAGTACGAGGAAGGTCGAAAAAGTGTTGGTTGTACTGTAGGGGCCTCAGCCCGGGGCCTCATCTCTGGTGCAAACCCCTCCAGGGCAAAACAGCCCCGACCCCACTGGCGCAGAACAACCCCGGCCGGCAGCAGTACTCAGTGGTCGTTTGCCGCGTGTATGAAGTCTAGATTTTCGCGAGTAATTATCAGCCCCTCCCTTCTTGCATGCGATTGGGGGCAGTTGCTGGATTCCTTATTATCGCAGCAGCTGCAATGGTGATGGTGAAGCGTCAAGCCATTCGGGGCCTGCGTGACCAGATGGACAAAGCGCGCACGTACCTGCCGGGATTTCTACCCATGCGACTGCGCCGAGTGGTGGTGCGCACGCCATATGGTACGTTATCAGTCTTAGGCTCGGGGCCCTATCCATGCCAGTCAGAAAGCAGCTTCGTGTTACACGTGTTGGCTTTGCTCCTCGTAGCACCGGAAGCGTCAAGCTATCCTTGCTTGTGCCCCGGTCAGCTAGGGTGAACGTGCATGCAGCTCGCCTAGCGAATCTGGTAGACAGAGTTCTGCAATTTGGACGCTACGGTCATATTTTGACGCTTCGGGCGTAGGGTTTTTCATCTCTCCTATGAATCCAGTTGCGATAAATATATATGTTTGTGGTTGTTCGTCTTTAATACATGCAAGGCAAGCTAGATGGCATAATCGGGACGAGGGAGTCGCTGTATCGATGATAGGGTACCGTCTGCCAGAGAGGTAGGGTTATTCATTCGAGCTGCCGCGTCAACATCAGTAACTCACCGGCCAGATGGCTGGAGGGGCAGCTGCATTAGCTGCACTTTCGCTTCCCACAGCCTCTGCGCGCAGTTATACCGGGATTAGGGACGGGTGTTGTGGATGGCTAAGGTGCCGGTGGCAAAGGGTTTGTGGGAATGGCTAGTCCTGTGCCTGTGCCCCATGACCCCCCCCCCACCCACCCACCCACACCCCCCCACACCCACACACCCCCCCCACACACACACACGTAACCCAGACCACATACCTGATACCCCACACCGCATACCCATACCTGTGCCCGAGCCAGTGCCTGGGTTAGTTGGTCTTAAGTGGAAATGCATGCATGGGTGTGAGGCTTTAGGTAGGCAAGACTTTTGGCTGATATATCTTAGAATTTCTTTTCAGCTACGCGCAGCAGCTTCTAGGCAGCTCCTCAAGCCAGCCACTGAGCTAGATCCCAATATGTCAGCAGTTCATGATAGCTAATTGCGTGTGCTGCTAGGTGCACAAAGTCACATTTGGTTTGGCTCAGTAGCCAGTCAGGGGAGCTGCCTAGAAATTGTTGCCCGGAGCTGAAAAGAAAAGCCCTGCGACATATCCTTTGGTGATCTCACACCATTACCCTCACACCTCCTCCCTCAGGTAACCCTCTCCCCCTCATGCTCAGCCAGTGATTTGTTTATCAAATCTGAAAGTGTTTTTTTCTAGCTTTATGGTCCAGGGCCATCATTTTGTGCTTTCTATAGATTTGTATAGCTTTCTGTAGCTTTTCAGGGCCACTTAGGGGGGGGGGGGGGGGGGGGGGCGTTTTTTTACTTTTTTATGGCAAGAATTTCTCTAAAATGGGGTAAAAACTAGCGATCGCTATTTATAGTGGAAACAAATCCCTGTGCTCAACATTATCCTATACAATTTAGCTCTCTTACACACATTTAGAGGCATATTTTTGTCTACTCTTTTGTGTGGCTTTTTTTTATTTAACCTTTTTTTGTCCTGGCAGCCTGATTATTTTGAGTGATGGCCACGGGCGCTACGATAAGCTCACATGACCCCCACACCCATCATAGCTTTTATTTTCAGCTGCCAGCAGCAGCTTCTAGGCAGCTCCCTGAGCCAGCCACTTGGCCAAACCCAAAGATTCCAGGAGCACTGGAAGGCTGACAATATCAGCTTCCAGGCGCTTGGGTTGCTTGAGGTTTGGATGGAGAGAGAGCACAGGGAGCTGCCTAGAAGCTGCTGCTCGTAGCTGAAAAGAAAAACTATGCGCTTATTCTTCCAGGCCACCCCCTCCCTCCGGTGAACAACACAACCCGATAAGATTCAGCTATATGCCCTGGCAGAGTGATTGTTGTGGGTGATATACTGATACCCCCTAGCTTGCCTTTTGATAAACTCACATTACCTTCACAGTTGACATTATCCTCGCGATCATTTTGGCTGCCATATCATCTGATGAGCTCACATTACCCACACAGCTCACATTACCCTCGCAATCATATTGGTTGCCATACCCTCTGATAAGCTCACATTACCCTCGCACCATACTCCCAGTCAACCCTCTCCCTCTGGTGATCAATGCAACCCTAGAAGAGTCAGCTCAATGCCCTGGCAGGGTGATTGTTATGGGTAATGTCCACAGTTGCTATGATTAGCTCACAATCTCACATTACCCTCGCGCCATTCCCCCAGGCAATCCTCTCCCTACGGTGATTATCGCAACCATAGAAGAGTTAAATCTATGCCCTGGCAGGGTGATTGTTGTGGGAGACGTCCACGGGTGCTATGATTAGCTCACAATCTCATATTACCCTCGCACTACACCCCAGGCAACCCTCTCCATCCGGTGATCAATGCAACCATAGAAGAGCCAGATCTATGCCCTGGCAGGGTGATTGTTGTGGGTGATATACTGACGTCCTCTAGCTTGCCCTCTGATTAGCTCACGTCACCCTTGCTATCATTTTGGCTGCCATATCCTCTGATAAGCACACATAACCCTCACAGCTCACATTACCCTCGCACCATTCCCCCAGGCAACCCTCTCCCTCCGGTGATTAATGCAACAATAGAAGAGTCAGATCTGTGCCCTGGCAGGGTGATTGTTGTGGGTGATGTCCACGGTTGCTACGATGAGCTGGAACAGTTGCTGGAAGTAACCAAGTTCGAACCACATGTGGACAACTTGATTCTGGCAGGTGACTTGGTCAACAAGGGCCCCAAGTCAAAACAGGTAGGCTGATAGCAAGGTTGAGAGTGTCTCCTTTTTTACACTTAATACTTATACTACTTTGTTTTACACTTTAGACTACTTTGTTTTACACTTTAGCCTAGTTTGTATTACACTTTATACTTCATACGGTACTACTTTGTTTTACACTATGTACTTAATACAGTATTTATCTATTTTACACTTCATGCTTTTCATGGTACTATGTTTTACAATGTGTACTTCATTCGGTACTACTATATTTTACACTTCATACTCAGTGCGGTACAACTTTATTTTACACTTCATACTTCATACTGCTTTATTTGTCACTTAATACTTCATGCGGGACTACTTTATTTTACACTTCATACTTCATACTGCTTTATTTGTCACTTAATACTTCATGCGGGACTACTTTATTTTACACTTCATACTTCATACTGCTTTATTTGTCACTTAATACTTCATACGGGACTACTTTATTTTACACTTCATACTTCATACTGCTTTATTTGTCACGTAATACTTCATACGGGACTACTTTATTTTACACTTCATACTTCATATTGCTTTATTTGTCACTTAATACTTCATACGGGACTACTTTATTTTACACTTCATACTTCATACTGCTTTATTTGTCACGTAATACTTCATACGGGACTACTTTATTGTACACTTCATACTTCATATTGCTTTATTTGTCACTTAATACTTCATACGGGACTACTTTATTTTACACTTCATACTTCATATTGCTTTATTTGTCACTTAATACTTCATGCGGGACTACTTTATTTTACACTTCATACTTCATACTGCTTTATTTGTCACGTAATACTTCATACGGGACTACTTTATTTTACACTTCATACTTCATATTGCTTTATTTGTCACTTAATACTTCATACGGGACTACTTTATTTTACACTTCATACTTCATATTGCTTTATTTGTCACTTAATACTTCATACGGGACTACTTTATTTTACACTTCATACTATATCCTACTTTTTAACATTTCCCCCCACTCCCCAGGTTCTAAATCTGATGCACAGCCTGGGCTCCTCCGCTCATGCAGTGCGAGGTAACCACGACGATCACGTCCTGTCAGTCTACAGGCGGTGGACTAGGACGGGGGTAGTTCCCAATGAGCGTCTTACGTGGGTGAAGCAATTGAGCAGTGAGGATGGTGCACTTCTTTCTCAGCTACCCTTTACCATCAGCGTGCCTGCTTACGGGCTGGTGGTGGTGGTGAGTTTGGGTGGGGGTGTTAGTGACTTGGTGGTGGTGGTGGTGGTGAGTTGAGGCTGGACCATCTCTTTCAAAGAGGAGGGTTTAAAGAGGAGGGTTTGGTGAGGTGGGTTGGGGAGTAAGGTGGAGTAGGGATAGGGCATGTGAAGGTGAAGGGAAACCATGGTGGGTTGATTGGACCCACTCCTGAAGTGCCCATTGTTTTGATTGGACCGCTTTATGATCATCAGACTGTGAAACGGTCTGACTCTCTAACCTTGCCTCCACCTGCACCTGATCGTAGCATGCACTGTTGATCTGACTGTCTAACCTTGCCTCCACCTGCACCTGATTGTAGCATGCACTGTTGGTACCAGGACGCTCTGTTATATTATCAGTGTAGTGATCTGACCATGGTGTAATGATCTGGCCGGCACGAGGACCTGCTTCATAACCCATCCTCATATACCTCCCTCAACTCATGCACTGTTGGTACCAGGACGCTCTGTTATATTATCAGTGTAGTGATCTGACCATGGTGTAATGACCTGATCGGCACGAGGACCTGCTTCATAACCCATCCTCATATACCTCCCTCAACTCATGCACTGTTGGTACCAGGACGCTCTCTTGAAGGATCAGTGTAATGATCTGCCCACAGTGTAATGACCTGATCGGCACGAGGACCTGCTTCATAACCCATCCTCATATACCTCCCTCAACTCATGCACTGTTGGTACCAGGACGCTCTCTTGAAGGATAAGTGTAATGATCTGCCCACAGTGCAATGATCTGATCGGCACAAGGACCTGCTTCATAACCCTTCCTCATATACCTTACACATAGTTTATGACGATGGGATGGGATGAGATGGGATGGGTTTTGATGTGTGCCTCCCCAACTTAATGTACATACCTGAACTCAACTGGAATGTGGTCCATTGCAATATGGAACCATCCCATTTGTGTAGGGAAGCTGTTTGTGCTGCGCCCACAGTTAATGATACTGGGATGTGTGCCTCTCCAACTTATTGTACTTTCCTGACCTCAACTAGAATGCGGTCCATTGCAATCTGGAACCATCACATTTGTGTAGGGAAGCTGTTTGTGCTGCGCCCACAGTTTATGATGATGGGGTGTGTGCCTCTCCAACTGAATGTACTTCCCCGGACTCAACTGGAATGTGGTCAATTGCAATCTTGAAACATCACATTTGTCTGGGGAGGTTGTTTGTGTTGTGCCTACGGTGTAATGATCTACTTAGCATAAAGATCTGACCAGTGCAATGATCTGTCCATGTCATGTCCAGGATATTAATATGACGGTCTGACCTTGTCTCCACCTGCACCTGATTGCAGCACGCGATGCTTCCCAACGTTATGCACTTCCCGGCACTAACATGAAATGTGTACTTCATTGATTGCAGCACGCGATGCTCCCCAATGTAATGCACTTCCCCGCACCCACATGTAATGTTTACTTCATTGATTGCAGCACACAATGCTCCCCAACGTTATGCACTTCCCCGCACTCACCTGGAATGTGTAGTTTCCTGCACTCACCTGATTGCAGCACACAATGCTCCCCAACTTAATGTACTTCCCTGCACTCACCTGGAATGTGTAATTCTTACTTATGTGTACCTCCTACTTGCAGCACGCGATGTTGATGCCAGGGCGCTCTCTTGAAAGGATGGATTTGTGGGCAGCACTGCATGTAAGTAGGCTTGTCAAGTTTGATATCGTATATATTTGTATCGTACTAAATATCGTATTATAAAGTGATTGGTGGTTGGCCCCAGTGCAAGTGAACAGGCAACCCTTCTTAGACACTCTGCTTATAAACTGTCCCTCTCCACATGTAAGTAGGCTTGTCAAGTATGATATTGTGAATAAAAAGTAGTGATAACGCCTGGTGGGGAGTGGTATCAAGGGAGCCCCAATTTACGGTGGTAGAGAACAGGCTGCTACTTTACCTGGAGAAAGCATATTGTATATACCTATATCGTACTATGTATCGTACTATAAAGTGATTGGTGGTTGGCCACAGTGCATGCAAACGGGCAATTTTTCTTATACACTCAGCTTATAAATGTCCGTCTCCATCTCTCTCGACCAGCAGGGGCGGAACCTCACACGGCACCCTCTCGTGCCTTGTAAGACCCTACTGCTCTAAACCTGCAAATGCTTATCTCCACCCCTCTCAACCACCAGGAACGGAACCTCACACGGCACCCTCTCGTGCCTTGTAAGAACCTGCTGCTCTAAACCTGCCAATACTTATCTCCACCCCTCAGAACCACCAGGAACGGAACCTCACACACCGCCATCTCGTGCCTCGTAAGAACCTGCTGCTCTAAACCTGCCAATACTTATCTCCACCCCTCTTGACAACCAGGGACGGAACCTCACACATCTTCCTCTCGTCCCTCGGAGGATCCCCCGGATTGATGAAGCTCAATTAAAGAAGTCCCAAGAGGGCGGTGTCCAAGTAGCTAAGTTGTTTGATGCAAGGTGAGTCTTGAGCAGCCGCTCTTTGGGGTGCTGCAAGCAGCTTTTTTGCCCCCAAAGGCCACCCAAAAAGGCCCTGCCATAGCAACACCAATGTCCATAATGTAGCACTAATTGTCGCCTACAATAGGGCGGTGTCGAAGTAGCTAAGTTGTATGACGCAACGTGAGTCTTGAGCAGCTGCTCTTTGGGTGCTACTACCAGCTTTTTGGCCCCAAAGGCCACTCAAAGAGGCCCTGCCGTAGCCCCCTCAAAACACCAAGGTACATAACGTAGCACGAATTGTCACGTACAAGAGGACGGTGTCGAAGTAGCTAAGTTGTTTGACGCAAGGTGAGTTTTGAGCAGCTGCCCTTTGGGGTGCTGCTAGCAGCTTTTTGGCCCCCAAAAGCAACCCAAAGAGGCCCTGCCGTAGCACCCCAAAAACACCTAGGTACATAATGTAGCACTCATTAGCCCCTTTCAGTGATATACAATGGTCTAGTGGTAGACCAGATCGCTTGAGGATGAAGAGTCGGGGGTTCGACTCCCCCTTCGCTCTTGGTGTTGCAGGTCGTCGTCAACCGCGATGGTAGCTTGTCCAGTTGAGGTAGGAGACCGCTCCCCACCCGCGTACGACGGGCTCCCTTAACACCACGCCCCACCAGGCGTTATCATTACCTTTTTTTAGCACTCATTGTCACCAACAGGAGGGAGGTGTTGAAGTAGGTAAGATTTTAACGCAAGGTGGGGATTTAGCAGCTGCTCTTACTGCCACCTGCACCCCTTACTTGGTCCCAGTTACTGACTTGACTTCATGCAGAGTTGGGTGCGGTGAAGTAGAATATGGTTATTGTGGTGGGGTGGGGTGATGAGTGAGGTGCAGAAGTAGCCAATGTGTTTGATGCAAGGTGAGGCTTGAGCAGTTGCTTTTACTACCACCTGCACCCAATACTTGGACCCAGTTACTAACTTGACTTTGTGCAGAGTGGGGTGTGTTGAAGTTGAGTATGGTTTGGCTGGTTGGGTGGGTTGGGGTGAGACTGGGTATAGTGCCATACCGGGCCGGGTCTTGTGGCGTGGTGTCGTTTAGCGAGGCATGTCATGCTTGTTTAGCGTGGCTTGGCGAGGCATGTCATGCTTGTTTGGCGTGGCTTGGCGGGGCATGTCATGCTTTTTTGCGTGGCTTGGCGAGGCATGTCATGCTTGTTTGGAGTGGCTTGGCGAGACATGTCATGTTTGGCGTGGCTTGGCAAGGCATGTCATGTGTGTTTGGCGAGGCATGTCATGCTTGTTTGGCGTGGCTTGGCGAGGCATGTCATGCCACAGCATTGTGTTGCATAACGTAGTGCAGTGTAACCAACACACCCACCCTAAACTGTAAACTGTAAACCCCTAAAACCTAAACCCTAACACACCTTCCCTGGATGCCCATGAACAGGAAACTGAGGTGGAAACCGATTGAATCAGTAGACGGTGTCGGAATCCCGTGGGCAAAGCTCTGGGAGGGACCCTCCCACGTCATCTTTGGTACGTCATATCACTTGGGTGTGCCCATCACATAGACTTGTTGGCTGACCCTGGACTGTAATATACACTCATGACATAGCTCAGTTGGCGGCCCCTGGGCTGTAACATACATTTATACATCATGTTCATCACATAGCCTAATTGGGCTACCCGTGGACTGTAATATACATGTGTATATCATATTCATCACATAGCCTAATTGGGCTACCCGTAGACTGTAATAAACATGTGTACATCATGTTCATCACATAGCCTAACTAAGCTACCCGTAGACTGTAATAAACATGTGTACATCATGTCCATCGGAACATAGCTTAATTGGGCTACCCGTGGACTGTAATGTACATGTGTATATCATGTTCATCACATAGCCTAATTGGGCTACCCGTGGACTGTAATATACATGTGTATATCATGTTCATCACATAGCCTAATTGGGCTACCCGTGGACTGTAATATACATGTGTATATCATGTTCATCACGTAGCCTAATTGGGCTACCCGTGGACTGTAACAAACATGTGTACATCATGTTCATCACATAGCCTAACTAAGCTACCCGTAGACTGTAATAAACATGTGTACATCATGTTCATCGGAACATAGCCTAATTGGGCTACCCGTGGACTGTAATGTACATGTGTATATTATGTTCATCACATAGCCTAATTGGGCTACCCGTGGACTGTAACATACATGTGTACATCATGTTCATCACATAGCCTAATTGGGCTACCCATGGACTGCAATAAACATGTGTACATCATGTTCATCACGTTGGCGACCTTGCTCTTTGGGTTTATACTACTTAAAGAATCGGGATCACCTGGCAAGTGATCCGGGTATGGATTGCTAAAGCAATTCCCTCCCTCACTCACTCACTCAATCACCCCTTTACTTAATCACTCGCTCACTCAATCACTCACTCATTCATTCACCCATCCACCCACCCACCATCCCACTCACTCACCCATCTACCCACCCACTCACCCAGTCACCCACCATGCCACTCACCCACCCACTCACCCACTCACTCAGGCCACGACGCCCGGCGTCGATTGCAGCGCGAGCGGTACTGTACTGGGATAGAAACAGGCTGCTTGTATGGCGGGAAGCTGTCAGCTGTCGTCCTCCCCCCCCTGGCAGACCTACGAAGCTCTTCTCCACTCTTCTTGGAAAAACTAAACTCCCAGAGCTCGCTCACCCTAGAAGACCTTCAAGGGGAGGTGGTCTCAGTGCAAGCAGCCAGGGTGTATTCTGAGGTGAAAAGAAAGAAGGTGGCAGCAGCTGAGGCTTAGGTTCAGGCTTAGGTGTAGGTTTAGGTCGAAGCTTATCCTCAAAACGTTTTGGAAAAGCTGCACTCACCTAGCTTGCTGACCCTAGAAGACCTGCACGGGGAGGTGGTGTCAGTGCAAGCAGCCAAGGTGTTTACTGAGGTGAAGAGGAAGAAGGTGGCAGCAGCTTGGGCATAGGTTCAGGCTTAGGTAGAGGTTTAGGTTTAAGCTCATCCTCAAAACGTTTTGGAAAAGCTGCACTCACGTTACTTGCTGACCCTAGAAGACCTGCAAGGGGAGGTGGTGTCAGTGCAGGCAGCCAAGGTGTTTACTGAGGTGAAGAGAAAGAAGGTGGCAGCAGCTGAGGCTTAATTTCAGTCTTAGGTAAAGGTTAAGGTTGAAGCTCATCTCCAACACGTTTTTGACAAGCTGCACTCACGTTGCTCGCTGGCCTTAGAAGACCTGCAAGGGGAGGTGGTGTCAGTGCAAGCAGCCCAGGTGTTTACTGAGGTTAAGAGAAAGAAGGTGGGAGCAGCTGAGGCTTAGGTTCAGTCTTAGGTAAAGATTTAGGTTGAAGCTCATCTCCAAAATATTTTGGAAAAGCTGCACTCTTGTAGCTCGCTAACCCTAGAAAATCTGCAAGGGGAGGTGGCAGTTTTGTTTAACGACGAGGCATCGCCATTCCGTCGTTGCATGACTACGCGTGGTTTTTTCTTAACTAGTCGGAATTCGCCAATGGCCAGTCGTCGCCCACCCGTCGCCCATTGCTTCCCTCGCCCATTGCTTCCGTCGCCCACTTCTATTGGGGCTCCAGTTAGTCCAGGGATGTGGCAGTGTGGCAGGAAAGAAATTAAATGAGTTGTACTGCAGGAACTTGTAGTGCATGAAACTCAATTTATTTCAATTTCCTTCATGTATGTGTGTTACAGTCCAGGGGTGGGCCACATAGGCGAAAGGCACTTGCCCAACCGTGACAGGAAGGGCTTAAAAAGAAACAAACATTGGTGAACGGCACCCCTAAACAATCGTTTTACCGACAGGGGCTCTGAGTTCGTGCTACAGTGATCATTTAATTCTACAATATAATTAAATCATCATCTCACCTGGGATGATAATTTAATTGTGCGATTATCATCGCATTTTTTAATAGATTGTATTAAGTATTTCCATCCTGCAAAGGAATCAGGGTTCATTATTAGCCTCGTGCTAGAGGCTTTATCAACCAATTCGGCCATTCGAGTTCAGTTTTCATTTCTCAAAAATAACTTGAGATTGATCTTGGTTACATAGCTTCAGGCAGCAATTTGGCTGCTCGCCATCTTCGGCAGTACAAATCATTAATACCAGGAAAATGTAAACGCGAACAAATCACTTTTTCATTTTATTTGTTTTCTTCATTTTTCTTCTCCTCTTCTTCTTTGCATGTGAAGTGGAAGTCTCCTTGGATGCATGTGCTGCAATTCCAGGCAGGGGGTAAGCTCACTAGCTCAGCCCCCCTACCTGAACTTGAACTTGAACTCGACAGAGTTCATCAAGGCTGTGTAGATATCTTTGTCTATCGCTGTCACGTCTGTTGAGGATGAGTGCACCTTCTCCACTCTGAACCATGTGAAGAGCGCTGCTCGGAATACCGTAGGTTGCCAGATGACCATTTGGTTCGTGCTGTGCGGTTCTTCAGCCAAGAGTGCTACACAACAGCAACTTCCTGTACTATGAGGCAACCCATAACTGGAAGCAGAACGCTGAGATCCGTGGTCGCTACATGCAAGTGCAATTGACTTGAGCAGCTAGCTTCGTGATCAGAATAAGTTGCTTACATCACAGTTGATAGAATCACGTTGTGCGTGATGTGATATTATCAAAGGAGACCTTTGTTTATGCTATCTATGGAATGTCAATTTATTATGATTTTATGCTCTGATAGTTACCGTAATTGGTTCCAGGTTTGTTATAATGCACGGCTACTTTGAGCAGCCAAATTGCTGGCTGAATTTATGTAACCAAGTTCAAGTTCAAGAACAGCCCAGGGCTATACTGACCATGTTTACTCTGCCTGCATAGGGTGCGGTTGAAAGAGCATGTATGTATGTTGTTACAGTCTAGGGGTAGGCCAAATAGGCTAACGGGACTTGCCCAACCGTGACAAGAGGGGCTTAATACAAAAAGCACTGACGAGCTGAACCCCAAACAAGAACAAGTAATCGAACAATTTCTTCAATTTTTGCGTAGCTGGGTTGTTCAGGAGGACCCCCAGCTTTGTGTACCGAGACGTAACCAATTTACAGCCTGCGTCCTGAGAAGCAACCAGTTTTATAGCCTGCACCCCGAGTCCAACCCATAGTGACTTAGTGAGCCAACTCCTTGTTGCCTCCCAACAAAATCTGACAGCTTTTTTAGTTGTGAAAGGATTTTCCCCCCGGGAGATGGGCTACACAAACCAGCGACACCGTTGATTCAGTTTGAATGGAGTTGCCACTCCTACATAAGAGTAGGTGCACTTAGGGTCGTCAGCTGGAGGTTGACGTTTAACAAACAAAGCAATCATCAGCGCAAGGAGACTCATCCTTTTGGGCGAAAATCCTTTCATTTAACCTGTATGGGCCAGCTAGCACCAACATGGTCAAGGCTAACACAAGGAGACTCATCCTTTTGGGTGAACCACCTTTCATTTAACCTTTATGGGCCAGCTAGCACCAACATGTTCAAGGCTAGCACAAGGACACTTATCCTTTTGGGTGAAAATCTTTCCACTCAAAAATAAAATAAATTCTTCAACACGTGGGTAGTGAGCCAACTTCTTGTTGCCACTCATCCTTGTTAGTAACCATGTTTACTGAGCCTGCATACGGTGCGGTTGATAGAGCATGTAGGTGTGTTGTTACAGTCCATGGGTAGGTCAAATAGGCCAACGGGACTTGCCCAACCGTGACCGGAAGGGCTGAAAATCACTGATGAGCTGAACTCCAAACAAAAGCATGTAATCAAACCATCTCTTCAATCCGTGGGTAGTGAGCCAACACCTTGTTGCCACCCAACACGATCTGCCGTTGTTTGTTGTTCAGCTGGAAGTTTGCTGCGTAGTCCATCTGTCGCAGGAGTTTGCTCTCCTCCACACTTGGCTCAGCATCCTCTAGTACACGGAACCTAGGGCAGCAAGGTGGTGGTAGGTAGTTTGTTTTGTGTGCGGTTGTGGTTGTTGATATTGTGGTGCTCAATATTGACTTCTTCTTCTTATTCTTCTTCTTATTATTTATTTTATCGTCTCTGTTCCAGTCATGTGGATGTTCAAAGCTAAAGGGATCATTGATATTTTACATTTATATTTCATTTTCAATATAACGGTTCTTGAATCTTGATTCAAAGGGTGGGTTTCCACACGCCAGCCCTAGACTGAAGGAATGTGTCGATGTGAAAGGTTGAGTGACCCCTACAGAACTGTGGCAGTAGACACCGTTAGGTCAGCGGGAGATGTCGACCCACAACTTATCACCTGCACCTGCACCACTGGCCCTACACTAACTGGCCTTGCACCACTGACCATACACCTGCACCTGCACCACTGGCCATACACCTGCACCACTGACCCCCAACTAATCCCACCTGCATCACTGGCCCTACACTAACTGGCCTTGCACCACTGGCCCTGCACCTGCACCACTGACCCATGACTAATCACTACCTGCACCACTGGCCCTACACCTGCACCACTGACCCATGACTAATCACACCTGCACCATTGGCCCTGCACCACTGACCCATGGCTAATCACTACCTGCACCACTGGCCCTACACCTGCCCCTGCACCACTGACCCATGACTAATCACACCTGCACCACTGGCCCTGCACCACTGACCCACGACTAATCACTACCTGCAACACTGGCCTTACACCGCACCCTGGGCACCACTGACCCTTGGACTCATCACACACCAGCTGCATCCACTGGCCCTATGCACCTGGGCCAACGCGCTACTGACCCATGACTATCAATCACACAACCTGCACCACTGCCTTTGCACCACTGACTCCATCTTAATCACTACCCACTACCTACTGGCAACCACTGGCCCTACCCTCCACAACCTGGCACCACTGACGCCATTACTAATCACAAATCACAAATCCATCACACACAAATCACAACACCATGTCACCACTGCCTTTGCAAAACCGACTCTGACCCTGACTTATCACTACCTGGCAACCACTGGCCTTGCACCCTTGGCCCTGAACCTGCACCACATCGCAGCTGTACCCATGACTTATCACAGCATATTCACACCCTGGCACCACTGCCACTGTCCTTTGCACCGACTGGAAGGACACCTGACTTATCACTACCTGCACCACTGGGCCGTGCCGAACTGCCCCTGCCTCCTGGGCATACCACTGACCTATGACTAAATCACTAACCGGTGTAATCACACCTGTCACCACTAAGCCCACACACCGCACCAACTGAGCTCCATGACCCAATCACACCCCTGGGGCACCACTGTGCGCAGCACTTATCATCACCTGCCCCACTGACCCCAACTATTCAAACCTGCACAGACATCTTACCGCGGATTGATCACACACACACACCCTGCCCTACTGACTCAGGACGAATCTCACCTGCACAACTGACCCACAACCAATCACACCTGCACCACTGACCCACGACTAATCACACCTGCCCCACTGGCCCTACACTAACTGGCCCTACACTAACTGGCCCTGCACCACTAACCCTACACCTGCACCTGCACCACTGACCCATGACTAATCACTACCTGCACCACTGGCCCTACACCTGCACCTGCACCACTGACCCACGACTAATCACTACCTGCACCACTGGCCCTGCACCTGCACCACTGACCCATGACTAATCACACCTGCACCACTGGCCCTACACCTGCACCACTGACCCATGACTAATCACACCTGCACCACTGCCTTTGCACCACCGACCCACGACTAATCACTACCTGCACCACTGGCCCTACACCTGCACCACTGACCCACGACTAATCACTACCTGCACCACTGGCCCTACACCTGCACCACTGACCCACGACTCATAACTTGTTCCCTGGTCTGTTGCACAGCAGCTACCTGGTCGATCCTGCTACCTGGTTGATCAGCTACCTGGTTGATCCTGCCAGTAGTCATATGCTTGTCTCAAAGATTATGCCATGCATGTCTAAGTATAAACTGCTTATACTGTGAAACTGCGATTGGCTCAATAAACCAGTTATAGTTTATTTTTTGGTACCCACTACTCGGAAACAAGAACCACCTGAAAACAGAATAAACAGAATAGACAAAGAACCACCTGTAAACAGAATAAACAGAATAGACAAATAACCACCTGTAAACAGAATAAACAGAATAGACAAATAACCACCTGTAAACAGAATAAACAGAATAGACAAATAACCACCTGTAAACAGAATAAACAGAATAGACAAATAACCACCTGTAAACAGAATAAACAGAATAGACAAATAACCACCTGTAAACAGAATAAACAGAATAGGCAAAGAACCACCTGTAAACAGAATAAACAGAATAGACAAATAACCACCTGTAAACAGAATAAACAGAATAGACAAATAACCACCTGTACCGAATAACCAAATAGACAAAGAAACCACCTAAGAACCACCTTTAAACAGAATCGCCGAATAGACCATAACCACCTGTAACAGAATAACCATAATAGACAAAGAACCACCTGATAAAACAAATCAACCGAATAGCCAAATAACCACCTGTACACAGAGAAACAATAACCACTGTACACAGAATAGCGCAGAAAACAAATAACCCACCTGTAACAGAATAAACAGAATAGAATAGAATAGAAACAATACACCACCTAACCACTGTAAATCAGAATCACAATACCCACCTGTAAAACGAATACACCAGAATAAACAATTCGCACCACTCCGTAAACGTAAGCAAAGAACCACCTGCAAACAGAATAAACATAATAAACAAATAACCACCTGTAAACAGAATAAACAAATAACCACATGCAAACATAATAAACAAATAACCACCTATAAACAGAATAAACAAAGAACCACCTGCAAACAGAATAAAAATGGATTAAAACAAAGAACTGCATGTACAAGAAATATTTTGGAGCCTTTTGCCTGGAGTTCTCAGAGGAACGCATTTATTTGCATGTACCAATGAGGCCCCCCAAGCAGTTGACAACCTGCCAATAATGGTCAAAACTAAGTTAATATGAGATACCCCATGAAGTACCAGGTTATATATATAAAAAACATATGAAAAATGCGGATCATTTAGGAATTTTTCAGTCTATCTATTTATCTATCTATCTATCTATTAAACCTTTTAGACCCACAGTTTTGGCAGAGTTTGGAAGCCATCTGCTTGGGGGTCACGGAAGATGGCATGTATCATGCTCTGCCAAAACTATATATAACAATTCTAGGTTCATGCAGGAGTAAAAACAAAAACTGCAAACGTCGAGCCTAAAAAACCTGAGGGGGACTGACCCCCCTCTCCCCCCCCCCCCTTTAAATAGAAATACCTTTTTTTTCAAAACTTAGATATCGATGCAGAAGGATTACAGTGCGGCGCACACAATGGCGTCCTCGGATTTGTAGTGCAGGGATCGCGTGATAGTAAAAAAACAGTTCTGCACCCCCCCCCAGGTTGTCCAGTACTGAAGGCCACTTGCCCGGGGGGGTGGCCAGAAAAATATGAAAAACAAGACATTTCCTTCACAGGCACTTGAAGTACATTTAAACACCAAAGTGGTACAATGCGACTTTCCTAACAAGGACTCTCATGGAGGTCTTCAGAATTGATTGGAAAGGGCTGTGTGTGGGGTGGTGGTTATGGAGGTGGGGGTGGGTGGGTGGGTGGTGGTGGTGGTGGTGGTGGTGGTGGTATATACTTATTGCACGAGTTCCAAAGTGGTGCCAATGGACTGCCCTTACCAAGACCTACTTATGGATGGTCTCAGAATTGCATTTGAAATGGGCTGTGTGTGGGCTGGTGGGTTTAGAGGTGTGTGTGGGTGTGGGTGTGTGTGTGTGTGGGGGGGGGGGTATATTTATTGCACGAGGTCCAAAGTGGTGCCAATGGACTGCCCTTACCAAGGCCTATTCATGGGTGGTCTCAGAATTGCATTTGGAGGTCTGAGTAAAAATGTAAATGCTCAGAAAAATCTAAAACAATGCTTCATAAATCGCAAATAATTGTGCCATATACATCCTATACTCGGAATAAATCGATCGGCTTGAATCGACTTTTTGTAGAGAATACTACCTCCTGGTTCATGTATGGAAATTCCAGGACATATATCTAGCTATCTGTCTATCTATCTTTGTATGTATTAAACCTTTTAGACCCGCACGTCGAAGAGTTTGGAAATTTTAGACCCACCTGCAGCAGAGCTTGAAGCCATGTGCTTGGAGGTCACAGAAGATGGCATTTGTTTGCATCAGCCTGCATCAGCCAATAATTGCCTAAAAGCAGAACCAAGCTAAGTTAATATGTTCATATATATTTAAAAGTTAATTTGAGATATTCCACGAAGTACCAGGTAGTGCGGTTCAGAGACAAAATCGACTATCTCCGATTGGACCCAGATTGACTAGGACTGATGGTTAAGACAAAATAAAATTTTGGAACATTTTTCGTGAAGGTCGATTTGTCTCTGAACCGCACTACCAGGTTGTTCATTTAACTATATGAAAACTCCAGGTTCATGCAGCCCACCTAAAGAAGAGTTTGAAGCCATGTGCTTGGGGGTAACAGAAGATGGCGTTTTGTTTGCATCTGCTAATAATGGCCTTACAGCACTTCATACGTGTTCATGTATGAAATTTTCAGGACGTCTATCTATCTATCTATCTATCTATCTATCTATTAAACCTTTAAGACCCACACGTAGAAGAGTTTGGCAGTTTTAGACCCACCTGTAGTATAGCTTGAAGCCATGTGCTTGGAGTTCACAGAAGATGGCATACTTGACCTTGGACTCCACCTGTGGACCAATGCATCGTCCCTCCACAGCATACTTGTTAAAGCGCGTGCGCAAGCTCTCGTTGCTGTTTGACAGGGAACCTGAATGTATGTATGTTTGTATGTTATGTATGTATGTTATGTATGTAAGTATGTATGTATGTATGTATGTATGTATGTATGTATGTATGTATGTATGCATGTACAGTCCAGGGGTAGGCCAAATAGGCCAAGGGGAATTGTCAAAGCGCGTTCGCAGGGTCTCCTTGCTGTTTGACAGGGAAAATACTTACCATTGAAACAATCGAATGAATGTTTGAATTCCAGACGTCAATGATCATTTTCCACTGCCCCCCCCCCCCCCCCCCCCCACACTACATGGTGCCTTATCCCTCCTGCCCTTCCAACCAACTTAACACTACCACTCCCCCTCACCACCACTCCATGCACCTGTCTCCGAGGCAATGGCATGGCAAATGTGCCATGTCCAACTACAGCCCAGCTTATTTTGGCACCTGGTAGCGTACATTTCTCAGTAAATGCGCCATGGTGCCCCACCCCTCCCACCAGGCCACCACTACCAACTTCCCCTCACCAATACCCCATGTACCCGCTTACGAGGCAATGACGTGACAAATGCCAAAATGCGCCATGTCCAACTACAGCCTAGGTGATTTTGGCACCTGCTTGCGTAAATTTCTCAGCAAACGCGGCATGGTGCCCCGCCCCTCACACCAACCCACCACTACCAACTCGTCCTCACCACCACCCCATGTACCCGTTTCCAAGGCAATGACGCGGCAAATGCGCCATGTCCAACTACAGCCCAGGTGATTTTGGCACCTGGTAGCGTACATTTCTCAGCAAACGCGCCATGATGCCCCACCCCTCCAACCAACCTACCACTACCAACTCCCCCTCACCACCACCCCATGTACCCGTTCGAGGCAATGACGAAAAGAGCCAGGTCCAACTACAGACCAGGTGATTGGCACCTGGAGCGACATTCTCAGTAAAGGTGCATGGTGCCACACCCATCTGCTCTTCCCACCACTACAACCCCTCACCCACCACACCATTATACCAACCTCCCCCCCAACAAAACCCACACCACCTGTGTACCTGCTTTGCCTAGGTAGAAGGGCAAGATGCGCTCTCCATCTGGCGCCATGGTCCCCCACTCATACAGTCCAGGTAATCTTGGCACCTGGTAGCGTACACCTCTCAGCAACTTGGTGGACACTTGCATCCAGTCACAGAAACCTGAAAACCTGGAGTTTGGTTGGTTTGTTGGGTAGTGCACACATCTTTTAGCGACTTGGTTGACACTTGCATCCAGTCACAGAAACCGGAAAAATCTGGAGCTTGGTTTGTTGGTTTGTTGGTTGGTCGATTGATTACTGGGTTGTTGGGTAGTGCACACTTCTCAGCTTCCTGATTGACAATGCAATTGATTGCACCTAGTCACAGAAACTGGAAAACCTGGAGTTGGGTTGGTTGGGTAGTTGGACGGTTGGTTTGTTGGGTATTTCACATTTCTCAGCTTCGTGATGGACACATGCATCCAGTCACAGAAACCTGAAAACCTGGAGTTTGGTTGGTTTGTTAGTTGGTTTGTTGGTTGGTCGGGGTAGGTGAAATTGTGACATGGGAAATGAAAGAGGTGGGGTGGGGTTGGTAAAATTGTGAGATGGGACTGGATGGGAGATGAAAGCGGTGGGGTGTAGGGGGTAAGTGAAATGGGAGACAAAACAGGTGGGGGGTGGGGGGTGAAATGTTGAGAGATGGGAGATGAAAGGGGTGTCGAGGGGGGTAAGTGAGATGTTGTAGTCCCATGGTGCAGGACAGTCCTCCACCACTGTGTACTGCTGTAGTGCAGTACGGGCACAGGTAAAGCCACCCGCTGCCTCTCATCTATTTGCAGTATGCTATTAGCTATGTAACAGTCTACGTTACTAGCTATGTAACAGTCTACGTTTACTAGCTATTGCAAACAGTTCACTTCCTAGTATGTAACAGTCTACGTTAAGCTATGTAACAGCTAGTTACTAGCATGTACAGTCTACGTTACTAGCTACGTAAGCTAGTTACGTATAGCTCTGTAAAACAGTCTCGTTACTAGTCTGTAAACAGGTTACGTTACTAGCTATGCATAAGTCTACGTTACTAGCTATGTAACAGCTCTACGTTACTTAGCTATGTAACTAGTCTACGTTAGAGCTATGATCAGTCTACGTTAATAGCTATTGTAACAGTCTCGTCTACATGATCAGTTCTCGTTACTAGCTAGGTAACAGTCTCCGTTACTTAGCTATGTAAAAGTCTACCGTACTGCTACTGCAACAGTTACGTTACTAGCTATGTAACAGTCTACATTACTAGCTATGTAACAGTCTACGTTACTAGCTATGTAACAGTACGTTACTAGCTATGACAACAGTAACGTTACATAAGTATGTACAGTCTACGTTATTAGCTATGGTAAACAGTCTACGTTACTAGATATGCTCAATTGACCCCCATTGCAACAGTCTAGTTACTAGCTTCTGTAAACAGTCTAAGGTACTAGCTATGCATCAGTCTACGTTCTAGCTATGTAAACAGTATACGTTTACTAGCATCGTATCAGTGCTAAGTTACTGCTATGTAAAGTCTACGGTATAGCTATGTAACAGTCTACGTTACTAGCGATGTAACGTCTACGTTACTAGCTATGTAACAGTCTACGTACAGCTATGTAACAGTATACGTTACTAGATATGCAAACAGTCTACGTACGAGACATGTAACAGTCTACGTTACAGCTATTATCAGTCTACGTACGAGTATGTAACCGTCTACGGTTACTAAGTATGCAACAGTATACGTTTACTAGCTATGTAACAGTCTACGTTACTAGCTATGCAACAGTCTACGTTACTAGCTATGTAACAGTCTACGTTACTAGCTATGTAACAGTCTACGTTACTAGCTATGTAACAGTCTACGTTACTAGCTAGTACAGTCTACGTTTAGAGCTATGTAAAGTCTACGTACTAGCTATGTAACAGTCTACGTACTAGCTATGCACCAGTCTTCGTACTAGCATGCAACAGTCTACGTATAGCATGTAAACAGTCACGTTACTAGCTATCATCAGTCTACGTACTAGCTATGTTTACAGTCTACGTTACTAGACTATGTAACAGTCTACGTTACTAGCTATTGTAAACAGTCCTACGTTACTAGCTATGTAACCGTCTACGTACTAGCATGTTAACAGTCTAAGTTACTAGCTATGTAAAACAATCTAGTACTAGCTATGCAACAGTCTACGTTACTAGCCATGCAACAGTCTACGTTACTAGCTATGCAACAGTCTACGTTACTAGCTATGTAACAGTCTAAGTTACTAGCTATGTAACAGTCTACGTTACTAGCTATGCAAGAGTCTACGTTACTAGCTATGCAACAGTCTACGTTACTAACCGAGAACAGCTAACGTTTACTAGTATCTACCAGTCTACCGTTACTAGCTATGTAACAGTCTACGTTACTGCTATGTACAGTCTACATTATAGCTATGCACAGTCTAGTTACAGCTATGGACAGTCTACGTTACAAGCTATGACAACAGTTACGGTAACTAGCGAGTAACAGTCTACGTTACTAGATAGTAACAGTCGACGGTACTAGCTATGATCAGTTACGTTACTAGCTAGGTAACAGGTCTTCGTACTAGCGAAACAGTCTACGTTACTAGCTATGCATCAGTCTACGTTACTAGCTATGCAACAGTCTACGTTACTAGCTATGCAACAGTCTACGTTACTAGCTATGTAACAGTCTACGTTACTAGCTATGTAACAGTCTACGTTACTAGCTATGCATCAGTCTACGTTACTAGCTATGTAACAGTCTACGTTACTAGCTATGTACCGTCGACGTTGACTAGCTAGTTAACAGTTGTGTTACTAGCTATGAACAGTCTACGTCCTAGCTATGTAACAGTCTACGTTACTAGATGTAACAGTCTAAGTTACTAGCTAGTAACAGTCTACGTTACTAGCTATGCAAAACAGTCTTACGCTACTAGCTATCAACAGTCTACGTAACTAGCTAGGCAACCGTCTAAGTTACGAGCTATGTAACAGTTACGTTACTAGCTATGAACAGTCTACGTCAATATAGCTATGCAAGAGTATACATTATAGCTAGCAACAGTCTACGTTAATAGCATGACAGTCTACGACTAGCTAGGTAACAGTATATGGTTACTCGCTATGGTAACAGTCTACGGTACTGGCTATGTAACAGTGCGACGTTACTGAGCTATGCAACAGTCTACGTGTACTAGCTATGCAACAGTCTAGTAATAGCTATGCAACATCTACGTTACTAGCTATGTAACAGTTCTACCGTACTAGATATGGACAACAGTCTACGTTACTAGCATGTAACAGTCTACGTTACAGCCATGTAACAGTCTACGTTACTAGCTAGGGAACAGTCTACGTTACTAGCGATGTAACAGTCTACGTTATCTAGCTATGTAACAGTCTAAGTAACTAGCCTTATGTAACGTCTACGTTACTAGCATGCAACAGTATAAGTTACTAGCGATGCAACAGTCTACGTACAGTATGCAACAGTCTACGTTATCTAGCTAGTAAAAGTCTAGTTAATAGCTATGTAAACAGCTACTTGACTAGCATGTAACAGTCTCGTTACTAGCTATGTATCAGTCTACGTACTAGCTATGTAACAGGCGACGACTAGTATGCAACAGCTAACGTTTACTAGCTATGTAACAGTCTACGTTACTAGCTATGTAACAGTCTACGTTACTAGCTATGTAACAGTCTACGTTACTAGCTATGTAACAGTCTACGTTACTAGCTATGTAACAGTCTAAGTTACTAGCTATGTAACAGTCTACGTTACTAGCTATGCAACAGTCTACGTTACTAGCTATGCAACAGTCTACGTTACTAGCTATGCAACAGTCTACGTTACTAGCTATGTAACAGTCTACGTTACTAGCTATGTAACAGTCTACGTTACTAGCTATGCAACAGTCTACGTTACTAGCTATGTAACAGTCTACGTTACTAGCTATGCAACAGTCTACGTTACTAGCTATGTAACAGTCTACGTTACTAGCTATGCAACAGTCTACGTTACTACTGATTGTAACCAGTCACGTTAACTTAGCTATGTAACAGTCTACGTTACTAGCTATGCACACGTCTACGTACTAGCTATGCAACAGTTCTACGTACTAGCTATGTAACAGTCTACGTAACTAGCTATGCAAACAGTCTACGGTTATAGCGATGTTACAGTCTACGTTACTAGCGTTTGTAACAGTCTACGTTACTTAGCATGTAACGTCTTAAGTTACAGCTAGTAACAGTCTACGTTTCCTAGCTATGCAACAGTCTACGTTACTAGCCATGCACAGTCTACGTTATAGCTATGAACAGTTACTGTACTAGCTATGTAACAGTCTACGTTATAGCTATGTAAACAGTCTAAGCGTTGACTAGCTAGCAAGCAGTTCGTTACTACGATATGCAACAGTCTACGTTACTCCCCTATGTAACAGTATTACGTTATAGCTATGTAACAGTCACGTTTCACTAGCTATGTCAACAGTCACGTTACTAGCTTTTAATTTTTGGTTTAACTAAAGTCATACATTACTAGTATGTGCAAAGTCTAAATACGAGCTATGTTAAACCAGTCTACGTTACAGTATGCAAACAGTCTACGTTAATAGCGAGAATGTTACTATTGTGGAAAACAGTTTACGTTAGATAGCTATGAATCAGTATACGTTACTAGCTATGCGACCAGTTCTACGTTATAGCTATGTAAAAGTTCGTTACTCGTATGTAACAGTCTAAGTTACTCGCTATGCATCAGTCTACGTACGACGCCTAACTGCAACAGTATACGTTACTAGCTATTGCAACAGTCTACGTTACTAGCTATGATAACAGTCTACAGTACTAGACTAGGTAAAAGTCTACGTACTAGCTATGCATCAGTCTACGTTATAGCTATGTAGACAGGTCTACGGTATAGCTATGTATTCAGTCTACGAGTTCCTAGCTATGTAACAGTTTACTGAACCTAGCTGTATGTAACAGTCTTACGTTAGTAGCTATGTAAAAACAGTCTACGTTCTAAGCTATGGAACAGTCTAAGTACTAGCTCTGAACAGTCTAGTTATAAGCTATGCAACAGTCTACGTTACTAGCTATGCAACAGTTACGTTACGAGCTATGCAACAGTCTACGTTACTAGCATGTAACAGTCTACAGTTACTAGCTATGTAACAGTCACGTTACTAGCGTATGCGAAAACGAAGTCTACTCGTACTAGCTGCATGCCACAGGTAGACGTTACATAGCAATGTAACAGTCTACGTATACTAGCTATATGTAAACACGGTACTACTGTTAATAGCTATGTAACAGTTGACGTTTACGAGCTAGTACACAGTCTACGTTACTAGCTATGTAAAGTCTCGTTACTAGCTATGCAACAGTTTACGTTACTAGCTATGCAAACAGTCTACGTTACGAGGCTATGTAAACAGGTCTACGTTACTAGCTATGCAACAGTCTACGTTACTAGCTATGGTAACAGTTACGTTATAGCATGTAACCAAGTGCTAGGTACTTGCTATGTAACAGTCTACGTTACTAAGCTATGTAAACAGTCTACGTTACAGCTATGTAACAGTCTAAGTTATATAGCTATGTAAAGTCTACGTTACTAGCTAGCAACAGTTACGTTACTGCTATGCAACAGTCTACGTTACTAGTCTATGAACAGTTCTCCGTTTACTAGTATGGATGTACAGTCTACGTTACTAGCTATGTAACAGTTACGTATAGCTATGCAAGATGTCTACGTTCTAGCTATGCAACAGTCTACGTTATAGCTATGTAACAGTCTACGTTACAGCTATGTAACAGTCTCCGTACTAGCTATGTAACAGTCTGAAGTTCTAGCTATGTAACAGTTCTACGTTACTAGATGGAAACAGTTTCTAGTTACTAGCTATGAAACAGTCTACGTTACATAGCTATTTGTACCAGGTCTACTTTACTAGCTAGTGTAAAGTTCTACGTTTACAGCTAATTGTAAGACAGGTCTACGTTACTCGCTATGTAACAGTCTACGTGTAGTTAGCGTATGTGAAAGTCTAAGGTTTACTCGTATGTACAGTCTACGTACTAGCTATGTAACCGTCTACGACCATAGCATGGCAACAGCCTACGTACTAGCTATTGCAAACAGTCACGTACTAGCGTATGTAACAGTCTACGTACTTGATGTGCAGAGTCTACGTTATAGCTATGTAGCAGTTACGTTACTAGCTATGAACAGTCACGTTACTAGCTATGTCAAACAGTCTACGTTTCGAGTAGTACTAGGTTGTGTAACAGTCTCCGTTACTAGCTATGTAACAGTCTACGGTACATAGTATGCAAACAGTATTACGGTACTAGCTATGCAAAACCTGTCTACGAACTAGTAGTACAGTATACGTTACTAGCTAGCAAAACCGTCTACGAACAGTATGTAACAGTCTAGATTTACTAGTAGTAACAGTCTAGTATGCTATTAGCTTCATTTCGCTGGACATAAGAAGTTGCTGGGTTCCTAACTGGCATGATTATCTGGTACTGATTTCATATCCTACCTGGCATGATTATCTGGCACTGATTTCATATCCTACCTGGCATGATTATCTGGCACCGATTTCATATCCTACTTGGCATGATTATCTGGCACTGATTTCATATCCTACCTGGCATGATTATCTGGCACTGATTTCATATCATACCTGGCATGATTATCTGGCACTGATTTCATATCCTACCTGGCATGATTATCTGGTACTGACTCCCTGGTAGGGATCCCTATGCCCTTGTAGATGGGGAGGCAGGCCACCAAAGGATGTAACTCCTCAGCTGTACTGTGGTACGCATGCTGACCTGTCGCAATACCCTCCATTGTCTGCTGCCGTTGCTTTCCCCTTCCCCTGCCCCCCTTCTGGGTGGGGCCAGCATTGGGTGCAGCCCCCCTGGAGGAGGTTAGTTCTTCAGAGGTTGGTTCTTTCTCAGCACCAACAAAGATGCCAGATTGCTTATAGCTGTCATATCCTGTGCTGATCTCTTGCTTGGTCCATCCGCGGCCTCGGACCTGCGCAAGGGGCAAATTTTAAATAATAATACAAATAAATCCAAATTGTAAAACTTTATTATATCAATAATCATATTATTAATAATCTATATATATAAAGAAATCATGGTCGTGGTCATGGTCGTGGTGGTCCTGGTGGTGTCATCGCGTAACCGACTTCCCGCCCAGCCAATTCCCGCCCAGCCAATTCCCGCTCAGCCAATTCCCGCTTTTAATCCCTCCTGCTTCAACTTCTGCCTGATTGGCCTCCTGCGAATTCTGCCTTATGCAACCTTCGCCTCCTGCGTTTCTACCTGTTGCGCATCCCGCCCGATTTCTCCTTTTCCCGCCTGAGTTCATCCACCTGATTCGGTAGCGCTACAGTTCGTCTTCCTTCAAGCTTTTCCCCCTGCATCTCTGCAAGACCTTTCCCTTGCGTCAAGAGACCTGCCGCTGCGCACAACGGGAGGTGACGTGGTGAGTCAGCCGACCTGTCAGAAATGTCCGAATCGCATCCATCCCATGTCACAAACTTGACTGCAAATTCTTCCCACTGCATTGAGAAACATGTCGCTCCGCATTGTGCCATAGAAAGTACGCATCAAAGTTGACCGAATGAAAAATCTCGCTGAGCATTCTTGCCCTGACTTGACCGAACATCTCAAATCAGCAACTTGACTGCAACTTCTTCCCACTGCATCGAGAAACATGTCGTCGCCGTGCATTGTGCTAAAGCGAGCACGCGGCAAAGTTGAATGGATGAACCTAGCGATGTTTCCAAGTCTCAGATCGAGTTGACTTCGGGAGCAGTTGCGGTGAACAGGATTATTCTTCGGCCGAACTGAATACATGCTCGCTAAGAAGAAGCTTGAGTTATGTACAGTTGCGATTGCGCAGGTTCAGCTTTTTCAGTGAGGTCGACTATCGATCACAGCTGAGGTGGCAGGGAAGCAGGTCCGATGCTTTTAGCGGAGTCGGATGATGCGCAAACGTTGTCGATGCTCTTCGTCCCGTTTGCCTTTCAGCTATGGCAAACCCACAGCTGAAGTGGAGGGAGGCAGATATGGAGTATGCGTGTGCTGGTGGGAGCGTGTAGGAGGGAGGGGAGGGATGAGAGTGGGGAGAGGGTGGGGGCTGGTGGGATGGCTAGGGTGGGGGAAGGGATGGAGTCAGGAAATATGTCAGGAAGAGTAAGGGAGTATGTTTGTGGGCGGGGGTACATGGTTGGGTGGGGGTGGGGGTGGAGATAACTGGGGGGGGGGGGGGGGGGGGGGAGTACGGTGGTGTTTGTGTGCTTGTGGGTGCACAAGGGAGACCATCGCAAGGAATATGCGTCCGTCGATGTTTTAAGTTCCATGCACTGCAGAGAAAACCGTTTTGCAACCCAGCCCAAAACAGGTGTGGCCAACGGGAGGGAAGGGGGGAGGGGGCGGATAATGGTTTGGTGGTGGTGGTGTGTGAATGAGGGGGGGGCTTCAAGTGTAAACCATTATGTAACCAGTCCCAAATAGGTGTGGCCAAAGGCCAAACGGGCACCGTACTATGATTGGGGGGGGGGGGGGGGGGGGGGGGGGGGGTCTTCGTGAGAGTAGGTGTGGCCACCGGCCACACGGGCTACCGTACTAGTACTAGTAATACTAATACCAATTCCAAATGTAATACAATATATAGTGCAAGCAAATGGGCTGCCCCCCTCAACCTCATGCTTTTTTAAAAGGCTTACTTTTCATTTATTAATTATTATTCATTTATCTAACTAAATGATGATGATGATGATGATGACGGTTAAGTTATACTGGTGACGGTTAAGTTATCACTATCGGACTCCAAATGTGCCTGCTGCTTAACGGGGTGAAGGGGGACTAAAAAACAAACAAGTATATATCCCAAGGTCAAGGTAGCATGAATGAACAATATATATGGCAGACCTGCACAAGGTGCATTCCCAATTGTAATACTATTATATTTTGATGGCCCCAGTGCAAGCAAACGGGCTGGCCCCCAAATATTTTGACCTGTTTAGAAAAAACGAATTCCAAAGGGTCCGCTGAATTGTTGTAAATAAAAAAATAACATTTATTTTCAGCAACAAGCAGCAGCTTCTAAGCAGCTCTCTGAGCCAGCCACTGGGCTAAGCCCCAATATGGCAACAGTATGTGAAAGCTGGCTGTGTCAGCTTCAAAGTGCACTAGGTTGCACCAGGTTTGGCTGAATAGCCAGTCAGGGGAGCTGCCTAGAAGCTGCTGCTTGTTGCTGAAAATAACAGCTTTAGCTTTTACATCTGATATTGAGCATGGCAGCTTTGGGCTTGACTCAGTGACTGGATAATGGATATGGATGGAAGCTGCTAAGCATACCCCCAAAAAGATACAGAGTGCATGAAAGTAATGATAACACCTGGTGGGACATGGTATTAAGGGAGCCCTGTCATCACATGAAAGCTTTGGGCTTGCCTCAGTGTAACGATAATGGAGATGGATTGTTATCTGTGTGTTATATATAGGGATCGGCAATATGATATCATATGATATCATGTCATCATATGATATCATATGATGCCGGCGGTCTGACTAGGTAACTTTGGCCTGGGGCATCATATCATATGATATTAAATCATATGATTTTGGTATGATATCATATGATATCGTCTTTGTTCAACATCATATGATTTGCCGTTCCTTAGTTATATATACATGCATACATTTACATTAGTTATATATACATGCATACATTTACATTAGTTATATATACATGCATACATTTACATTAGTTATATATACATGCATGCATTTACATTAGTTATATATACATGCATACATTTACATTAGTTATATATACATGCATACATTTACATTAGTTATATATACATGCATACATTTACATTAGTTATATATACATGCATACATTTACATTAGTTATATATACATGCATACATTTACATTAGTTATATATACATGCATACATTTACATTAGTTATATATACATGCATGCATTTACATTAGTTATATATACATGCATACAGGATGCATCCATGTATTTTCTCTTGTGGACGTCTAGCTCCTTCGGCATTCTCGAAGATGAGATGAATCTCCCACCTCGCACCTACATCTAGTAAGCATTCCAGCTCATCACCTTTATCTAGTAAGCATTCCAGCTCATCACCTTTATCTAGTAAGCATTCCAGCTCATCACCTTTATCTAGTAAGCATTCCAGCTCATCACTGCACTTGGCTGCTTCTGCATGTAGTAAATTGGCTGCTTCTGCCTGTAGCAAACGGTTGTTTATATATATGGAGATGGATAATGGAGATGGATGGAAGCAGGGATGTATTTTCCCGCTATTCATAGCGATCGCTAGTTTTTCTTTGAAACGGGATACCGTGAACATGCTAGATATGTTGGGAACGGCAATATGATATCATATGATATCTTGTGATCATATGATGCTGGTAGTCTGTCTAGGCTAAAGGCTCCATTTATATACAATATTATATGATGCATTTTGAATGAGAATATATGATATCATACTCACCTTTGGCCAACATCATGCAATATGCCAGTCCCTAGAGATATGTGGTGCCCATCAGAATGAGACCGAGCACACTAGAGACAGAATCTACATTCACAAAAAAACCACCCTCATGTAAAAAGTCGGTCTAGATCCTCCCACATTTCTTAGTCTGTATCTATGAATCCCCCCACCTCCCACCTTAATCTGATGAGCATTCCAGCCCAGCAGTGCCCTTGGCTGCTTCTACCGGTGGTACATGGTTATCAAGATATATATCTACATCTATGTCTACATGATATATATAATAATAGCATATACATATTATATATACATATTATCTACATCTATGTCTATGTCTATGTGTTATATGTAATAGAACATATACATATTATATATACATATTATCTACATCTGTGTCTATATGCATACATGTATTTTCTCATGTGGCACTCTAGTTCCTTCCACATCCCCTTCGCTTAGATGCATTCCAAACCTCCCACCTTAATCTGGTAAAAATTCCAGCTTCATTCATCTCTACCATTGGCTGCTTCTGCCTGTAGTAAATGGTTATCAATACATATACACATACCGTCACCCAGACCTTCGCGTCCAGCTTGGCACGAGCGGCAGTTGGGCGGAAAAAGGCGCGGGCGCAACGCATTCTGAATTCCGGTCCCCTAGGAAGTTCCTAAAGCAGTCGAGCCTGGGGTTGAGCACTCGAGCCCCCCCCCCCCCCCACACACACACACCCTCACACCCACCCCCACCCCCCCACACACACACACCTTCCCCCCCCTCCCCTACACCCCAAAACACACACACACCACCCGAGCCGACCATCAGGCTCCAGAATACAAGTTGAGTAGATCAAGCCATGATAATGATGATGATGATAAAGATAAAAAGACAGATAAATAATGCCTTCAGTCGTTTTTATACATTAGTGATCTCCTCCTAGGGCGCAGAGGACTGCTGAGCGCCCAAGAAAGTTGTAAACATACTAAAATCTAAATAACTTTGTCCAAACTTGATATTTGTAAATTTTGGTTGTATGGTTGGAAAGGCCTTGACGAGATGATGCTCATGGACCCCCCTTTCACTATGTAATACTGTCTGGGTGTCTAGATATGAGGTCTCAAAGGGGGGGGGGGGGGGGGGGGGGGGGGGGGGGGGGGGGTCAAAATAACAACTTCCGAACGTGCGGTCAGCCAACTTTATTCCTGCCCTCCCCTCGCACATATGTGTATATATATTTGTTATATATACATGCACGCATGCATGCATGCATATATTTTCTCATGTGTGTTCCCACCTTAGTCTGGTAGGCATTCCAGCTGAGTTTTACGCTTGGCTTCTCCTGCATGTAGTTCATTGGCTGCTTCTGCCTGGTATGTGGCTGTGACTTCATGTAGTACTCAAGGGGCTCCCCTTGCTTCTGTGGCTGTAGCTGCTGCTGTTGAGCTTCCATTTGTTTCGTAGCGAACCGCGTCCTGGGCTGTATGCCCGATGGGAGGGCAGCCCGATCCTGCTGCTGCTTTGGTTCCTGCTTATGGTGGTGGTGGTGGTGCTGCTGCTGCTCTTTCTTCCAGGCACGTGTCAGCAGAATGCTAAGGCCCTTTGGCTCCTCCCTTTGCTGCTCAGTGTGATGCCGTTGCTGCTGCTGCTGCTCCTGCATCTGCTGCAGTTCCTTCAATTGCCGCTCTTTCTTTCTGGCACGTGTCAATGGAACGCTACGGCCCTTGGGCTCCACTGCCTCCTGCTGCTGATTTTGTTGAAGCGATACCTGCGCACGCTTCTGCCGTTGCTCCTCCTGATGCAGCTGATTCTGTTGAAGCACTGATCGTGCCAGCTTCTGTTGTTGCTGATCCACCGCCTGTTGCTTTTGCAACTTGTTTCTTGCACTCGTCTCTTCTTCCTCTGATCTGGTTGGTGGAAGGCTTCCATTTTGTTTGTACACCTTCCACGCTTTTTTTTTCTGGCTGGTGCTCATGCCTTTGTAATGACACTACAGGCCATGTGGGTGGTGGTGATTCATGAATGGATTACTGGGGTGTAGTGGTTGGAAATCATTTTTTAGTGAAAGAATTTGGCCATGATGTTGGGGTGATGGGATGCATGTGGTAGTGATTTTTTTATGTAGTAGTGATGCCTGGTGCTCATGAAGCTTTTGTAATGACACTACAGGCCATGAGGGTGTGGGTGATGGGGCCATGAGGGTGGTGGTGGGAGATAGTGGTGATTCATGTGGTAGTGCTGCCATGAGGGTGGTGGTGACTCATGAATGAATTTCTGGGATGTAGTGGTTGGAATTCATTCTGTAGGTAAAGAATTCGACCATGAGGTTGGGGGTGATGGAATGCATGTGGTAGTGATGGGAGGCATGCAGTAGTGGTGGGTGTGGAAGTGATGGTTTTATGCGGTAGTCATGCCTGGTGCTCATGTAGCCCTCGTAATGACACTACAGGCCATGATGGTGGCGGTGATGGGATGTGGTGGTGGTGATTTGTGCGGTAGTGATGCCATAAGTGTGGTGGTCATGTTGCTCTTGTAATGACACACCAGGCCATGAGGGTGTGGGTGATGGGGCCATGAGGGTGGTGGTGATTCATGTGGTGGTGATGTGATGTGGCGGTGGTGATTCATGTGGTGGTGATGGGATGTGACGGTGGTGATTCATGAATGGGACGTAGTGGCTGGAATTCATTTTTGAGTGAAAGAATGTGCCCATAAGGTTGGGGGTGATGGTATGCATTTGGTACTGATGGTTTCATGTGTTAGTGAGGGGTGGTGATAATTTGTTCATGTACTGTGCGATGGGATGTGGCGGTGGTGATGAATGAATGAATGAATGAATGAATGAATGAATGAATGAATGAATGAATACACTTCCCTGCACTCACCTAGAATGTGTTCCATTGCATTGGCAGACCATCATATGTATCTTGGAAAGCTGTTTGTGCTGTGCCCACAGTTATTGAGAATGGGATGGGATGGAGTGGTTGACTGTATCATTCCTCGTGGACTGGAACATACATACACTTCCCTGCACTCACCTGGAATGTGTTCCATTGAATTGGGGGACCATCACAATTGCCTTTGGAAGCTGTTTGTGCCGTGCCCACAGTTATTGAGAATGGGATGAGATGGAGTGGTTGACTGTATCATTCCTCGTGGACTGGAACATACATACACTTCCCTGCACTCACCTAGAATGTGTTCCATTGCATTGGCAGACCATCACATGTATCTTGGAAAGCTGTTTGTGCTGTGCCCACAGTTTGCGATGATGGGATGGGATGGGATAGTGATGGCTTTTGGTATGTGTCTCCCGCCCCATCCTCATATACTTCCCTGCACTCACCTGGAATGTGTTCCATTGCGATTGGGGACAATCACATTCATATTGGGAAGCCGTTTGTGCTGCGCCCACAGTTTTTAATGACGGGATGTGCTGTGCTGGCATGGCAGGGGATAGTGATGGCTTTTGGTATGTGCCTCCTCACCCCCAACTTAATATACTTACCTGAACTCACTTGAAATGCGTTTCATTTATATCGGGAACCATCACATTTGTGTAGGGAAGCTATTTGTGCTGGGCCCACAGTTTGTGATTATGGGATGTGCTGTGCTAGCATGGCATGGGATAGTGTTGGCTTTTGGTATGTGCCTCCCCAACTTAATATACTTACCTGGACTCACTTGGAATGCGTTTCATTTATATCGGGAACCATCACATTTGTGTAGGGAAGCTATTTGTGCTGGGCCCACAGTTTGTGATGATGGGATGTGCTGTGCTAGCATGGCATGGGATAGTGTTGGCTTTTGGTATGTGCCTCCCCAACTTAATATACTTACCTGAACTCACTTGCAATGTGTTTCATTTATATCAAGAACCATCACATTTGTGTAGGGAAGCTATTTGTGCTGGGCCCACAGTTTGTGATGATGGGATGTGCTGTGCTAGCATGGCATGGGATAGTGTTGGCTTTTGGTATGTGCCTCCTCATCCCCAACTTAATATACTTACCTGAACTCACTTGCAATGTGTTTCATTTATATCGGGAACCATCGCATTTGTGTAGGGAAGCTATTTGTGCTGAGCCCACAGTTTGTGATGGGATGGGATGGGATGGAGACATGGAGTGGTTGACTGTATCATTCCTCCTGGACTGGAACTTACATACACTTCCCTGAACTCACCTGGAATGTGTTCCAGTGCATTCGGGGACCATCACAAAAGTTGAGGGGAGCTGTGACCCCATTCGATGCCTTCGATCCTTCCTTGGCTGTCTGATCTGTTGCCTCTGCAACTGTCTTGGTAGCTGTCTGAACTGCTGCAACTGTCTTTGCAGCTGTTGCTGCTGCTATGGTTGCTGTGTAAGCTGCTGCCCTGGCTGTTGTTGCTGCTGTCCTGGTTGCTGTGTAAACTGCTGACGTGGTTATTGTTGCTGCTGCCATGGTTGCTGTGTTCCCTGCTGCAATGGTTGTTGCTGCTGCTGCCTTGGGGGCTGTGTTAGCTGCTGCCGTGTTTGTTGTTGCTACCGTGGTTGCTGAGTTACGTGCTAATGTGGTTGTTACTGCTGCTGCCGTGGTTGCTGAGCTACTTCCTGCCTTGGCTGCTGTTGCTGTTGCTGACCTTTTGTTGCTGTTGCTGGCCTGTTGTTGCTGACCTGCTGTTGCTGACATGGTTACTGTGTTAGCTGCTGCCGTGGTTGTTGCTGCAGCTGTTCTGGTTGCTGAGCTACCTGCTGCTTTAGCCTGTTTTGCTCTTGGCGAGAATTCTGCTGTTCTGACAGGAAGCGAGGTGGTGGGAGACACTACTCCTCTAGGTGACGATGCTGACACACTGAGCTGCAGTGAGGTGGTGGGAGATCTGATTGTCCTGGGCGAGAATTCCGTATCACTGAGAGAATGTGATGTGGTGGGAGACACTACCCCTCTAGGCCAGGATGCTGACACACTGATCTGCAGTGAGGTGGTGGGAGATCCGACTGTCCTGGGCGATAATTGCGCATCACTGAAAGGAAGTGATGTGGTGGGAGACACTACTCCTCTAGGTGATGATGCTGACATACTGAGCTGCAGTGAGGTGGTGGGAGATCCGACTGTCCTGGGCGAGAATCCTGCATCACTGAAAGGAAGTGATGTGGTGGGAGACACTACCCCTCGAGGCGAGGATGCTGACACACTGAGCTGCAGAGAGTTGGTGGGAGATCCTACTGTCTGGGCGGAGAACTCCTGGCATCACTACAAGGAATGGGTGGTGGAGGAGATACCCGAGGACAAGATTCTGACACCACTGAGCGCCGTTGAGGTCGTGGGACATCCGACTGCCTGGGGGAGAATGCGATCGCTAAGAGGAAGTGAGGTGGTGGGTGACACTTACCTCTAGGCGAGGCTCTGACACATGCGCTGCAGTGAGGTGGTGGGAGAATGGCGAAGAGCAATGACGTATGGGCGAGCAGAGAATCCTGGCATCACTGAAGGAATTGCTGTCGGTGGGAGACACTACTCCTCTAGGAGAGATCTGACACACTGAGGCTGCAGGCACGTGGCGGGGGAGCAACTTCCTCGGCGCGAACCTGACACGAAAGGACGTGATGTGGGTGGGAGACACTTACCTCTACGTGCGATGCTGACATACCTGAGCTGCAGTCGAGGTGGGGGAGAAAACGACTGTCTGGGCGATAAATTGGGCCATCACTGAAAGGAAGTGATGTGGTGGGAGACACTACCCCTCTAAGAAAAGGTGCTGACACACTGAGCTGCAGTGAGGTGGTGGGAGATACAGATGTCCTGGGTGAGAATCCTGCATCACTGAAAGGAAGTGATGTGGTGGGAGACACTACCCCTCTAGGAAAAGGTGCTGAAACACTGAGCTGCAGTGAGGTGGTGGGAGATACAGATGTCCTGGGCGAGAATCCTGTATCACTGAAAGGAAGTGATGTGGTGGGAGACACTACCCCTCTACGTGAGGATGCTGACACACTGAGCTGCAGTGAGGTGGTGGGAGAAACGACTGTCCTGGGCGATAATTGCGCATCACTGAAAGGAAGTGATGTGGTGGGAGACACTACCCCTCTAAGAAAAGGTGCTGACACACTGAGCTGCAGTGAGGTGGTGGGAGATACAGATGTCCTGGGTGAGAATCCTGCATCACTGAAAGGAAGTGATGTGGTGGGAGACACTACCCCTCTAGGAAAAGGTGCTGAAACACTGAGCTGCAGTGAGGTGGTGGGAGATACAGATGTCCTGGGCGAGAATCCTGTATCACTGAAAGGAAGTGATGTGGTGGGAGACACTACCCCTCGAGGAAAAGATTCTGACACACTGAGCTGCAGTGAGGTGGTGGGAGATACAGATGTCCTGGGCGAGAATCCTGTATCACTGAAAGGAAGTGATGTGGTGGGAGACACTACCCCTCGAGGAAAAGATTCTGACACACTGAGCTGCAGTGAGGTGGTGGGAGATCCGACTGTCCTGGGGGAGAATTGCGTATCGCTAAGAGGAAGTGAGGTGGTGGGTGACACTACCCCTCTAGGCGAGGATGCTGACACACTGAGCTGAAGGGAGGTGGTGGGAGTCATGATTGTCCTTGGCGAAGGTGAGGCTTCGGGGGATGGTGCAGCTCCCTTAAGTGAGGTGGGGGGAGTCATGCCTGTCCTTGGCGAAGGTGAGGCTTCGGGGGATGGTGCGGCTCCCTTAAGTGAGGTGGGGGGAGTCATGCCTGTCCTTGGCGAAGGTGAGGCTTCGGGGGATGGTGCGGCACCTTTATGTGAGGTGGGGGGAGTCATGACTGTTCTTGGCGAAGGTGAGGCTTCGGGGGATGGTGCGGCTCCCTTAAGTGAGGTGGGGGTGGATGGTGCAGCTCTCTTAACTGAGGTGGGGGGAGTCATGACTGTCCTTGGCGAAGGAAAGGCTTCGGGAGGTTGTGCGGCGCTTTTAAGTGAGGTGGGGGTGGATGCAGCAGAAACAAAAGATAGAGAACATGGTAGTGGCCATGACCTGACAGTTGCTGAGACTAGGTGAGAGGTGGAGGGGGGTGATGGGGCAGTTGGTGATTGGGAGCAGCAACTGGTGAAGGAAGAGGGGGATGAAGATGCTGATGGGAAAGTACGCGGTAGAGAGCAGAAGGTGTCGGAGCTGGAGCTGGAGGTGGACAGAGAAGCTGTTGGGATAACAATGGGAGTGGGGCTAGTTTCTGGGGAGGAAGGTGCACTGTAATCTAGGTCAATGATTTCAGGATACCGGGAAGGGGATTCAGGCTTTATGGGTGTGGTTGTTGGGTGTGTAGCAGGAGCAGGAATGGGGCGGGTGGCTGGGGAGGAAAACACGCTTGATACCAGATCCTCCATTGTTGGGGACAGGGGAGGGGCTCCAGGCTGGATGGATGTGGTTGTCGGGTGTGTAGCAGGAGCGGAAATGGGGCTGGTGGCTGGGAAGGAACACACACTAGTTGCTAGGTCCACCATTGCTGGGGGCAGGGGAGGGGAGTAGGGTGTGACAGATGGGATGAGGGTGTGAGTAGGGGCAGTGGGAATGAGTCGGGTGGATGGGAGGTGGGACAAGGTAGATGTTGGCTTGCCTTGTGTTCCAGTTCGCTGCTGATCTAACTCCCTTGATAAATCTGTTATATCCCTGTACAGCTGCTTGTGTCTTGGTGCCAGCTGTACAGTTGCAGCTTTAGCTGTCTTGAGGTCCGTACTGCCCCCCATCAGCATGTGTGTAGCTGTCTTGAAGTTCGTAGTGCCCCCCACCAGCGTGTGTGTAGCTGTCTTGGGATCTGTATCATCATCAACCAGGATGGATGTAGCAGATCTGAGGTCAGCCCTCTTCTCACCCAGTACGGTTGCAGCAGGTACCCAATGCCCACTGACCCATGCCCACTGCTGCTCTGATGGGACGAGGGTGTGAGTAGGGGCAGTGGGCATGGGTCGGGTGGATGTCCCATCGTCACCCAGTACGGTTGCAGCAGGTGCCCCATGCCCATTGACCCATGCCCACTGCTGCACTGATGGGACGAGGGTGTGAGTAGGGGCAGTGGGCATGGGTCGGGTGGATGTCCCATTGCCACCCAGTACGGTTGTAGCTTTCTTTGGCTCTTTCATGCGCTCGACCAGGTCAGGAGTAATACCGTTAATCCTGTAGCTTGCCCATGCAGCCGAGAGTTCACTTTGGCTGAATGCACCCTTGAAGGTCGATTGGAATACATTCCAACTCATTTTCTGCCCCGGTGCTTTAGGAGGACCACTGTTGTTAAGAGTACAGCTGGGTCTCAAAGGTTGGGGGGCTGCAGTACTGCAGGAAGCAGTACAGGGCCCCATTAGTAAGGGAGATGTACATGCATCCAGATTGCAGCTGGTTCTTGAAGGTGGAGGGTCTGAGGTACGGTAGAAGGCAGTGCAAGATGCCTGGTCTCGGGATGTTGGGGGGGCCGAGGTACGGCAGGAGGTAGTACAGGGCCCCTGGTCCTGAGATTTTGGGGGGGGTGAGGTACTGCAGGAAGCAGTACAGGGCCTCTGGTCCTGGGAGGGAAGACCAAGTCTACCACCATTCCTCTGAGATGTCCCTCGAGGCTGACGGGGTTTTTGACCTCCCCCCCCAACCTGGACATCTCCGTGGTGATTGGCCTTGGTGGCTTGGCTCTCTGGAACCGCCCCGCTGACTTTGTATTCCTTCCATGCAGTAGAGAGCTCCTTATGGCCCTTATAAATTGACTGCGATCATGGGAGAGTGTGACATTTTACAATGTTTTACTAATTGTGTTGCTTATTTATCCGGTGCCATGTATCCTTATCTCTGATAGCTTGACTGCGATCATGGAGTGTGTGTGTTGCATTTAACATCGTTTTACTATTTCGTTTGTTTACTTATCCGGTGCCAAGTATCCCCATCCCTGATATCTTGACTGCAATCATGGGATTGTGAGTGTGATCCTTAACATATTTGTACTATTTTGGTTGTTTTCTTATCCGGTGCCATGTATCCTTATCCCTGATAGCTTGACTGCGATCATAAGAGTGTGTGTGTTACATTTAACATTGTTTTACTATTTTGGTTGTTTACTTATCCGGTGCCATGTATCTTTATCCCTGATAGCTTGACTGCGATCATGGGAGAGTGTGTGTGGCATTGAACATTGTTTCACTACTGGAATTTTGTTTGCTTCCTAGCCTATCTCCACTGACTTCAGTCAAGCTCTCTATTGTTTATATCAATCCAACGCAGTATGACCGTGTCATAGGCAGACCAGTGCTGAACCAAGACAAGCATATTTTTTCTTTCAGCTATTAGCAGCAGCTGCTAGGCAGCTCCACGGGCTTGCAGTTAACTAGTAACAAAGCAGATACAGATAGTTAACAGGGATTTGTATTTCTGCTATTTATAGCCATCGTTAGTTTTGACCCCGTTTTAGCGAAATTGTCGCTATAAAACTGTTTTATTTTTGCCTCAATGGCCCTAAAAAGCTACTGAAAGCTACAAAAAGCCACAGAAAGCACTAAAACGCTGTCCCTGGAGGAGGCCTAAAACCATAAAGCTAGAAGACACCCACATTCAGATTCGAAAAAAATCATTGATAGTCAATAACTTATCAAACTGTCTGACAGTTTGTGAAGTTTATTGACTATCTGTACCTGCTTTGTTTTTTAGTGTCAGGGTTCGCTTACACTCTACCAATGCACCTATGGGATATCTGGTCAGACTTTCAGACAGAATGTGAAGTTTATTGACTATCTGTCACTGCTTTGTTTCCTAGTGGCAGGGTTCGCTTACACTCTACCAATGCACCTATGGGACATCTGGTCAGAATTTCAGACAGTTTGTGAAGTTTATTGACTTTCTGCAACTGCTTTGTTTCCCAGTGTCAGGGTTTGCGTAAACACTACCAATGCACCTGTGGGATATCTGGTCAGACTTTCAGACAGAATGTGAAGTTTATTGACTACCTGTAACTGCTTTGTTTCCCAGTGTCAGGGTTTGCTTATACACTGCCAATGCACCTAGGGGACTTCTGGTCAGACTTTTAGACAGTTTGTGGAGTTTGTTGACTATCTGTAACTGCTTTGTTTTCTAGTGTCAGGGTTAGCTACTTAGCTTACACTCTACCAATGCCCTTAGGGGACCTCTGGTCAGACTTTCAGACAGTTTGTGAAGTTTATGGACGATCTGTGTCTGTTTTGTTTCCTAGTATCAGGGTCTGCTAATACTCTACCCATGCAACAATCAGACATCTGGTCAGACTTTCAGACAGTTCGTGAAGTTTATTGACTGTCTGTTTCTGTTTTGTTTCCTAGTGTCAGGGTCTGCTTACACACTAATAATGCACCTATTGGACATCTGGCCAGATATCTGATAGGTGCATTGGTAGTGTATGAAAGATCCTGACACTAGGAAACAAAACAGATAGACAGATAGTCAATCATTTCTTGAACTGTCTGACATCGAATATCTGTCTATCTGTTTTGTTTCCTAGTATCAGGGTCTGCTCATACTCTACCAATGCGCCTATCGGACATCTGACCCAGATGCCCAATAGGTGCATTGGTAGTGTATGATATATCCAGGCACTTGTAAAAAAACAGATAGACATCTAGTTGATCATTTCTCGAACTGTCTGGCATTAACTATCTGTCTATCTGCTTTGTTTCCTAGTGTCAGGGTCAGCTTAAACACTACCAATACACCTATTGGACATCTGACCTCATGTCCAATAAGTGCATTGGTAGTGTAAGCAGACCCTGACACTAGGAAACAAAACAGATAGCCAGATAGTCAATCATTTCTCGAACTGTGTGACATTGAATATCTGTCGAACTGCTTTGTTTCCTAGTGTCAGGGTCTGCTTACACTCTACCGATGCACATATTGCCATATCGGACATCTGATTACATATCTGATAGGTGCATTGGTAGAGTATGATAGATCCTGGCACTAGGAAACAAAACAGATAGGCAGATGGTCAATCATTTCTCAAACTGTCTGACATTGACTATCTGTCGAACTGCTTTGTTTCCTAGTGTCAGGGTCTGCTTACACTCTACCAATGCACCTACTGGACGTCTGACCAGATATTCGATAAGTACATTGGTAGAGTGTAAGCAGGCCCTGACACTAGGAAACAAAACATATAGGCAGATAGTCAATCGTTTCTCAAACTGTGTGACATTGACTATCTGACTATCTGCTTTGTTTCCTAGTGTTGGGGTCTGCTTACACTCTGCCAATGCACCTACTCGACGTCTGACCAGATATTTGATAAGTACATTGGTAGAGTGTAAGCAGGCCCTGACATTAGGAAACAAAACAGATAGACAGGCAGTCAGTCATTTCTCGAACTGTCTGACACTGACTCTCTGTTTTGTTTCCTAGTGTCAGGTTCTGCTTATACTCTACCAATGCACCAATTAGGCATCTGGTCAGATATCGGATAAGTGCATTGGCAGTGTATGAAAGATCCTGACGCTAGGAAACACACAGATAGACAGATAGTCAATCATTTCTTGAACTATCTGACATTGACTATCTGTCTATCTGTTTTGTTTCCTAGCGTCAGAGTCCGCTTACAATCTACCAATGCACTTATCGGACATCTGGCCAGATGCCTGATTGGTGCATTGGTAGAGTATAAGCAGACCCTGACACTAGGAAACAAAACAGAGAGTCAACGTCAGACAGTTCGAGAAATGACTGACTGCCTGTCTATCTGTTTTGTTTCCTAGTGTCAGGGCCTGCTTAGTCTCTACCAATGTACTTATCAAATATCTAGTCAGACGTCCAGTAGGTGCATTGGTAGAGTATGATAGCTCCTAGTTTGTTGAAATGCTTAAGCAGCAGTTGGACAGTCATGGCAAAGCATGTTGTAGTGGTGGGGGTTGTGGTGGTGGGGGTTGGGGGTTAGTGGAGTGGTGTCAGATATCTGATAGGTGCATTGGTAGAGTATGATAGATCCTAGTTTGTTGACCGGCTCAAGCAACGGTTGGACAGTCACGGCAAAGCTTGGTGTAGTGGTGGGGGTTGTGGTGGGGGTGGTGTGTGTGTGTGTCAGTGGGGGGGGGGGGGGGGGGGGGGGGGGGGGGGGGGGGGGGGAATGGTATCAGATATCCAATAGGTGCATTGGTAGAGTATGATAGCTCCTAGTTTGTCAACCTGCTCAAGCAGCAGTTGGACAGTCATGGAAAAGCTTGTAGTAGTGGTGGGGGTTGTGGTGGTAGGGGTTGGGGGGTAGGTGGAGTGGTGACAGATATCCGATAGGTGCTGTGGTAGAGTATGATAGCTCCTAGTTTGTTGACCTGCTCAAGCAGGCAGCAGTTGGACAGTCACGGCAAAGCTTGGTGTAGTGGTGGGGTTTGTGGTGGTAGGGGGTTGGGGGGGTTGTGGAGTGGTGTCAGATATCCGATAGGTGCATAGAGTTTGAGTGGTAGAGTTTGATAGATCCTGGAAGTCTGTAGAGACAGTGTCTGATGTGGTGGATTGATAATCACAATAGATGATCGACTGAGTATGCACCAGGTGCCAGTCAAATCTCAACTGAATTCAAACATGCCCGGGTGTATTGAGGGCGGGGATACTGGCTTGCTCACCTGAAACTGGTTCCAACTTAATTTGCTGCCATCCGCATTCCTTCCCTTTTGATTTGAGACCACCATGGTGCCTTTCAAGATCTGATGAAGCTACTATGCTTGGGTGGATGAATCTGTAGTGGGGGTGGTGGGGGTGAGGGGGTGGGGGTGGGGGGGGGGGGTACGGGGGTAGTGGGGGGGGGGGGGGAGTGACCAGAGTTAAGAAAGACGATGTGTGATCACCATGGTGCCTTGCACATTTTGACGAAGCTGCAATGCCTGGGTCGATGGATGCATAGTGGTGGTGGTGGTGGAGGTGGTGGTGGTGGTGGTGGCTGGGTGAGGTGAGGGTGGGTGGGTGGGTGGGTAGGGTGGGGTGGTGGGAGTGACCAGAGTTAAGGAAGATGTGAGACCACCACGGTGCCTTCGAAGGTCTGACAAATCTGCTATGCCTGAGTCGATGGATGCGTTGTGGTGGTGGTGGTGGTGGGTGGCTGGGTGAGGTGTGAGTGGGTGTGGGTGGGTGGGGTGGGGTGGGGTGGGGAGTGACCAGAGTTAAGAAAGGAAATGTCAGACCACCATGGTGCCTTGCAAGGTCTGTTAAAACTATACCTGGGTCACTGGATGAATGAGGGTGTGTGTGATGGCGGTGGTTTGGTGGTTGTGGTGGTGGCTGTGTGGGAGAGTGGTGGTGAGTGGGTGGGGCTGTGGGGGCCAGTGTTAAGAAAGACGAAGCAAAGGAGTGTAGCTTGCGTAACAATACCTAATTAAGCGCGATGTCACGGGAAGCACACACGAAACAAGAAAAGCAGCTGAGCTGAGCCCGGTCAGTCCCTGGGTCAGTCCACGATCAGGGAAAGCTGCAGCTGTCGTTTCGTATTGCAGCTGTCATGTGAACGTGCCAACCTGGACTCACTCGTACTTTTTCTTCTGACGTACGCGTACACGTACGCTTATTCTAGTTCGATTTATCAGGACACTCATCTTGTACCAGCACACAACGCGATTTTCGCGTCCTCTCTAGTCCATGCTGCGATCTACTCACTATAACCCCACCGTTCTGTAACACCTTGCACTTTTCCCTGAACAACGTCTCCAGGCGTCAAATGCTTGCTCACCAGCATCGTTTAAAAGGGTAACCCGTCGACAGCAGAGGGGTCGACAGTTCAGAAAACGAAGTCGGACAAATTTACCCTGCCCGACTAAACGACAGACAGACAGACGAACTGCGTAGTCTATCGTATCCCACACCGTTACACGTTCAGCCGCTATGCGTGCCCTCCTGACGACAACGGCCCTCCAGGCCCGGAGCCTAGGCCAGGTGGCCAAGCCCGTATCCGCCCCCTCCTACTCCCCCTCTCCACACTGCCCCGCCCCAATAGCTCGGCGCGCTGTCTGTCTATGCGACTCAAAGGGAACCGCATCCACGCTGTCCTCCCTCCCGGCAGTTGTTATCATCACAGCAGAGGACCTCCCGACCGGTCCAGGCGTCTACGCCATCTATGACCGGTCCGACCAGCTCCAATACGTTGGCTTGTCTCGCATGGTGGACTCGAGCCTTCTAGAGCATGCAGAGAGCTTACCAGATCTGGCATTCTCAGCCAAGGTCAGAATCTAGGGGGGGTGGATTGTATGCATGCACGTGGGCAGTGCACATGCATGTCAGCATAGGGTGGATAGATGGGAATGGCTTGTGTGGATGCATGGGATGTATCCTGATTGTGGGTATACTCGTATTAATGCATGGATTGTGAGAGGGCATGTTTGCATGTGTGCATGATATGTCTGCAAGTGTGTGGTTTGTATTCAGGCAGGCAGGCGTTGTGTGTGTGTGTGCACGCATGGGTGCACGTGCATGAGGTGTGTACATGCATGCTGGCATTGCATGGGATACATGCAATGTGTGGAGTATACTTAAATGAATGCATGGAGTTTGAAATGGCATGACTGCATGTGTGCGTGGCATGGCTGCATGTGGGTGGTTGTGTGTGTGCTTGCAGGTATTGGGTGCAGGTGTGTGAATGGCTTTTGTGTATGCATGAATGCATGGAGTGTGAGAGGGCATGGCTGCATGTGTGGTTGTGTGCAGGTATTGGGTGCATGTGTGTGCATGGCTTGTGTGTATGCATATATGCATGGAGTGTGAGATGTCATGTTTGTCTGTGTATGGTATGGCTGCATGTAGGTGGTGTTTATCCAGGCAGGCAGGCAGGCACGTAATGGGTGCATATGTGTGTGTGTGTGTGTGTGTGGTTGCCTGTATGCATGCAGGTATTGGGTGCATGTGTGTGCATGTCTGGTGTGAGCGCATGGATGCAATAGAGTGTGAGAAGGCATGTTTGCATGTGTGCATGGCAAGGCTGCATGTGGGTGGTGTATATCCAGGCAGGCAGGTCATGGGCGCATCTGTGTGTATGTGTGTGTGTGTGTGTGTGTGTGGCCTAGCATGGCTGCATGTGGGTGGTAAAGTGCAGGCAGGCAGGCATTGGGTCCATGTGTGTGCATGGCTTGTGTGCGAGCATGGATGCATGGAGTGTGAGAGGGCATGTGTTTGATTGACCCCTGATCGCAATGCCCTGCAGGTAAGAAGTGTTCCCAGTGGTGATAAGGGGTTGCTGCAAAAGGCTTGGAAGGAGATGATCACTCAACATGGTAGCGTGCCCCCGGGTGAGTGGAGTCCAATTTTTGACAATGATTTCCCGTAGCTCAGTGGGCGACGGAAGGCCAATTCTGACTATTTTTGCCAAACCCATGCGTCACCATGCAACAACGGAATGGCGACGCAGTGGCGACGCGTTGTCGTAATAAACAAACTGGAGTGGATGTGCATCAATCAATGAATTAGTCAATTTATCAGGAGGAGAAAGAAAAAAAGATCTCTCCCTCCCCGCCTATAAAACCTGAGGGGGGCTGACCCCCTCAGATTCCCAAACAGGGATTGTGTAGTAGTCAAAATACTCACCCATTCACCCACCCATTCACCCACCCACTCACCCACTCACCCATTCACCCACCCATTCACCCACTCACCCACCCACATTACCCACCCATTCACCCATTCACCCACCCATTCACCCACCCATTCACCCACCCACTCACCCACTCACCCACCCACATTACCCATCCATTCACCCATTCACCCACCCATTCACCCACCCATTCACCCACCCACTCACCCACTCACCCACCCACATTACCCACCCATTCTCCCACCCATACCCGCCCATCCATACACATCCATACCACCCATAGTCACCCATTGATCCACCCATCGACCCACCCATACACCCATCCATACAACCCATTCACCCACCCATACCCACACATCCATACACATCCTTACCACCCATACGCACCCACCCACCCACATTATCCACCCATACATCCCCCCCTGGGTCTTAAGTGGTGCCAATGAAGTGCCCTGATCAACACAATCTCAATGGTGGTCTCAGAATGTCATTTGGAGGTCTGAGTAAAAAGATAGCAAAAAAACTGAGGAAGGCAGACCCCCCCCACCCACCCACCCACCCACCCCAAAACAATGAGGCGCTCAGAATGACCTGAAAGTTAGCTCAAAACATAGCCATGAATCATGCCATTACAGCCCCATTCTCGGAAACAATTGATCAGCCTTACTGAACATTTTGAGTGACCTGGGCTCCTCCTGAATTAATCAATTAATCAATCAATGAATCAATTAATCAATCAATCAATCAATCAATCAACCAATCAATCAATCAATCAATCAATCGACCATTCAAATTGTCTGTCAACGAATCAATCAACCAATCAGATTATCTGTCAATCAATCAATCAATCAATCAATCAACCAACCAATCAATCAATCAATCAATCAATCAATCAAATTGTCTGTCAATGAATCAATCAACCAATCAGATTATCTGTCAATCAATCAATCAAGTTATCTTTGAATTGCATCTGATCGGACATCTTGCACATGAATTGGATCAAGTGGATTTAGATCAGAGTAATGTTTTTTACTACTTCCCTTTTTTTACTACTATGAGATTTTTTATCTGTGCTCCACACATGGCTGAGCAGTGTTGAAGGCCTATAGCAATTCAGTGGAAGATTTGGATTGAGTTTTTCAAAACACTTCATACTTCGTAGTTCATACCTCGAATTTGAGACTTTTGCCTGAGAATTCTGAAATTTTGGCCGGAGAATCGACAATTCTGATATTATGATCATTCTAAGAATTGTCAGAAGTTTTATCTGAAAATGTGGAGGTACAAACTAGGAACTAGGATACCCAAATCCCAACCATGCCCTGAATGGTTTCGGACAATTATTCCACTGTAATAACTGTTACAATAATAACTGTGTTTTTCACTGCAAGTGCTGTTGTTTTTCTGTGGAAGGAAGTAATGCGTTTTCAGTTAACATTCCCATTATTTGTATGGACCAACATTGTCTTATAAAAGTTCCCATTATTTGCATAGACCAACATTTTTTAAATATACATATCTCCATAGGTGCCTAAGGCCAAAAACGCCCTAAGTCGATACAAGAATATGATACAGAGCCGTACATGACCCAAACTGCTCGGAATCGAATTCTGTCTGGCTCATATTGTTCGCGAAGGTGTCAGCAATGCACGCAGCTACTTCTCGTCCGCGTTCGCATCTGGTCGCGAGCAGCCTTGTTTGGCAGGCCGGTGGCAGTACATCAGATGTGCGATAATTAGTGATACAAATCCACTTTGCGTCATATACGAGGCCGCGCGAGCTATTCCGAAGAAAGGTACCTCGGGAAGAAAGGCTTATCGAACCCCTATTACAAGGTCGGAGGCTGCGCTTCAGCCTTGGCCTACGAATCTACTGAAATAGCTGTACATCTCAAGCTTTCAAACAGCACAGCACAATTTCACCTCCCAGTGGCCTACCACACCATGGCCCAGGATTAGGGTGTGTTTTCAATGATCTACTCCAATAAATAAAATAAAAAAAGTTGTTCTCTGCGCTATATCTCAAGATAGAGCAAACCTGAGGCCCAAAATGTTTCAATTGAGGCTGTGCAGCTCTGACCTAGACTTAGGACACCCACGAAATGTAAATAATCAGTGTTTTTGGGGTCCGTACTCAACTGCACTGCCTGTGTACTGCCTTCCAAGACCTTCTGTAATAACTACTGGCTGGGAAAGACGTTACACAACATGTGTACCCAGTGTTCTTTTAAAATGGCTTGTTTCGGTTGCGATAGGCTCCGTATCACTTCATGCGTAAAACCCGTATCGACTTAGGGAACCCCATAGTAACAAATTAGCATGTTTCACATGACCTGGTTCCCACCATTTGAGAAAACCCAAATCCGAGTATTTATATGTTGAACTGATGTGGTTGGGCAACTTATTGGAAAAAAACTTTTTTTTTTACGTTAGGGCATAGGCTCAATCCATTTGTATCACTCAGGGTCTGACTGATGCACCTATGGAGATACCCATTATTTACATCGACCAACGTTTTTTTAAGAAACATTCCCATTATTGACATTGGCAAACGTTTTTTATAAACATTCCAATTATTTGCATCTTCACCCAACTTCCAGTTACACAACTGGAGAAAAACTCACTTTTTAGGTACTTCAAAAAAGCTATTTTTTACACAACTTACACACAACTGGAAAAAAGTTGTTTTTGGAAAAGTGCTTATAAAAAAGCTACTTGTTTACCCAACTTCAAGGTACACAACTGAAAAAAAGGACTTGAAAAAACAATTACGCAACTGGAAAAGCTTCTCCTGATTTCCCCTTATGGAGCAGGTCAAGCTGACAGTGTTTTTGTTTTCAGCTACAAGCTGCAGCTTCTAGGCAACTCCCCGTCCTGGCTACCTAGTCAAACCCGTACGAAACCTAGCAAACCTTAAGCTGCTATTCTCAGTTTTATAGAACTGCTGAAATCATTGGGTGTGGCCCATTGGCTAGTTGGGGGAGTTACCTAAAAGCTGCTGCTCGAAGCTGAAAAGAAAAACAGTGAACGCAGATAGTTAGTTGTGTACCTGTTCCCTCAACAAACTCACCTCTAAGCTGCACAGAGAATCTATCGCCTCCTGTACCAGCATTCATGCCACTGTCGCATGAAGGAGTCCCTCCCGCCTGGAGGGTGACACTTACTATGTCTGCCATGGTGACTTTCCCCAGCTGCGGCGTACGGGAGGGTCCCCTTAACACCACGCCCCTCCAGGCGTTTTTTTTTTTACCTGTTCCCTTTGATTTTGAAGATGACCATGCCTGTGACACATAAAATGTAATGTAAATGTTATAACTGTTGTTGTCTTTTCTGTGGGAGCAGGTAATGCTGCTGGTCAGAAGCAGTGGACGGCAAAGAAGGCTGGAGTGAAGAGAGGTGAGAGCACTATGCCACTAGAATAGCTGCTGATTTTTGTGTTGTTAGCATGTATGTGTGTATGCATATGTATGTACGTTTGTTTACATATATATAGATGTATGTATGTATGTGTGTTACAATCCAGGGATGTAATGCTGCTGGTCAGAAGTAGTGGACAGTAAAGAAGGCTGGAGTGAAGAGAGGTGAGAGCACTATGCCACTAGAATGGCATATTTTGCGTGTACATATATGATACATATACAAAATAAAAAAGCCGCGTGTGTTCATCTTGTGGAACGTGTTCATCCTTGCTGTAGTAGTGCCCATCACACGCAAGTCAGCAGGGCATATATTGTCCATGTTAATGTGTATTAATATGAACATATATCGTCCATGTTTATGTGTATTCATATGAACATTGACATAGTCTCATGCAACGTGTTCATACATATACTAATCTGCTACCACAATGCACTCAAGAGCATTCAAAGTGCCCCCCCCCCCCCCCCCCCCCCCCCCCCCCCCCCCCCCCCCCCCCCCCCCCCCCCCCCCCTCCATGGCCACCTACACCACCCTCAACAGACCCTATCCATGTTGTATCAGTTCCTGTCACACGAAAGCCAGCAGGGCCAACGCCTCAGGATCTGAGGGAAGAGGTGTTGAGTAATAAGAGTGAGAAGTCCAGGAAGCTGATTAACAATGATGTCATCAGAGGGCTGGCGACTCGAGGCTTTGCCGTCATTGATGGGGTAAGCAACAACCTGTCTTTGCTGTCATTGATGTCATTGATGGGGTAAGCAACAAGCAGTCATTGCTGTCATTGATGGGGGAAGCAACAACCTGTCTTTGCTGTCATTGCTGTCATTTCTGTCATTGATGGGGTAAGCAACAACCTGTCTTTGCTGTCATTGCTGTCATTGATGGGATAAGCAACAAGCTGTCTTTGCTGTCATTGCTGTCATTGATGGGGTAAGCAACATGCTGTCTTTGCTGTCATTGCTGTCATTGATGGGGTAAGCAACAAGCTGTCTTTGCTGTCATTGCTGTCGTTGCTGTAATAGATGGGGTAAGCAACAAGATACCATCACCTGATGACCTCAGAACCTGAACAATATTACATTACGTTGTCATCAACAGGCCATTGTTGTCCCAAGACAAGCCCGCTCCACAACATCCAGGAGGGGTGTAATCCAAGTAATCCTTATAATAAAAATATTGACAAAGATACACTTGATCCATTGTAGGCTATGGATGTACACATGATCTATTGCAACACATGATTAACGCATGATGAACACATGATCAGCACATGATCAACACATGGCTGCAGCCTTGGTAGACGTAGAGAGGAAACTCAATATCGTATGATAAGCTTGGAAACTAGTGTGCAATATTGCCCGGTAAGCTCGGAAACTGAATGGTATTGACAACGCTGCACATGACTAGCGAACGGCAGTATGATATCATATGATATCATATGATGCCGGCAGTCTGACTAGGCTAAACTTACCATTTATATACAATATAATATGATGCAATTTGTATGATATCATACTCACCTTTGGTCAAAATCATATGATATGCCGGTCTCTACACATGACCCACTGCAGGCTATGGACCAAGCAACATCGGACGTAGCCTAGAGAGACTTTGAGATGAAAATCAATATCGTATGATAAGCTCGGCAACTGAACGATTTTGACAACGCTACACATGACCCACTGCAGGCTATGGACCAAGCAACAACGGACGTAGCCTAGAGAGACTTTGATATGAAACTCAATATTGCATGATAAGCTCGGCAATTGAACGATATTGACAACGCTACACATGACCCATTGCAGGCGATGGACCATGCAACCATGGACGCAGCCTTTCGAGACGTTGAGATGATTCGTGAGATAGGGATGATGAGGCCAGGTGGGTGCGTGCTTCTGATGATGATAAGGAGGGTGGTGGTTGCAATGGAGTTGATGGTGGTGGCAGTGAGGGTGATGATGATGATGAGGAGGAGGAGGAGGAGGAGTACAATGGTGATGGCAATGTTGGTTATGGTAGTGGTGGTGGTGAGGAGGAGGAGGTGGAGGAGGAGGAGGAGGAAAAAGAGGATGATCATGATGAGGAGGGGGATGGCGATGGTAATGATGGTTGTGTGGCGGTGAGGGTGATGATGATAAGGAGGAGAAGGAGGATGGTGATCAATGATGGTGATGGTCACAGAGAGGATGATGATGACGAGTAGGAGGACGATGGTGATGGCAATGCGGCTGATGATGATGATGATGATGATGGTGATGATGAGGAGAAGGAGGAAGACAATGGTGATGGCAATGATGGTGATGATGGTGATGGTGACAGTGAGGATGAGGAGGAGGAGGAGGAAGACAATGGTGATGGCAATTCTGGTTATGATGGTGATGGTGACAGTGAGGATGAAGAGGAAGAGGAGGAAGACATTGGTGATGGCAATGCTGGTGATGATGGTGATTGTGACAGTGAGGATGAGGAGGAAGAGGACGTGGTTGACCATGTTGAGGAGGGGGATGGCGATGGTGATGATGGTTGCATGGCAGTTAGGGTGATGAGGAGGAGGAGGTGGACGATGGTGGTGGAATCGCTGGTGATGGTGACAGTGAGGATGCTGATGATGATGCTGAGGAGGACGATGGTGGTGATGGTGACAGTGAGGATGCTGAGAATGCTGAGGATGCTGAGGAGGAGGAGGACGTGGTTGACCAGGATGAAACAATCAAACCAAAGCTCGGTTCAATAAGAAACAACCACAAAGCAAAAGAAATATTTCTACAAGTCCGGGGACTTCTGTTCGCAGTAAATTCCTTCGTGCTGCTGCAGGGTTGTACGAGAGTGCACATGAGTACAAGTGTGTGTGTATGCGTGTGTGTATTTGTGTATGTGTGTGTGTGTGTGTAAGTGTGTGTGTGCAAGTACATGATCTTGAACTTGAAACTTGAAATTTCTGTTTGCAGTCAATTCCTTCGTGCTGCTGCAGGTTTGTACGATCTCGGGCGTAGTAGCGGTCTGCGAAAGCAAAAACCCCAAGAACCATAAGTGCAAAATAACGGGAAGGTTCCTTCAACCTCATGCCCTGTGGCAAGGCGCAACAATTTCCAATGTTCAATTTATTGCAGTCTCTTCCAAGTACGACCTTGGTAGGCGAGACGAGGTTGCAGTGCTGGATGGCACGGCACTGAGGCAAATGCGCAAAAATGCACAAAAATACACACACACGAATGTATGGGTGCAGTCTCATAGCAGTACAACCTTGGTAGGCAAGACGAGGTTGCAGTGCTGGATGGCTCGGCATTAAAGAAAATGCAAAAACAATCGAAACAACACAAAATACACACAAACAAAACAAAACAAAAAACATAGTTCTGGTTGCAGTCTCTTCCAAGTATGACCTTGGAAGGCAAGACGAGATTGCAGTGCTGGACAGCATGGCATTGATGCAAATGCAAAAACAAACATGAAACAAACAAACATAAATCAAATTTTAAACAAACAAAAAACAAACAAAAAACAAACAAAAAACATAAACATAAAACAAACATAAAACAAACTTACAAAAAAACAAAAAAACTCCTGGTTGCAGTCTCTTCCCAGTACGACCTTGGAAGACAAGACGAGATCGCAGTGCTGGATGACATGGCATTGAGGCAAATACAAAAGAAGCACTCCCGTGGTGCAAGTGGTACTGGTGGCGATGCCGATAGGGAGAGCTTTGCAGGCCTGTTGGCCCTATCTGCCCTGCTGAAGGGCTTGCCAGAGGCCCTGATGCTGCAACAGGAGCAGGCGGCACAGGGCCCTAGCTGGATGCCGGAGCTAGCTGTCCCGCGGAGCCTCATGCTGGCTGTCTACCCAGGTGAGTGTGGGCCCTAGCCGGGGTCTTGCTTTGGGGGGCGGGGGGGGGGGGGGGGGGGGGGGGGGGGGGGGGAAGGGGGCCTGGCAGTGTGGTCCCTAGCTGGGGTCTTGCTTTGGGGGGGAGGACGGGGGAAAAGAGAGAAAGTAGAAAGGAGGAGGGATAAAAGTTCAAGTTCAAGTTCACCCAGTTTCTCTTTTAATTAGCCCCTCCTGAAAATACAGATTTCATATTGATTGTTTGAGGTTGGTTAAGTCCTTCAGTAAAAGTGGCTACCCCTGGACTGTAACATACACATACAGTATGCAAAGGATTCCAACTTTGGCTGTTCAATGTTACGCCATGCACGTTTACTCACACTTAGACCGTTTTACGCCATGCACACGCATCCGCACCCAAACAGCTATACTCATATCGATACATGTGTGTTACGTCATGCACACACCTCCGCACCCAAACAGGTATTCTCATATCAATACATGTATGTAAGTGCAGGCACACATTCGCACCCAAACAGGTGTACTCATATCAATACGTGTATGTAAGTGCAGGCACACATTCGCACCCAAGCAGCTATACTCATATCAATACATGTATGTAAGTGCAGGCACACATTTGCACCCAAGCAGCTATACTCATATCAATACATGTATGTAAGTGCAGGCACACATTCGCACCCAAGCAGCTATACTCATATCAATACATGTATGTAAGTGCAGGCACACATTCGCACCCAAGCAGCTATACTCATATCAATACATGTATGTAACGGCAGGCACACATCCGCACCCAAATAGGTATACTCATATCAATACATGTATGTAAGTGCAGGCACACATTCGCACCCAAGCAGCTATATACTCATATCAATACATGTATGTAACGGCAGGCACACATTCGCACCCAATCAGCTATACTCATATCAGTACATGTATGGTTAAGTCCAGGGGTGGGCCAAACAGGCTAAAAGGACTTGCCTAATTATGACAGGAAGGGCTAAAAAGAAAAAAAGGAAAAAAGGTAACGATAACGCCTGGTGGGGCGTGGTATTAAGGGAACCCGTTGTAAGCGGGCAGAGAACGGTCTACCACCTCAACTGGACAAGCTACCATCGCGGTTGACAACGACCTACAACGCTCAGGGCGACCGTAGAGGGAATTGTCGAATTGACCCCCCGACCCTGCTTTGTTTCAGCAATTTGGTGTACCACTAGACCAATCCATATCACTGAAACGGTCTGAAAAATATCAATGCATCAGAGTCATTACGATGGAGCAATCTTCACTGCTTCATTCTTCAGGAAAAGGAGCCTACCATGCTCGACATCTGGACAATGACGTGGTCCAATTGTCTCATTCTCATTTGATAAGATTGCCCCCCACCCACCCACCCACCCACCCAAATGACAAATTCACTTCTTCATTCTTCAGGGGAAGGAGCCTACTATGCACGACATCTGGAAAATTACGTAATCCAATTGTCTTATTTTCATTTTATAAGATTGTCCCGTCCCCCCCAAATTACAAATTCACTTCTACATTCTTCAGGGGAAGGAGCCTACTATGCTCGACATCTGGACAATGACGTAATCCAATTGTCTTATTTTCATTTGATAAGATTGTCCCGTCCCCCCCAAATTACAAATGCACTTCTTCATTCTTCAGGGGAAGGAGCCTACTATGCTCGACATCTGGACAATGATGTAGTCCAACAATCCTACGGAGGTGGACGGGAGGGAGAGCCGTGGGCCCCTTGGCCCAAACCTACAGGTATGTAAAAAAAAAACGCCTGGAGGGGCGTGGTGTTAAGGGGACCCTCCCGTACACCGCAGCTGGGGAAAGTCACCATGGCAGACATAGTAAGTGTCACCCTCCAGGCGGGTATGTATGTATGTTACTGCCTAGTGAACTGGTACCCTGCAGTGGGTAGGACCATTACTAGCGTAGTCTCACTTGAGCATCTCTTGGGTTGCATCTTTGCGTAGCCCTGTGCAAGTGTGCATTTGCATTTGCATCATGTGTGTTATTGCTACCTTTACCTGTCTTGCTGTTGTTGTCTGATTTAAATGGATGTTACTGCTTGAGCCGGTACACCATGGGCAGCAGACGACTAGGACCGGTCCTCTCAACGAGAGCCCCTCAGGAACCACTCATCTTTTTTCTCACGTTGCACTGCTCATCGTGTATTGTTCTGCCTACTCAAATGTATGTTACTGCTTGAGCCGGTTCACCAAAGCAGCAGACGACTACAACCGGTCTTCTCATCGGGAGCCCCTCAGGAGCCACTCATATTTGTTAAGCTCACGTTGCACTGCTCACTGTGTATTGTTCTGCCAACTCAAATGTATGTTACAGTCCAGGGGTAGCCAAATAGGCTGAAAGGACTCTCCCATCCTGGAAAACAGGGAGGAGAACGAGGTGGGGGGGGGGGGGGGGGGGGGGGGGGGGGGGGGGGGGGGGGTCGTTGAATTTCTCTTAAGCAATTTACAACTTTGTATTTCCTGATTGCTTCAGGCGAAGCCGATACAATTTCGTGCAACTATGCATCAATTATTATTATTATTATTCTTTAATTCAGGTGAAGCCGGGACCTCGGGCCCTTCTTGGCAAGGCCCCCCTGGACAGCGGGTGGCAGATCGTGCTGTGACTGCCATCATCTACTTGAACCAGGATTGGGTCAGTGAAAAGAATGGAGGCAATCTCCGTCTGTTCCATGCTGGCGGATCCCCTGGGGGGGAGGAGCACACGGACGTAGCTCCGCTAGCTGGCCGTTTGGTCCTTTTCCAGTCTCGATTGCTGGACCACGAAGTGCTTCCTGCCTATCACCGGCGTTGGGCCCTGTCTGCTTGGATCCCCTCACTTGAAGCTTTCACCAACAACTCAACAGCCTAAATATATGTATCATACGGAATTAGTGCTGATAATGCTTGCTTGCTGCAATTTTGCCTTTATTTTCTGAAGATATGTTGGAAGACCCCTCCCAAATGGTGTCAATGTTAAAGTTAAACCATTTATAATACGGCACTGTGCCCTACCCCACCCCACCCCACTCCGCCCCACTCCCATAAATACAATATATGTAGTATCTACATGGGGTGAATATCCTCGGGATAGCTCCAAGGCCAGGTTACAAGAGGTAGATCTCATGTACAACCAGGATAAATAGATGCTTCATAGTCCCTTCAGCCTATTTGGCCTACCCCTGGACTGTAACATCTATATATATATACATACAGGAATTCCACGAGCTGGCGCTAGCTGGCTATCGAAGCTGGCACTGGCTGCCTATCGGATTTTCGATATACGGGTTAGGGTTTAGGGAAACTAGCGATCCTTTACTGTGCCTACTTCCCACCCAACTCCGCGTATAAATATCTGTATCTATCTTTTTCCGCATTCGTTATGAGCGCCTGTTCAGACCAACTATGGCGCTGAGACTCATCGTCTATAATCTTTTGCTTCTCTGGGCCACCATGCACGTGTCGTTTTTAGAGATGGAGAGGGACGAGAAGCGATAAGCTCTTAACATAAGATAAGCAATTGGCACAGACGCCAACTGATTAAAGGTAGCGACAGTACCTCAGACGGTGCTGTGTGGCCATAGCTGGCCAACGGCACTGCAGAAGGCACGCCAGGCAGTGAGGCCTTCGTGCTCTATTGTAACTCTAGAGACGGCATGAAAGCTGGAAAATGACATTCCCCACAATTCCAGGTTTTCTTCATACAGAATAATTCCGGGAATTAGGTGAGATAAAAAACGAGAGGGACAATATGAATTATAAATGCAGGTACAATAACTGTAACTGGTCAGGCTTGTCAAGAGATCAATAGTAAAATTATACTGACTGTGGCAAGGAGGGTAGGCACAGTAAAGGTGGTAACCTTATCTACAGAACTCTAAATCACTGATCTAGGTTGGCAGCGCAAGGAGCTGCTAGGAAGGCACAGACTTAATTATATCTGAATTCTATAAGTCCATCAGAGGAAGGGGAACAGATACAGTCATACCTGAGGTCAGATAACTTATTCCTTCCCCCTGATTGGGAATTCTAAATCTAGAAAGACTTGTTAAATCAAGGATGACATCAGGATAACTGAATCAGAGGCAAGGGGTACCAATGTCCATAGAAGGACTTCAACTAAGTAGTCCAGCATAGGGAGCAGTTTAAATACAGAAGGTCAGCAGACTATTCCCCCCATAATTGGGAGCTTACTCTCTGAATGGATCCTCAAATTAAGGATGCCATTATGATAATAACTTAAAGTAGAGATCCCCCGCTGGCTCGTAAATATCAGTCCAGGTGGAATGATAAGATGAGATACTTCCATTATCATCTTCAAGAATAAATATGTAGACTGGACAGTAAATAAGACTGTCCTGCAGAAGGAGGTATGATAGGACGGGCAGAGGCCAATGTTCATGAGAGGCAGAGAATCTCAGAGGAAGATAATCTTGAAATAAGTTAGCTGGTGAGGGTCAGTAGCTTGGTAACCTGGTCAGGAAGGTACCACTGCTTATGCTCGAAGGGATCAGTTGCCGGGTCTGGCAGGGAAGTGTCAGTCTGAACGCCCTGCTAGGAGCTACAGGGAAGCTGTAGGAACTGCTGGGGAGGTGCAGATCAGCTAAGCGCTACTAGGGCAGGTGCAGTCACAGAATCAGGCTAGGAGGGTATCGCTCCTGCAGGCTGCGGTAGTGATTAGAAAATCATAGTGCACGTACAGCAGTCCACGCAAAGTATATTAGTGCATGGACATCATTGCACGTACAGATATGATGTCAATGATCAGATATGTTATGCACATGAGTCATCTGGATGGGCAAGTCCCCATCTCATATGTGATTCTCATGTAACATTCCCCCTTTTTCTTCACTGGGGATGGAAGACAGTATGTTCTTACATACTCACACATGGAATGCTTGGACAATTATGGTACACGCAAATTAAATCAGTAGAGGAGGCTATCGCTCGCTCGCTCAGGATTTAGAATCTGCATGCAAATGAAAGTCAATTTAATCAAAGCATGTTGAGTGCACATACAATCAGCGGTACAGATCATTATGCAGATCAGCACATCATGCCTTATACAGATCATCACATCAGATCAGATCAGTTCAACAGGTCAGTCAGATCAGTCAGATCTCATATGCAGATCAACACATCAGAGTGGTACATCAATGAGATAACATCATGCAGATCAGTGCACTCGGATCAGTGCATGAACATCAATCAGATCAGTGCATCTGTCAGATTAGATCAGATCATACAGCAGATCAGATCAGGCATTACTACATAGCAGTGATTAGCGTGATGGGCCTATAACCTGTCGTTTTCGGAGAAGGGAAGGGACGAGAAGCGATAAGTTCTTTACATAATATAAGCAATTGGCACAGACGCCAACTGATGAAAGGAAGCGACAGTACCTCACACGGTACTGCGTGGCATGGCACGTGGCCATAGCTGGTCAATGGCACTGCAGAAGGCACGCCAGGCTGTGAGGCCTACGTGCTCTATTGTCACTCAGCATGAATGCCGGACAATAACGGCACGCACACAACCAGCCAAATTTAGGCAGAAGGGCGGCGAATACAGCCAGACAGCGAGCTCTTCGTCAGACCGAAAGGCAAGCTCTTCAGACTGACGAAGAGAGGAGCGATGCAAACTTCTTGATGCGACCTGCTGCTCATGCTCCATGGTGCGTGCCAACGTTCCTCATGGACATGAGGGCGCGCAACAATCGCCAGCCAGCGCTCTTGTCAAGTGAGCTTTCCAGAGCAGGGAAGAAACTACTAATGACACAGTCATGTCTACACGTCTTCATGTGAAGAGACTTGTTATACGTGATGTTATATCACGTAAAACGGTGTCAAAATAAGACAAGGACAGCAAAGCAGTAATATAGCAGAATGCTGACAACAAGCCAACTGGGGCAGCGACCTGCGGGGTGGGGTGGCCGCCAGACACCCCGCCACCTCCAGCCGGGGCCGGCACTACCAGGTCATAGTAGTTGGGGATGTTGTTCATGTCCAAGTTGGGGTTCAATGTCTGGATGGTGCCATGGGGCCAACCAAAGCGCTCCTCCAGCATATAACCGTGCTCACCAGGTTGCAGCTTGTAGGTGGTGCATCCCTGTGTGTGACATGGCAGGGGGGAATGATTGCCATGAGCACCATGATGGGAAACATTGCTACAATTAATTGGAGCACATATGCAAGGAATGATGTGGGTTGAGACAGTAGCGTCCATGCCAAAGTCCCCTGCTGCTGCTGGCTAGTTTGTTGAAAAGCAAAGTTCCAGGTATTTAACAAGGAAAAACAACATTTGGCACTTCTGCTGGAAGTTGGCTTCCACGGATATTTGGGGGGGGAGGGGGGGGGGGGGGGGGCATATGTTTATCCCAAAAGTGTTTTGACACGTTTGTTTTGCCAGAAGAAGAACCCTAGGGCACTGACCATTACCGGTTACCAGTCTTGCTAATCGCTATGGGTGGCTATTTGCCTCAATACGCATCCCAGACTCCAGAAGGTGGTTTCGGACACATCCTTTCCGCTTCCTCCTCCTTATCACCTATGAGGAGATTTTTTTGTCATATCTGAAAGTGGGTTTTTCCTAGCTTTATGGTTCAAGGCCTCCTCCAGGGACAGCGTTTTCGTGCTTTCCGTAGCTTTTTATAGCTTTTGTAGCTTTTCAGGGCCATTTAGGGGCAAAAAAAACTCTTTCTTTCCTTGTATTATAGCAATAATTCCGCAGAATCGGGGTTAAACTAGTGATCGCTATATATGCAGTAGCGGGGGAAAACCCAGTGCAGTGAGATCCTTGACCCCACTTTCAAGCATGACCCATCTCCCTTACCCCTCTCCACAAACCTCATTTCTTGTACATAACGTCTTGAAAAACACTGCCGCTGGTGTGGGGCGGTTTGTTGACATGCACTGTTTGAGGCAGTGAACAGGAGCAACATGTGGCACTTCTGCTGGTAGTTGGCTGCAAAAATGGGGGGAAATAAATTCCCCACAAGGCGTGTCCCAAATCGTATCCTGCTTTTTGGCTACAATAAGCAACAAGGGTATTCGTGGCCTTCAAAGTTGCTTGGACATTGTAGCTAGGACAGCACCACCCCAGTTGCTATCCTAGCAAGCCAGTGCACATCAGGCGCTACGACCCTTGCAAATCTCTGCATGCTACATCTTACATGCATGCTGGAGTTGCCGCCAAGGGTGGGGTGGCCGCCAGGGGTGGGGTGGCAGCCAGAGACCCAACCACCTCCAGCCGGGGCCGGCACTACCAGGTCATAGTAGTTGGGGATGTTGTTCATGTCCAAGGTGGGTTTCAATGTCTTGATGGTGCCATGGGGCCAGCTAAAGCGCACCTCTAGCATATAATCGTGCTCACCAGGTTGCAGCTTGTAGGTGGTGCATCCCTGTGTGTGACATGGCAGGGGTGAATGATTGCCATGAGCACCATGATGGGAAACATTGCTGCACTTAATTGGAGCACATATGCAAGGAATGATGTGGGTTGAGACAGTAGCGTCCATGCCAAAGTCCCCTGCTGCTGCTGGCCAGTTCGTTGAAAAGCAAAGTTCCAGGTATTTAACAAGGAAAACAACATTTGGCACTTCTGCTGGAAGTTGGCTTCCACGGATATTTAGGGGGGAGGGGGGGGGGGGGGGGGGGGGGGGGGGGGGGGGGGGGGGGGGGGCACATGTTTATCCCAAACGTGTTTCGTCATGTTTGTTTTGCCAGAAGAACCCAAGGGCACTGACTATTAACCGCTTTAGCTAATCACAATGGGTGGCTTTTTTCCTCAATATGCATCCTAAACTCCAGAAGGTGGTTTCGGACACCTCCTCTCCGCTTCCTCCTCCTTAACACCTATATGAGTCAGTGATTTATTTTTCATATCTGAAAGTGGGTTTTTCCTAGCTTTATGGTTTAAGGCCTCCTCCAGGGACAGTGTTTTCGTGCTTTCCGTAGCTTTTCATAGCTTTTGAGGGTTTTCAGGGCCATTTAGGGGCAAAAAAAACTCTTTCTTTACTTTTTTCATAGCGATAATTTTGCTAAAACGGGGTCAAAACTAGTAATCGCTATATATAGCGGGGGGAAACCCTGGTATGAGTGCAGTGAGATCCTTGACCTCACTTTCAAGCATGATCCATCTCCCTTACCCCTCTCCCCAAACCCCATTTCTTGTACAGAACGTCTTGAAAAACACTGCCGCTGGTGTGGGGCCGTTTGTTGACATGCACTGTTCAAGGCAGTGGACAGCAGGACAGGAGCAACATACGGCACTTCTGCTGGAAGCTGGCTTCAACGGATGGGGGAAATACATTCCCCACAAGGCATGTCCCAAATCGTATCCTGCTTTTTGGCTACAATCAGCAACAAGGGTATTCGTGGCCTTCAAAGTTGCATTGGGCATTGTAGCTAGGACAGCACCACCCCAGTTGCTATCCTAGCAAGCCGGTGCACATCAGGCGCTACGACCCTTGCAAATCTCTGCATACTACATCAATCTCACCTGCATACTACATCAATCTCACCTGCATACTACATCAATCTCACCTGCATACTACATCAATCTCACCTGCATACTACATCAATCTCACCTGCATACTACATCAATCTCACCTGCATACTGCATCAATCTCACCTGCATACTACATCAATCTTACTTGCATACTACATCAATCTCACCTGCATACTACATCAATCTCACCTGCATACTACATCAATCTCACCTGCATACTACATCAATCTCACCTGCATACTACATCAATCTCACCTGCATACTACATCAATCTCACCTGCATACTACATCAATCTCACCTGCATACTACATCAATCTCACCTGCATACTACATCAATCTCACCTGCATACTACATCAATCTCACCTGCATACTACATCAATCTCACCTGCATACTACATCAATCTCACCTGCATACTACATCAATCTCACCTGCATACTACATCAATCTCACCTGCATACTACATCAATCTCACCTGCATACCACATCAATCTCACCTGCATACTACATCAATCTCACCTGCATGCTGGAGTTGCCGCCAAGGGTGGGGTGGCCGCCAGGGGTGGGGTGGCAGCCAGAGACCCCGCCACCTCCAGCCAGGGCCGGCACAACCAGGTCATAGTAGTTGGGGATGTTGTTCATGTCCAAGGTGGGGTTCAATGTCTTGATGGTGCCATGGGGCCAACCAAAGCGCACCTCCAGCATATAATCGTGCTCACCAGGTTGCAGCTTGTAGGTGGTGTATCCCTGTGTGACATGGCGGGGGGGAATGATTGCCATGAGCACCATGATGGGAAACATTGCTGCACTTAATTGGAGCACATATGCAAGGGATGATGTGGGTTGAGACAGTAGCGTCCATGCCAAAGTCCCCTACTGCTGCTAGCCAGTTCGTTGAAAAGCACAGTTCCAGGTATTTAACAAGGAAAACAACATTTGGCACTTCTGCTGGAAGTTGGCTTCCACGTATATTTGTGTGTGTGTGTGTGTGTGTGTGTGTGTGTGTGTGTGTGTGTGTGTATGTGTGTGTGTGTGTGTGTGTGTGTGGGGGGGGGGGGGGGGGGCAAATTAATTCCGTTTCTTCAAGTCACAGACTATTACACACTTTTCTACTAAATAATTTCTTTAATAAACTTCTTATGAAAATAGTTGTTGCCTGTGACAAATTGACTGCAACCATGCATTTAAAAAAAACATGCATGGGGGGAGACAGCCAGCTAGCACCGCTATCCACTACTTTGGTGGCCTGGAACTGTCGATACAAGGGCAAAGAAGAACGCAAACCTTGAAACGGGGAGTAGAAATATCACGGATGAACACAAACGCACATAACTGTGACGATATGACGCTTGCAAACACTTGGAGGCAGGGTGGTACCAGCCAGCCAGCCAGCACCACCACTTGACCCAGAACTGCGCAATGCATGCGCGTTCTGTTGGCGTACAAGTAAACTTACAATACACACTGCTGGCCTGTATGCAGCGTACAGTGCGTCCCCAATCAGGGTGCTTAAGTGTCTAGCATCCCAACTTGCATGCTAGGGAGCAATACAAATATATATGCCCACACAACACAACATGCAACGTGCCACCAATATGATGCAGCAAGTTGGCATCAAGAGAGTGGTTTCAAAAGATCATGTGCCACAAATATATCCGAGGAAGAGGCAGGCCAGTGACCTGTTAAATCCATTAATCTGTGAATTCGAGACCTAGTTTGGTATCCGATTAGCAATACCACGGCTGAGTACTTGTTTGCCCCTGTTTTCACTCAGTTGCAACACAGCATTAGTCCCGCATACTGTGGCTCTCCGTTTCTCTCTTTCTCTCTCTCTCTCTCTCTCTCTCTCTCTCTCTCTCTCTCTCTCTCTCTCTCTCTCTCTCTCTCCCTACGGCTGACACTACGAATATCACTCTGGATACAACTAATATCCCCTTCCGGCTGTCAAGCTTCTTTACCACCACGGCTGCTAGTATCTATTAATTCAACATGACCTCATCAAACCGGGGGCAGAAAACCGGTGTGGCATGGAGGTAAAATAAAGGCGTTTCTCAGGGCCACGGGGCAGGGAGGGCGCGTGGAACACAGCAGCTGCAGAAGCCTGGCAGCCATCCAAAAGGCAGCGCCAAGGCTGTTGAACATGTGGAACATGTGCTGATTAATAATTGGCAGAGATGCACAGATCTTGTAGTGCATCACTGGAAACGGTGTCCCATTTCACGGAGGCAGAATGTCAGCATGCATGTGCTAAGGCCTCACCGACATCGGTACAAAAGACGAGCTTGGATGATACTAGCTGATCAACGCAGATCCTTTCGCAGTGCCTGCAAGGTCAGGTCAGGTCGAGTTCTGAGTTCTGAGTTCTGAGTTCTGAGTTCTGAGAGAGAGAGAGAGAGAGAGAGAGAGAGAGAGAGAGAGAGAGAGAGAGAGAGAGAGAGAGAGAGAGAGAGAGAGAGAGAGAGAGAGAGAGAGAGAGAGAGAGAGAGAGAGAGAGAGAAAGAGAGAGAGAGGTGGGGGGGGGGGGAGGTCTGAGAGAAAGGAGGGTCTGAGAGAGAGGGGGAGTCTGAGATATGAGAGAGGTCTAAGAGGGGGGTCAGGAGGCGGGCTCTGAGGGTTGGAGTTGGGGTGAGAGGGTTCAGGGCCAGGCTGAGAGAGAGGAAAGAAAGGAGGTGATATAGTGGGACAGAGACTAATCGAATGCACGTGGTGGGAGAGGAGAGGACTTAAGGGATCCTAAGAGCACTGTCTTTCTTTTCAGCTACTTGCAGCAGCTTCTAGGCAGCTCCCTGAGCCAGCCACTGGGCTTGGCCTCAAAATTTAAGCAGCGGTAGAACCTGGCTAGAGAGCTGATAACGACAGCTTCAAAGTGCACTGGGTTGCTTTAGGTTTGGCTGGTTAGCCAGCCAGGGGAGCTGCCTAGAAGCTGCTCCGCGAAGTCGAAAAGAAAAACAGTGGCTTAGAGGAGGCGTGGCTGGAGTAGCTGTACTAGCATGCTCTGCTAAGCAGAGCTATAAGCTCGTTGATCAGTATTGGCTAATGGAGCTGTTCGTGGCTGGTGCGCATACAGAAGCGCGGCTAGTTGCGCAAGCATCAGCATCTCGCATCTGCCCGCGACTAGTACTTCGCCTCGCTTGCAGCTTTGCAGAGAGCCAGACATCGTGGAGAACAAAGCAGGCAAAATAAAGATGTGCTAGAAAAACTCACCTCCAGGCGAAAATCTGTTCCCGTCACCTTCAGCCCTGCAAGACAGATCAATGCCCGTTTCTGATTTAGAGGCAGGCCTGGACTGGGATGGGTGGAATCACCACAACAAGAGAACATGGGAAAGGAAGAAAAGGACGCACTGCGACACTGGCTCCGGGAACGGGAAGAAGGTATGCAGGGCTATCAGAACAACGTAGGGACGACGACGATGTGGTAGCAATCTCACCTCGGGACGATGGTCTTTTTCTGGTGCTCGCGTTGGGGTTAGGATCTTGTAAGCGGCTATGGATCGGACTAGGGGAATCGGGCAGTAGAGGGAGATTGTGAGCCTCGTTGCCAAGAGAAATCGCAGACAGACTGCCCTGCACGGGTTCGGTTTTGTACGTGAATAGGTCGAAGCCCTAAACCATGGTAGCTGTCGAGTAGTCAGATTTGCGCTGGGGGGCGGGGGCGGGGAGCGGGGGCGGGGGCGAAGATTTGCGCCGGGGGGCCGCGGCCCGGGGCCGGGGCGGGCTAGGGTGATTGTCAGGTAGGGTCGACCAGGGTGGGGTCGACTTGTCCCTTCGAGTCGTAGCCGGGTCGTAGCTACTTAAAGCTACCCGGGACTGCAGGGCTACACTCGGGAACAAAATTGACAAGGCAATGCTTCCAACATTACATGAATGTCACATAGCAAACACCAACTGAGTCAGCTTCCTAGAAACGCTTCAGCCCAATCCCGAGTTAGTATTGCGGCGGGGTAGCCTATGGCCAATTGTACTGACAGGTAGACCCACCTGCAAGACTGCAACAGTCGAGTCTTCCCTAGTCACCACAGTAGTAACCAGCCCCCACAACACTGCCCCCCGCCTGAACCCCAACACAATTTGGCGTACACCAACAAGAGATTGCCAACTTTACCATAGCACCATACTTAAGTACTTAACTATAGCAGACCATAAATTATCATCTCAGCTGAGATGATGATTTAATTATATTGTAGAGTAAAATTATCGCAGTAGCACGACCTTTTCTATTTAAGCATTTCCTATACGGTTGGGCAAGTCCCTTTAGCCTATTTACCCCTGGACTGTAACATACATACATACATCACCTAGCATACATGTATAGAAGATAACCTGGTTCACGCCCACTGACTCACTCTACCATAGGATATAGTAATAAGTGCTGATAAATTTCGCAAAGCACATTCAGTGCTGCAGCACCTAAAACCTCAGTACTGACCTACCAAATTAATCATGCACACTTATAAATGCTTATCAAATTAAATGAATCAAGCACAAAAAGTGCTGATATATTTCGTCAAGAAGATTCAGTGCTGACTGAAGAAGTTCCTCGTGTTTACACCTGATACTGATGAAGAGACTAATTCAAGCACATTGCGTGTTGAAAACTTAAATACATCAAGCGCCAGGGTACCGTACCACATGCTGTCAGTTTGGGTTGCGTTTTTGGCGCAACTGCCCCCCTTTAGGTTTGCGCTTTTGGCGCAACTGAAAACGGAAATCAGAGGGGGTTTACAAATTTGCGTCAATCGCGTAGTTGGGCTCCAAAACCTGGCGCGCTACCACGAAATAGCACGCGTCATGTAGTGCCCTGTTAAGCGCACTCAGTTATTAGTACAAGCCTATCATGCAATCTCAGTGCATAACAAAATAATGAAGTATCCTTAGTTATTATCCACTTCTCTTTTGTAGGAGTGGCAACGTCATACACTGACTCCTGGGCAGGGTAATTCAAAGCGCGCACTTTTGCGCTTTTGAGCGCTGACTTATTGACCCCCTCTGCGCTTTAAGCACAGTTTTTTGCAACCCCCTGTGGGCGCAGCAAGCATTTTTTGCGCTTTTTGCACTACAAAGCGCAGTTTTTTTGTTTTCAAGTGCGCTAAAGCGCTGGCCAATTTGGCCATTTGAAGTACCCTGCTCCTGGGTGTCGCTGGTTTGTGTAGGAAGACCCACCTCCTGGGGTGAAAATCCTTACTATATGTATACTAAAAACAAACTAAGTGATCCCAGCACACTCAGGGGGACAATTGTTCACTGCAATGTGCGTTTAGACGCCAGACCTGGAGTATACAACCTTGCAACAATGATTATAATCTAGTAAGCACCTCGAGCACACTCAATACTGATCAACTTCATACTCAAGCACACTCAACGTTGGTCAACGGATTTGCCCAAGCACACTCAGTGCTGTTCAATTTAATACTCAAGCACACTCAGTGCTGATCAATGAAATAACCAATTGCTTATCAACTTAATGATTCGGGCACACTCACTGCCATTCAACCAACATATGAAGCACACTCACTGCCATTCAAACTACGCATAAAGCACACATAGACATGGATACCAAACGTATCTAGAATTAAGGACCTGGCGGTAGTATTTGAAATGCCACACCAGTGCCCTTACGGGCATAGCCCGTAAAGGTCTTTAAAGCTTTAACCCTTCAAAATGGCTTATAAAGGGCCTTTAAATTTGAAATTTGAAAGGGCCTTTAAAAGTACGCTAACCAAGCTCAAGCAGTGCAGATACAAGAGACAAACAAACACAATATGTGCTAATCAAATAAACGATTCAAGCGCCTGGGGTCCTGATCGAATGAAACAAGCACCCTTAGGGCTGATTTAGTTCATCCAGCACTCTCAGTGCTAATCAGTGAAATAAATCGAACACGATCTGTACGGATCTATTAGATCAAGCACACCCAGTGCTGATCAAAGAAGGCTAGAACGTACACTCAGTGCTGAGCAGGGTACTTCCATTGACCAAATTGGCCAGCGCTTTAGCGCACTTAAAAACAAAAAAACTGCGCTTTGTAGTGCAAAAATGATTGTTTCGCCCACAGGGGGTTGCAAAAAACTGCGCGAAACGCGCAGTGGGGATCAAAAAGGCAGCGCGCCAGCGCTCAAAAGCGCGCGCTTGGAAGTAACCTGGTGCTGCACAGGTGAAAAACTCAAGCACACTAAGTGTTGGTCAAATAAAAGATTCAAGCTTTGGTTTTCTGAACCATATTTAGGTGATTGGGATTGCTAGTGGTCAGCTCCTCTCGCCTCAGGGGACCCTCCCCGGCAGCAGTGGTTTGCCCGGATCTGTCTCAAGCATGTTGCCAGCGCTGAAGCTTTCAATCTCTGATGATATCTTCAAGGAACAGTTGCTGCCCTGGGACACTTCCGGGGAAATGACTGCCTGCGGATCTGTCTCAAGTGTGTCGCCAGCTCTGAAGCTTTCAAGCACCGATGATAAATCCAAGGAACATTTGCTGTTCTGGGACACTTCAATACTGTCAGATGAGGGGGTGACATAATCATTTTCCAGAGGGACAGCTGATTTTGCGTTACGCCACCCACCTCCATATTGAGGTGTATGGAGTGGATCCTTTGCGAAGGAGAAAGACTGGCCTATCGTGGCATCAGCACGTGGAGAAGATGGCATAATTTGCAGCCCTTCATCATAACTTCCTATTAGAAGTTGTGCGGTGCTTGAAGAGAGCTCAGATCTGGGACTAGAATGACTGCTTTGCTCTTCAGAATCCATGAGTGTGGAGCTCATGCTCCTACTTGGTTACAGTCCTTCTCCATCAAATACTTTCATCATGTCAGGCCACAGTCCAGCCAGGTTGGGGACAATTTGGGTGGTGGCTGGATCCATACTGGAGTGCCACGACAAGTGATGGTCCTGCTCCAACACCTCAATCGCGGCCTCCAGGTTTGCGAGTCTGGGAGAGGGAGTAGGAGTGTGCAAGCTTGAAAATCTCTCTGTAGATGCAGATGCACTGGATTTGGCATCTCGGGAGGATACACTCATGCCTGAATGCCGGACAAGGAGAACTTGTGTTCAACTGCTACTCTTGTCTCATCCCAAGACTTGACTTGCCACTCAGCCACCAGCCGCTGCGATCTAGCAGAGGCCACCACAGCCCTGACCAACATCTTGAACAACTGGTTGCGGGTACGAAGCAAGTTATCCTGATACTCAGATGGCAAGGTGATATTCATCAGCCGGGGTACCTCGGACTTGGGTGTCCGATGTGAAATCTTGGAATCAGAGAAGCCCTCTTCCAAAATCTGCATCAGTGTCTGCTCAGGAAGCTGCAGGAAGGGCACCTGAGTCACAGTGCGCGGAACCGTCAATCCCATCAGCTCTTCTCGCTTCAAGAGACCCTCCCAGGCAACAGTGGTTTGCCCTAGGAAACTAACAGCTTGCAGGTGTTTTGCAGGCATGATGCCATCTCCACAGCTTCCAATCTCTGATGATTTCTTCAGGGAAAAGTTACTGTTGTGGGACACTTCAACTGGACTCCACATGAGGTGGAGACCTTATCATTCTCCAGGGGGATGACTGTGTTCCCAATCCTCCTGTAATCTTTATCAGGATGTATCAACACCACTGTATTCGGTAGGGCTGGATATACAATTCCTGCCTCCTCGTCAGCTTCAGCACCTTCAGCGATGGGTCGACCATTGTTTTGGATTGCAAAAGTGGGTCCTTGCACGAGGTCCCTCAGGGGAACATGCAGGGTATGGCCCAGACTCGTGTGCAGCTCAGTGGCAGCTTCCAGTGCACGGATAAGCACCTGCATGCACATGTGAAATTGTAAGTAAGCAACCGACCAAGTCAAAATCTGGCCGTCTGATAGTATGGGATGGAAGTGGTATGGTATGTCCCATACGCTTGTGCAGCTCAGTGGCGGCTTCCAGTGCACAGAAAAGCACCTGGCAGCACATGTGAAACTGTAGGTAAGCAACTGATCAAGTCAAAATCTAAAACAAATATGCAGGTTATGGCCCAAACTCGTGTGCAGCTGTGGCGGCTTCCAGCTGGGCGGTGCAGGTGCGGCTGGGCAGTGCACGGATAAGCACCAGGAAGCATAAGGGGCACAGGGAACAAGTGAGCACCCATGCTATCACTCTTATGGGCTGCTGATTGTGCAGCAACAACAATAGGCAGGCACAAAGGACGGGTCGCCTTCAAGATAGCCTCATGTACCATATGGCTGCCTGAGCTTCGTGTACTTCAGGTCAACATCTGGCGATCAGATGTGACTACGAGCTTTGTGTACTTCAGGTCAAAATCTGGTGATCAGAAGTGTCTACGAGCTTTGTGTACTTCAGGTCAAAATCTGGTGATCAGAAGTGTCTATGAGCTTTGTGTACTTCAGATCAAAATCTGGTGATCAGAAGTGTCTACGAGCTTTGTGTACTTCAGGTCAAAATCTGGTGATCAGAAGTGCCTATGAGCTTTGTGTACTTCAGGTCAAAATCTGGTGATCAGATGTGTCAATATCGCATGCGGCTATCCGGTTATTTATAGGGAAAGTCTAAGTTATTTAATATTAGTGGATGAATAACATAAGTGAATATTAGTTAATGTTAGACTGACGAGCCGTCTCACCAGAAATTTGAATTTATTTGAAAAACTAATATTTTTGTGGCACTAAAATAATATTAGTTAATATTAGTTTTTCAAACACTTATATTAGTTGCTGTTCCCTGCTTATTTAACAGTGTTAGTCTACAAGGGGGGGGCTCAATGGCTTGGCTGGCTTGGTTCAATGGCTGGGCCTCTAGCACAGTGATCTATCTCACATTTGGCAAGTGGCATGTTCATTACGTTCATCCACTTATCACAATGCACCGAGTGAAATGTTGCCTAGGTCAAGGTGGAAAGTGCTATGCAGCGTCGCATGCGACACTAATAATTGGCGGAGAGTGTTCACGATGGAGCAACAGGTGGCAACGGAAGCAATTTAGTTACGAGACTGTTGGCTGACATGACAGGCTTCATCGCGATCAGACGGATGGATGGACAGATGGATGGATGGATGGTCAGACGGACAAATGGGTAAACATGGGGGCTCCCGCCCCCTTGAAGAGGGGGCTCCGCAAAAAAGTGCTTGAAAATAAGAAGAGAGAGATGGCATCAAAAATCTTGGCCTAGGAACATGGTAGATGAACACAAACCCTTCTCTATTAAGGCTAGGGATTATACCTATTGGGTATGTTTCAACATTAAGAGACTAACCTGCTGATACTGAGAATCAACAAGACGCTCCTTCTCCATGATGCCGTCCTTCTTTTTTGCCATCTCCAAGGCTGACGCAATGAGCAAGGCCTACAGTTACAAGGGAGAAGTAAGTCACACATTGTTATAGGATCTGTGCGTAAATGTTTGTGAGTGTGTATGTATGGTTGTGTGTGAGCGAGCTGAAAACACACATGTCAAAAAACCAAGGAATTTAATAGTTTCCTCTACAAAATTAGAGAAGTAATACTCATTACCTGCGTCATACGCTCGTCAATGAATGTATCACCCACGCGAACTCCCTTGACCTGCTGCATAGTGCCGTGGTGCTGATTCACTCCAAGGAGGATGCTGTCAGACATGAGCTTGCACAACTCCTCCAATGTCTTGGGGCGAGCTTCCTCCTTGGTTGTGGGCACATCCCAAGCATCAGCATCGTCAGCCTCAGGGTGCTGGGATAATTTCCGGCGAGATGCTCCCTGAATATGGACAATTCAATCATAAGACTGGATGAAGTAACAATTATTGGCCAGGCATAAGAGATGAAGAAGTCCACGGTGAACTGAATGTTATATGCAGCATGTTATGTGGAGGGACACTTTAGCAACACCAAGATCGTATTAGTATGGAGGTTGCAGTTTCAGAGACTGTTTGTTTCATACTTCACTTAGACAACAAGACAGCTGGATAGTGTCCTAGCCAGGGTACTTCCATTGACCAAATTGGCCAGCGCTTTAGCGCACTTGAAAAAACAAAACTGCGCTTTGTAGTGCAAAAAGCGCAAAAATTGCTTGCTGCGCCCACAGGGGGGGTGCAAAAAACTGCGCAAAACGTGCAGTGGGGCTTAAAAAGGCAGTGCGCCAGCGCGCAAAAGCACGCGCTTGGAAGTACCCTGGTCCTAGCCATGCAAAAGAAGATGATCAGTATCTGTCCCATCAAAACATATCATCGCACTCAAGAGAGCTAGAGTATTCACACACAAGCCTGTGTTCAATTTGTATGTCGGTCAGCTGCCCCTACCTTGACGGTCTCTGCAGGTTTCCAGAATAGGCGCTGAAGCTGGATCCACATGCTTGGAAACACAGTCAGTTTTAGGTCGCTAAGCACCGAGCCAGAGCTTCCTATTGCGTTCCTGTACAAGCCGTGTACACAATGTGCAACTTGATGTCAAATGCATTTCTGCTATCTAGATGATGACAAACGGCAAAAGCATGTCCTTCAAAAGCAAACTAATTCCCAGCTCTGTCTTTTTGGAATGCATACATTGAAAAAGATATTTAATGTATGAAGATCTTCCCGCTTGCAGGACAAGAGAACAAAACATTTTAAAGGTATACCTGGAGAACCTATGCTATTTGGTATTTCATCGTAGATCCTTGGTTGGGTTCGGTTGGGTAGCTAAATTGTAAAAGATATCAGCGTGGGAAAGAAAACTGCTGAAGGCCCATTTAACAAGTTAAACTTGTCAGAATTCATCAACTATGCCTAATCTACATAACTAGCTGCCCACCTTCAGCATCTTATCTGCACTCAATCTTTTGCTAGGTCACTCTTGAGGCGAGAGAACACATTCAGGAGATAGGCCAGCAGGAAGATAAGAAGTACATCTGCATGCAAGTCAGTGAGCATTCTGATTATTTGTCAATCCATGGATGAGTTGGACTCGGTAGCAGGCAAACACCAGATAATGTTGAGAGATTATTGGGTAGTACACTTGACTTGATCATATACTTGTGTGCATCCCTTGCAGTCCTTAGCATTGTGCTCAAGCATGGAATGCTAGGATTGACGGTAGTACAAATGGAGCTGGTAGGACAAATAAGTCCAATATTAGCCAGCTAGAAGACATTCCCACCACCCATAGTTGTCCACCAAGTAATGATAACGCCTGGTTGGGCGTGGTATTAAGGGAAGCCGTCTTACGCGGGCAGAGAACGGTCTACCACCTTGACTGGACAAGCTACCATCGCGGTTGACAACGATCTGCAACCAGGGTGACCGTAGGGGGAATCGAACCCCCGACCCCGCTTCGTTTAAGCGACTTGGTGTACCACTAGACCAATCGTATCACTGAAACGGGCTGTAGTCCACCACACTACCAAGCTACACGGTTAGGCACAGGTAACCATCTTACTCTGCACGAAGAAGAAGCTGAAGATAGACATGAGGCCGACAACAAAGTGCTCAATAGGGAGCACTATCAAGCCTTGAGGGGTGTCATCATCATCAGATGCCACAAGTGTCTTGAAGCTGTGACTATCAGCAAGGAAGGCCTGTGTCATGGAAGGGTGGTACATACGGTTCAGCAACAGTGATATATGGTCGCATATTTTGTCAGAGGTGTGTGGGTTGTGTCACATCATCGTAAGCAACTGCATATAACTAGGGGTCGGCCAGTGTTTCATTTTTTTACAACGCGTCGCCATTCCGCCGCCATTCCGTAGAATGCTACACCCCCCGGACCCCCTGATATTGGGACGCGCTGCCCCCCCGACACGCCCAGGCTCCACGCTTCACGCTCCGCCATGCGATGGCTACGCAACTATCCTGAAATCAGGGTTGAGTAGCCCAAGTAGCTACTCAACCTGGACTACAGAAATCTGAAATGAAAAACACTGGGGTCGGCTATGTCATATAATATTGGTTAATAAATAATATTATATTATATTAGTCGGACAAGCTGTCTCACAAGAATTTCAAATATATTTGAAAAACTAACATTATTGTGACACTTTTATAATATTTGTTAATATAAGTTTTTCAAACACTAGTATTAGTTGCCGTTCCCTATATATAATAACCAAGCACTACAGTGGCCACTTCCCCGTCAGTATTGTGCATCTAGTGCCCAACAGCCACATGCCTGCACCCCTTACTTGCATAAGACCCAGTTCCGTACACCATGCTCTGAAATAGCTATAAATACATATATGCACTCAAACCACTCGGCCAAGATATCTCATGCCAAACTAGCAATGCTGGGATAAAGCTGCCGACACCTCCATCTTCTTTCAGGGGATGTGGTTTGGAGTATACTGGCACCTACATTGGTAAAAAAAGGTAATGATAACGCCTGGTGGGGCGTGGTGTTAAGGGAACCCGTCGTACGCGGGCAGAGAACTGTCTACCACCTCGACTGGACAAGCTACCATCCCGGTTGACAACGACCTGCAATGCTAAGGGCGACCGTAGGGGGAGTTGAACCCCCGACCCTTCGTTGTTTAAGCAATTTGGTGCACCACTGGACCAATTACCTACATTGGTAGTGTCCTGCATTGGACTGTAATCAACCAGGCTCAGAGCAGTATCTTGAAGCGCGTCCTGCGAGTTTGCAAATGGAAAAGTAAAGTGATTAGCATAAGTGGTATTCAACCCCCCTACACACACACACACACCCCGTACACAGGATACAAGGTGCTCCCATCTCTAAAGTGTCTGCAGTATCAAACTGTCAGCATAATTTTAGCGAACCATCCCAGCGTAATCATGTCAACCTTCCCCCACAAACCACAATGCCCAAGTTGCGTGGCGATCGCATATTTCAGGCTGACCAAGATTCTTGCCCCCTGAGAGGCACCTGGTCAACCCCATGTAACAAGAACACTTTAGCACACACACCGAAGCAACACCAGCCATAAAGACTCCTCTATCCAATCACCTTGTACGTTGCTACTTCCACGCGTCGCCATCCTAGCATAATGTAGACTGCCACGGAGAACATCGACAACACAACCAAGAACAAGAGGAATATGTGGACGAGCAAGGGCATAGCTCGAAGCAAGGTATCTCCAATAAGGCCAAGGCGTTGCTGGAAGGAGAAGGTAGAGATTAGCCTGCACATAGCGATCGTGTTTGCTTAAAGTCATGTGGGATGTGTAAGGTACGTATGCAATAGGGTACTTCAAATGGCCAAATTGGCCAGCGCTTTAGCGCACTTGAAAACAGAAAAAGTGCGCTTTGTAGTGCAAAAAGCGCAAAAATTGTTTGCTGCGCCCACAGGGGGTTGCAAAAAACTGCGCTTAAAGCGCAGAGGGGGTCAGAAAGTCAGCGCTCACAAGCTCAAAAGCGCGCGCTTTGAATTACCCTGGTATGCAAGCTACAAAACGCAGTTACAGCAGATGGATCAAGGTGGTTGCTTTGGTGTTCATCTAGGGGCGCAAGTGTGACTTGACGCAATAAATAAATAAATAAATAAATAAATAAATAAATAAATAAATAAATAAATAAATAAATAAATAAATAAATAAATAAATAAATAAACAAATAAATAAATAAATAAATAAATAAATAAATAGTATGCCTTATTACCAGGCGTGAGATTGAGGGGGCCAGCTCGTTTGCTTGCACTGGGGCCAAGCACCATTTTGTTAAAAAAAATCTTTTGACTTGATGCATGCAATATTTGGTGGATCTGTAGAAGGCATTCTGATTGCATCACCCGGATAGATTAGCTCCTTGAGAAGTAAAAATGCTTCATGCATCTTGGAACTCTTGCATTCCCATGCCTATTTGATTTACGGCTAGTAAGCAGGCCCAGGCTTAGAATCTATGCCTCTTTATTGGGTCTCACCTTAAGACAAGCATGATAATGACAAACGCCTGTATAATGCCATAGGTAGTGTAGTACCATGCCAGAGTGTGTGCCATAAACATCACTTCAGACAACTCATCCATGTTTGAATCATCAGCCTCGGGCAACAGGTATCTGTAAAGAGGGAGTGAGAAAGTGAGATTTATTTTTTACTTGTGAAAGGTATTTCACCCCAGGAGGTGGGTCTCCCTGCACAAACCAGCGGCACAGAGGATTCAGTTCGAATGGCATTTCCATTCCTACAAAGAGTAGGCGCACTTAGGGACGGTGGGAGATGAAGAGAAAGCATACATAAGACAAATAAGGACAGCAATGACCTTTGGAGAACGCACTACCATCTTCATGATATATTGAAAGGCAGTACGTGCGGTGTAAGAAACAGGGCAAGGTGGACCATAATCGTATATATTGCTTCAATACTATGGAGCTGCGTTGAGTATCGTACCTTCCTGCCATCCCTGCACTCCATGGAGCTGAGATGTTGAGGGAATCCAGCAGATAGTTGTCTATGCCAGCAGTTGTGTCAGGAAACGACCCACTTTGTAGCGATTCAATGGTTGCTGCCTCCTCTATGGCTCCAGCATCTTTCCGTATAGGGAGCAGCCAGTTGGCCTTACCAGTTACACTGTCATACACGTTGTATGTGTATCTGGCCTCGAACTGTACATAGGTGTGGTTCAGCGGAATTTGAATTCTTTTGAAATTTGAATTGGGTGTGGTTCAGCGAAATTTGAATTCTTTCAAGTAGATTAATACAAGGTAATGGCGTGCAACTATATAACTGGGCTAGATGAGAGAACATGGAGCTACCTGAACAAACAAGTTAGTTGGAGCTAACTGAACAAACAACTGTATAACTGGGCTAGATGAGAGGAGTCGGAGCAAACTGAACAAGCAAATCCTCGCGGCGTCGCAAGCGACACGTAAAATTGGCAGAGAGTGTTGGCAATTTGAGCAACAGGTGGCAAAGGAATTGATTACAACTGACTGAAGACAGGGTTTACGAGACAGTTAAGGCCAAGGTTACAGACAGACAACACGGTGACTCTAGGGCCTCCCGCCCCAAGAAGGGGGGGCTCCGCAAATCTGGGAATGGGGAAGGCAAGTGTTTGTGGGGAAGAGGTGGAAGGTGTAAATGAGCAGTTACATGGCGATGCCGTACCTCCATAGCATACTTGCCCATGTAGAAAGACCACACAAAGCCTCCAGAAACCATGAATGAGCTTGCTGTCTGTAGGTAATGCACTGAGGCCACGTTTCAAGCTCCACTCAGACCCGCTTGGATCACTTGCCTCCGCCCTTCCATAATATCGGATGCAGTCAACAAGGTACCAAATTGTGTAGATGGTAAAGATGCCGATGAGCATACACAGGGCCACAAGCTCCTTCCGATACACCTGCTCATGCCAAGGCAGTGGGGTATGAATGTTACAGTTCTGCTCATGCTAAGGCAGTTTGGCATGGATGTTTAAGTTCTGCCATGCCAAGGAAGTTAGGCAGGGATTTTACAGTCCTGCCATGCCAAGGCAATTGGGCATGGATGTTAAAGTTCTGCCATTTCCAAGGCAGTTGGGCATGGGTGTTACAGTTCTGCTCATACCAAGGCAGTTGGGCATGGATGTTACTGTGCAGGTAGGATAAAGATATGATTTGTTACAGGTGGAAATGGATGATCTAGGTCTCCAATGGAAGCATGGTAGTGTTAATCACTGATTGGTGAAACAGGGAGTGCTGAAGTACTCATGTACGTTGAATTCATCACAGGTTGTCAGCCATGGACAATAGGAGTAGAGGTGCAAGTTATTTTGGTCGTAGGTCGGTATCTACCGCCAACCCTAAGTGGGCCTAGTCTTTTGTAGGAGTGGCAACACCATTCAAACTGAATCCTTGGTGCCGCTGGTTTGTGTCGTGAGAACCATCTACTGGGGTGAAATTCCTTTCATATGAAGTTCTATGCAGCGTCGCAAGCGACGTTAAAAAAATGGCGGAGAGGTGTTCGCGACGGAGCGACAGGTGGCAACGGAAGCAAGTTAGTTACGAGACCGTTGACTGACGTGTCAGGCTTCATCTCGGTCAGACGGATGGTCGGTCGGACGGACAAATGGGTAACCCTGGGGACTCTCGCCCCCCAGAAGGGGGGGCTCCACCAAATATAAAATGTTCATGCAGAAGGCATAGGAGACACAGTCAGCGTCATCCTGACTACCACAACCTCCCACCTTCAAATCAGCTTGGAGCGTGCTGTCGCTGTTCTTCAGGTAGTCCAGTGCAGGCAGGCCTAAAAACTCCCAGGCTACCTTGATACTCCCATCCAGCATCCACTTGAAGTTTCCACGGGCATAGCCGAGGACGTGCAAGTCCCGGTTGTATGACAGTATCTCAGCTGTCAGGCCCTTGGTCTGTCACACAGGGTGGCGGGTGGCAGATGAGAATGTGATCATCCAGAAAGACAAGTCCTAGGCGCATCGCAAGCGCCGCAGAACAAATGGCAGATTGTGTTGGGTATCGGAGCGACAGACAGTGTTGGGCACCGGAATTGAGTGCAGTGGACCAAAGCCAGGGTTTATGACAGGACCAGAGGCCAGTTAGGGCCAGGGTTAACTGCAGACAACACGACAAACGGACAACGGGATGACTCTGGGGGCTCCCGCCTCCAAGAAGAGCGGGCTCCGCAAAACATAAAAAAAATATATATATATATACATATATATATGTATAATAAATCATACACAAGTCACATTGTTGACCCAGAGTTAGCAAGATGGGCTAATCTGCCTGCCAACCACCTTTTTACAAACATTCGCAGATGAAATAATGAAAAAAGGAGGCACCACAACACAAATCAGTAACCCCTGCAATATTAGAACATAACCTTTACATGATATGCCATACATATGCAATATCAATACATGCAAGTTGAAGGCACCCCAGGCCATGAAATGCCCCCGGGGAACAGTTCCTCCTACCTTGTAGTCCAAGTAGTTGCCATCCATGAGGTATTGCATCACATTAGCGGCTTGCTCCTGTTTCATGTCCACAGAAACACCAAACTTAAATACTCGGTGAAGCAGTGAGAAGGTTCTAAATATGTAGGGATGTATGATGATCGGTGCAGCTTTATATTGGCACATTCTGAGTGGCAGATTCAGCAATGCATATTTTATGAAGCATAGTCTTGACTTAAGCAATGTGGTCCTACTTTAATGGCCATGAGGGGAGAGTGTCCATCATTACTGTATATCTGACTTGTCAAGATACTTGTCTGGCCATGAGGGGAGAGTGTCCATCATTACTGTATATCTGACCTGTCAAGATACTTGTCTGGACATGAGGGGAGAGTGTCCATCATTACTGTATATCTGACCTGTTAAGATGCTTGTCTGGCCATGAGGGGAGAGTGTCCATCATTACTGTATATCTGACCTGTCAAGATGCTTGCTCTGACTGCAAAGAAGGCTGTATCTCCCCAGGCTTACCTCTCTCATCCTGTTCTCAAACAGCACAGGGAAGCCAGTCTTGTATCCTTTCATGTTGCGCCACCTGAAGCCCAGAGGTACTCCATTGGGACCGACCTCAGGGCTGCTGGAGGTGTTGTAGTACAAGTCGTATTGATCCGACAGACTGGTGTCATACAGAGTAGAAGGCCTGGAGCATAGCATGGAATTTCAACATACATCATATGTCATCACTCATGTAGTCATTTGTGATTGACAATGCATCTACACGGCTGGGGAGGACAGATAGATCATCACACAATGCAGGTTGTTGTCTCTACATCTGAAAGCATGGCGATTAGTAGCATGATGCAAGACAGACACAAGATGTTCAATCAGATACAAGAATAGGACCAAACTTTGGATGAATATCACTCCAACTAAACTATGATTCTATGGCTTCACCCACCTTAGGAATACAGGATCAATGCCATATGATCGCTCTGCATCTGTGGCAAAAAGCTGGTCAAGCACTTCATCCGAGGCGCCATTCCTGCGAAGTGTCGACCTCAGGGAATTGATGGAGCATGTTGCATCAAGCCGGTTTGATAATGAATCAGCGCTACAGTCTGCATCCTCCGACCTGTATATGCAAATTGGCATGCAGCATTATTGCACCTCTGGTCCATGCACTTATCATAAGATTAATGATATATGGCACAGCAAGTTACATACTTCTCACTGCACCCCACCAAATTTCACAGTTCATGGTGGATTATCCGAGGTTTGGCTAGAACCTATTTGGCTTTCCCTGGCCTGTGCCAAAAATACATACAGTGCTAAAATGATAAACTTCCCACATTACCATCGAGTTCCACTGTTGAAGCAGTATCACCAACTGACGTCACCTGTACAGCTAAACCACCAAGGCCCCAATCCTTACATGCGAGTTGTGTGCAACAGAAGTCCACCAATGATCCGGTTGTTCTTCATTCCAACATATCTGTTAGCCAGAGCTTTCTTCCATTCTTCATCATCTCTGTAAGCAGGTAGACAAGGGGATGCAACAGTGGTCACAAACTAGATTGGGAGAAGAGTACTCATGAGCCCATGCAGGCAATATAGAGGTTAACAGGGAATCACTGTTGCCCATCTCATGAGCCCATGCACGCTATTGACTCACTACATGTAAATGCAGTGACGGCCGTACACATGGCAATCACTAATCGGATTGGAAGAGTCATACTCATGAGACCATGCACGTTATGGACTCACTGCATGTAAATGCAGTGATGGCTGTACAAAAGGGCAATCAGATTTGAGGGGCAGTACTCATGAGCCCGTGCGTGCAATAGACTCAAAACTTGCGAACGTGGTGAGAGTCACAAACATGAAAATCACAAATCACAGCGCCATGCAGGTCATACATACACTCTGCAATGATGAACCAGGAGGAGAGATATGATAGCAGAGTGATAGGTATACTCACAATGTAGAGAACTCGCTTGGAGCACCAAGGAAGTAGCCAGACCACGAGCGTGCACTTTCTTCAGAGTTTTCTTTTTGAGTCTGCAAGCAGTAACAAGAGCATGGCCTTGACAGAGTTGAAAATCCAAAGCGAGTATAGTGGTGCTTAATTGGGCGGAAAAGTCCTCCTAATACATAATGATTCTTGTACCCCTTGAATTCAATATTGTCTCTGACTTACAGAAGGGAGAGGAAGGGCACAGGGAACTGCTTTGTCAGGTTGTTGAAACACACATTTTTGGCGGAGCCCCCCCTCTTGGGGGGTGGGATCCCCCAGATTCACCCCGTTGCCCGTCTCAGCGACCACCCCCGCGAGACGAAGCCTGACTCATCAGCCAACTGTTTTGTAACTAATTGACTTTGGTCTGCTCCATTCCACTGCCACCTGTCGTTCCGATAGCCAACACTCTCCGCCATTTTTCCGCGTCGCTTGCAACGCTGCCTATGACTTGTTTCGTGTGAGTCTTCATATTATTATTCAGGTTCTTTAGGCATACACAGGGGCTGAGCACTAAGTACACGACGCTGCCCCCTCGCTTGAAGTGAGGCCTGCAGGATAAATGAGAATGCAGGGAAGCTGTAGCTTACCTGGAGCACCTTGCGTCTACGCCCTCCACTGCTGCTGATGCGTGTAGTGTCAGTGTACTGGCCATAGGTGTCAATCACAAAAGACCGTTTATATTCCCGGGTCAGGTCAAAGCAATCAATACTTGGAACACCCGGATCATTACGAGCGTTGAACCTGTCAAGGCACATACGTTGGGTTAATACTCATCCATTTGTTTGTCTACAGTTTCCAAGCACCGAATACCGAGTATGTCAAACCATGTTTATACGAAAGAATGGGAGTGAACATCAAATAAATGGTTGTTTGATTGTAATGTCATCCAAGCATTTGAGGATGGCATGAGATGTAAGGAGACATAACGAGATGTAAAGAGACGGCATGATATGTAGGGAATAGCAATATGATATCACATGATATCATGTCATCATATGATATCGTATGATGCCGGCAGTCGGAGTAGGCTAAAGTTACCCTTGACATACAATATCATATGATGCAATTTGTATGATATCATATGATATCATACTCCCCTTTGGTCAACAGCATATGAAATGCAAGTCCCTAATGATCTGTAAGGATATGCAAGGAGATACAAGAACAGAAGTGGAGGACTTACAATTGGATAAGGAGAGTTTCACGGATGTTTTGGTCTGACGCTGCAACCGTTTCTGCAATGGCATCCCTCAACACTGTAGCCGTTGCGCTGTCTTGGATCACCAGGTTGTTCAGAGCATCTATGTTGGCGCTGACAAGTGACATGATAGTGTCACTCTTATCCATAACCATCTGCTGCCCAGCTTTGGCATCTTGGATCAATGCAGTGTAGTTGGACTGAATCTGTTGGGTTGGGTTGGGATTGCGTTGGGGCCCACATTGGGTTGGGTACGGTTTTAAGAAGAGATGTTGTTGCAATAAGAACTGGGTTTTAAGTTGGTAATGACACAGGGACAGGCTGCTTAACAGTATCAGGACTAGTGAAGTTATGAATGGAACAAAACTGACAAGATTCCACTGCCCCCCCCCCCCCCCCCCCCCCCCCCCCTGCCCCCGCCTCTCTGCCAGTGTCAAAGAATTTGGTAAGACATGCAGGCAACATACCTGGGCAGCCCTTGCATCCTACAGCCTCTTGATTGGTACTAGCCTCACTGCAATTTTGCTTGCCATATTGCCTGCAGAATCATACATAACCGCAGCTTGATCGCCCATGCCTTCCGCCAGAGCAACGATGGAGAAGACAGCTCTGCATGGGACAGTAGGCTTCATGTCAGAAGGCTTCCACATACATACAACCCAGGGGCTGGTAGTATGCACAAGTTACATCAACCACCTACACAAGGTAATGATAACGCCTGGCGGGGCGTGGTATTAAGGGAACCCGTCGTTCGCGGGTAGAGAGCGGTCTTCTACCTCAACTGGACAAGCTACCATCGCGGTTGACAACGACCTGCAACGCCCAGGGCGACCGTAGGGGGAATCAAACCCCCGACCCTGCATCCTAAAAGCAATTTGGTGTACCACTAGACCACCTACACAACAGACATGATATTCTATGAATCCACATTGCTTCCAGGTTCAGGCACTCACGCTGTGTAGGGGTCTTGTTGCAGCAAGTGTCGGCTTTCAATCTGCAGCATACCAAAGTCACCAACACCCAGGTCTCCAATGTGTGACTCATCTAGATGCAGACCCTGCAAAGCGCCAAGCCGATGTGTGTGTCAAGTACGGCCATGCTTACTAGACGTTCACCGCATTCAGGTCATGGAGCATATCAGCATGGAGTCTTATCATGCCATGTAGTGATTTGGTCGTAAACTACCTGCAGATTTCTTCATATCAGAGGAATGCTGAAATATGTATTTCAGGAGAATTGAGAAAGGTTGGTCCAACTTCCTGGAGATGTCAGCATCATAGTATCAAATGTATGTCATGCCCCCCCCCCCCCCCCCCCCCCCCCCCCCTCACACTGACCTCCCCAAGCTGCCACCCCATGCAAACAGATAGTAGCAGTCTACATGAAGTAGTAGCAGTTACAGATAGTAGCAGCCTACATGAAGTAGTAGTAACAGATAGTAGCAGCCTACACGAAGTAACAGAATTTGGTCAAAGTGCATTTTGCTTGACACAACAGCTAGCATACCGCATCTTGTTGCCCAAGCTCATTGCTGTCCACGGGGGTGCCATCCTCATTGACCACGCTGCAAAGAGGCATGGCGGGACTTGCTTCCTCAAACAGGTACATGTCCCAAGAGCTTGGGCCAATGTTTGTATCCAGGCTGTGTGTCTGCTGCATCAACCAGTCTGTATCAGCGAGAGACATCCAACCATGGAGTTCTACGATGTGCTTCAACCTAGAAGCCCTCCTCAAGCCATCTTCTGTCTGTATTGCCTGCACATGCTTCTCCCATTCATGGTCCTCAACCATCATTCGGCGATTCTTGTTCGGAGAAGCTGGAGGGACAAAAAGGTGAGGTGAGGCAAATCAGGCATCGGCAAAACTACATGCCAACAAAAGAGGGAGCATACAAAAGTGGAAATCTTAACAAGCCCCATGGGAGCTCTATATATGAATATGCATGTATGTATGTATGTATGTATGTATGTATGTATGTATGTATGTATGTATGTATGTATGTATGTATGTATGTATGTATGTATGTATGTATGTATGTATGCATGTATGTATGTATGTATGTATGCATGTTACAGTACATGTTTGTATGTTACTGTCCAGGGGTAGGCCAAACAGGCTAAAGGGACTCGCCCAACCATGACAGGAAGGGCTAAAAAGAAAAAGAAATGATGAACCGATCCTCAAACAATCTTTAAGTCTACAGTAATAATTATAATAATAAATCAAAATAATAATTATAATTATAATAATTATAATAATAATAATAAATTAGTAATAATAACAAGTATAAAATTATAATTCAATCATCATCCCACATGGGATGATACTTTAACTGTGCAATTATTCTTCTCTGTGACATATGTAATAATATCCCCCTTCAGTCGCTCTTGGCGTTGCAGGTCGTCGTCAACCGCGATGGTAGCTTTTCCAGTTGAGGTAGGAGACCGCTCACCACCCGCGTACGACGGGCTCCCTAAACACCACGCCCCATCAGGCGTTATCATTACCTTTTTATAATAATATGTTTGTTTTAGCAGGGCACATCCGTCGCAACCTCTTCTCTCACCCCCTGCCTGACAATCATGCTATCATGTCAAAATAGCGAGCACCACAGCAGAATATATCTCATACCAGTATGCCTACTGACCAACACTCTTAGTAGAGTGAGGTCAGGGTAAATGTAAAATATTTCTCTTACCTGCTGCAACTGCGAGCGCTGCGTTGAATGCTGTCAGATTACCCAGGTCCATTGTGCTTGGAGTGTACTTGTGTATCCTTACGTCAGCATACACATCATGCACGCGCACAGGATCAGGTGGGGGGGGACTTGGGGGGGAGGGGGGTAAGGGAGGAGAGGGAGGGTTGGGTGGTGAGGGAGGTTTTGGGGGGCTCGGAGGAGGAGGTGGGGGTCCAGGTGGTGGAGGTGGTGAGAGCGGGGGTGGAGGGGGGACAGGTGGAGGCGGCGGGAATGGGGGAGGAGGAGGGGGTGAGGGCGGGGAGGGAGGTGGAGCGGGTGATGGCAGTGGAGGGGGGGGAAATGAAGGCGATGGTGGAGGTGGAGGTGTTGAAGGTGGTGGTTGAGGGGTGTCCAGGGCTTGGAGGTGGCGGTGGTGGAGGGAGGGGGGTGTAGGAGGAGGGGGAAGATTTGGTGGAGGAAGTGGGGGTGGGGGGGGGAGAAGGAGGAGGCGGGGGGGAAGGGAAATTTGGCGGCGGGGAAGGGGGGAGAGGTGGGGAGGGCAAAGGTGGAGGTGGGAGAGGTGGAGAGGGAGGAGGAGGGGGGGGGGAGGGGGGTGATGGTGGTGGGGGAGGAGCGGGTGGAGGAGGGGGTGGTAATGGTGAAGGAGGGGGAGTTGGTGGGGGAGGGGGGGGGAGATGGAGGAGGGGGTGGGGAAGAGGGATTTCGTGGCGGGGAAGGTGGGAGAGGTGGGAAAGGTGAAGGTGGTTGTGGGAAAGTGAAGGTGAATAGGGGGGAGCAGTAGGGTTGGGTGGTGGTGGCGGTGGAGTGGGTGAAGGGGGGGGAGTAGGGGGGGGCATGGGTGGGGGAGGGGGAGCTGGTGGAGGAGGAGGAGGCAAAGGTGGTGATGGAGGAGATGGTGGGGTAGGTGGGGGCGAAGGTGGTAGTGGAGGAGATGGAGGGGGAGGGGGTGGCTGAGGGGGATATGTCTTCAAACGAGAGTACAGCGTTGCATTAAACAACTCAACATTTGCGTCCCGAAGGCTTAACTGGGGCAGCACTGCAGTAGCAACCCTGTTCTGGGCCTGCTTGAATTCGCCTCTACTCATGTTGCCGCTGTTAATTGCATCAACAACTTTCACAGCCAAGGAATAGTTAGTCAGCTGCAACACAGAAAATGGGAGAGGAGAACCAGGTCAGAAATCCAAAGCAATACAATCATCAACTTTGTAAATACAGCATGGTATTGGTTTAGCACACCATGTCTCTCTGAGCACACCCAGCCTGTATGTGTTTGCTGTAGCATGCACTCCCAGCCTGTATGTGTTTGTTGTGGCATACACCTGTTCGGCTATTTGATCAGTATGCCTGGCAAGCACCCAGATATTTACCGCATCCTTTGCATGCCCTTATGACCAGAGCAACATGCTATTTGCAATGGGATAATAAATCCTTGTAATGTAAAGTACACATACAGTCAATGGGATACAGTCAATGGGATACAGTCAATGGGATAATATATCCTTGTAATGTAAAGTACACATACAGTCCTTGTAATGTTAAGTACACATACAACGTAATTTCTTTGGTTTCTTCGAAAAACAACACCATGTGAACAATGATTTGATTTTGATTAGTAATGTAACTGCCGAAGACGGCAAGCAGCCTCACAGGATGGATTCATGTGAACAAGTTCAAGTTCAAGTAAACTCATCACAAGCATTGACATGTATCTCCCGCTTCGACGATTGGCGCAATGGTTGAGTTCGTTGAAATCAGGCAGAAGGTACAGGGTTCGAATCCCTACGGGTGCTCCTTAGTGTTCGCGGTCGCTGTCAACCGCCATGGTAGCACTGCCTAGGTAAAGCAGCAGCCCGTTCTCTACCACCGTAAGATAGGGCTGCCTTAATCCCACGCCCAACCAGGCGTTATCATTACTTTTCATTACATCACTGGCCTACTGTTATAGACAAGATACCAGTGTATTCTACCACCCAGAACTAGCCATGGTTGGCGGGAGCCCCCAGGGTTACCCATTTATCCATCCGACTGGCCATTCAACCATCTGACCGAGACGAAGCCTGACACGTCAGCCAACGGTCTCGTAACTAACTCGCTTCTGTTGCCACCTATCGCTCCGTCGCGATCACTCTCCACCATTTTTTAGCGTCGCATGCAACGCTGCATAGAACTTGTTCTTTGTAGCATCCAGCATATTCATATTTTGTGCTGAACCAACATCAGTGTCACATGAGGTACTAATGGCCACCTTGGCTTCACAGCCGGGACTGCAGTACACAATTCCATCCTGCGCAAAATCATCTGTGCCCTCTGCAGTACACAATTCCATCCTGTGAAAGATCATATGTGCCCTCACCGAATCATACACGCGTGTGCGCGGAAAGTCTGAGTAGCTGGTGTTGTAAACGATGACTGTTCGCTCTACTTGACGAGTGACACCAGTCTGCTGGAATGTAACTGAGTATCGCAACTTGTACGTGCCAGCAAGGCACAATCCCCCTCCCAGGCTCATCTGGGTCAGAGTACACCCGCGGCAATTGCTGGGGTTGTCCTTGCAATTTGTGGTTGAAGTGACCCTAATCTTGTCTGTAAGATCTTGTACAATGACTGGGGACCCACGATATCTGAGAGTGCGCAGCAGCAAGATGGAGTATGTGTAAGGATGGATGGTTTTGAACTTGAGACCATGGGAAGAAATACAGTAAAACCCGTAACATATGCATTGAACTAACCAACTAACCTCCAAGATATATATTTGACTAATTAAGTAACTAACCTCCAATATATACATTTAACTAATTAAGTAACTAGCTAACTAACCTCCAAGATATGCATTGAACTAATTTACTAACTAACTAACAAACTAATCTCAAAGATTTGCATTGAACTAACTAACTAACTAACTAACTAACTAACTAACTAACTAACAAACATCCAAGATACGCATTGAACTAACTAACAAACTAACCAACCTCCAAGATATGCACTGAACCTGGAATACAGGTCCCAGTTTGGCGTTGTACAATTTGTTGTACAATTTGTTGTACAATTTGTTGTACAATTTGTTGTGTGGTTGGGGACATGGAAGTAGACTCCTGAAAACTTAACAGAACAGTAATGATAACGCCTGGTGGGGCGTGGTGTTGAGGGAGGGAGCCCGTTGTACGCTGGTGGGGAGCGGTCTCCTACCTCAACTGGACAAGCTACCATTGCGGTTGACGACGACCTGCTACACCAAGAGCGACCGAAGGGGGAGTCGAACCCCCGACTCTTCATTCTTAAAGTGATTTAGTCTAAACAGAACAGTAATTATAAGAAGACAGATGAGTGTGTACACCAGTCATGCATGCAATGCACGTACTTGGTATATGCGACAGCTCCACAACTTGAGTTTTGAGCCAGGCTTGGGCATGGGGCAAGCGAGAAGGGCGGAATGTTGCCAAGCTCAATGAAGACTGTTGCTGTGGCTAGGGGAAGCAGTTTGACGACAGGAACTTCGGTAGGATCAGGCTGGTAGACCTTCAAGGTTCTACAATCACTAGGCGAGCAATAGAAGCGGGATCCATCTCGACAGAAGTTGGGTTCCGCAGGATCCGGGCATGGATCCGAGATGACCACCTGGGTGTGGCAGTGTGTGTGTGGGGGTGGGGGGGAGGGGGGGTGGGGTGGGGTGGGGAGGATGTGTTGTGTGAGGGGGAGGCTGTGTGAGGGGGTCTGGGGTGGGGGGGTGGGGGGGATGTCAACTGGAGACAATTTCAAAGTATGCACATATGGTTCAGATTTATCCATCAAACCTCCCACCCTACCGAGATACCCAACCCAGTGCACTGTCAGGGCCACTGAGAAGACACCCAGATATTTGGTCTGCAATTGCCACCACACAGAATGTACCAAAGCTTACCTTGCGTACGACAACAGCACTCATTGCGGGTACACCGTAGTCCCACACCCAGAAGGCAACTGGAAAGATGCTGCCTATGGGAGCCAGGGTGTCAATGGCGCAGCCTCCAAGGCCCCTATTTACCAAGGACATAGCTCTAAGATCCTGCGCATTCGCATGAGGTCACATTCAAATACAATAAATACAGCAAAACATGTGTCAAAATAAAATAAATATATCCAAGGCCGCTATTCATCAAGGACATAGCTCCAAGGTCCTGCACATTTGCATGTGGTCAAAATAAAATATAGGAGCTATCGAGAGAGAGCAGTACGCAAATACAGAGGGACGTCGGATGAGTGATGAGTAGAAATCAGGGAGATGCTGAGAAGTCACTTGTGAGGGAGATCACACCACAAGCAGTACAGAAGTACAGATCTGCTGCTGCTTGGATACCAAGCCATGCCATATTGAAACGCGTTGTCTTGTCATACATGCAAAAACAAAACTCACCACTTTGGAGCAAGGGGTTCCCACCAGGCAGTCAGGTCTGGGACAGGCCACAATGTGTTGGGTCACATTGTTCGCATCCTCCAATGTGGAATTCACACCAGCTAAGCTGAATTCAAAGGCAATTGCCCCGGGCTCACATAGCTGATCAGTCGTTGGGATGGTGCCGTTGCAGAAGGCATATGGAGTTCCACGCTTCACCTGTTTCAGTTTCATAGGAAATAGAGAGGTGAGAAAGCACATGGGTACTGTATATTGTTCCAGATCAAGGAAGCAGGGAGGTCAGCAGGCATGTCGGTAGTGCCACTCCCAGGTAATGATAACGCCTGGTGGGGCGTGGTGTTAAGGGAACCCGTCGTACGTCCGCAGAGAACGGCCTACCACCTCGACTGGACAAGCTACCATCGCGGTTGACAACGACCTGCAACGTTAAGGGTGACCGTAGGGGGAATCGAACCCCCGACCCTTCGTCGTTTCGGCAATTTGGTGTACCACTGGACCAATTGTATCACTGAAACGGGCTAACAATCCTGAGTAATGGACGGAGTGGAACCTGCAACCTGTTCCTGCATTGATTTGTTTTTTACTGAAAGTAACTCAAAATGACCCAAATGGACCGAAATCGGAATAAGGATTCTGTTTTGGGAGGAAAAAAAAGGAGGGGAAAAAAAGAATACGATTTCCTCTTTTTGATTTGAAAAAATATCCCTGATTGAATTGAGGGACAAATTACCGAGGAGGGTAACTTCAAGCCCATCAATCTACACCAGATATATAGGGGCCGGCATATCATATGATGTTGACCAAAGGTGAATACGATATCATACAAACTGCAGAAGGGACTTACCCAACCGTGACAGGAGGGGCTAAAAAGAAAAAGCATTGATTAACTTAACCCCAAACAATCTATGTACCAGATGTTTACTGGATGCAATACATTCTGCTCCCAAAAGAGCCAACCACAGCTTTTCGCACCTCAATACTTTCCCCGAGGAAGGGGTAAGTGACAAGGCTGATAATGGGCCCTTGGACTTCAGCACGGTCTTCCAAATCAGTTGTAGCCAGCTCACTCTCACAGGTATCTCCACTAACAGAGCAGTCCACCAAGTTGTTGCACAGCCTTGAACCAGGCAAACAAACAGACTCCACAACCAACGTTCGCTCCACCCTTGAAGTGAACCCCGCACTGTTAGTAACAGAGAACTTGATTGTGAAGGTTCCTGCAGACAAGGGGAATTTGGTTAGCTGTATAGGCGGCAATCTGAAACTGTTTTGCAACACATGGCCCTTCCTCCCCCCCTCCTTCACTACCTACTCACCAACACGTATACGCAGCCATCTATACTGCACAGTTTAAGTACTGCACAGTTTAAGTACTGCACAGTACTGCACAGTTGAAGTAAGATAACTGCTCCCCAGTGAATTGCGAACATGATGTTAACTACTCAGGATATACATCCGGACAAGTCCCAGGTGCGTCGCAAGCAACGCAGAAAATTGGCGGAGAGTATTGACTATCTGAGCAACTGGTGACAGCAGAATCGAGTGCAGCAGACCGAAGCCAGAATTTGCGAGACAGCTAGGGCCAGGGTTACTTGCTTCTTGTGGTCAAACGGACAACGCGGTGACCCTGGGGGCTCCTGCCCCCCAGAAGAGGGAGATCTGCCAAAAATTCTTGCAGGCACACATTTCCAAAAGAATTTGCTTGACTAAGGCATGCTTACACTTTGCAGTCACTGGCAGGGTACTACAAAGCGCGCGCGGCAGCGCGATTTTGCGCACGCTTTTTGAGCCCCACTGCGCGTTTTGCGCAGTTTTTTTGACCCCCTGTGGGCGCAGCCCGCAGTTTTTGCGCTTTTCGCACTAGAAAGCGCTGACCAATTTGACGTTTGTGCGCTTTAAGCGCTGGCCAGTATGACACAATGTAGTACCCGAGTCACTAGCTGACTGATGTAGGATACTATATAATACGTGCTTATATTGATATAATCTGTGTTTATGACTCACATGGGCAGGTCAAATTCAGACACAGGCTTTAACAAAACAGAAGAAGAAAAAAACATTCAGGATCACTAACCTGGGTATCTGGTTATGATGTTGCATGCCAACAGGATGGGCACAAGAGGGGAAGTTGACCTGGGGTTCTTGAAGAATGGGTAGCCACACACTTTGACATTTTGCGTGAGGGGCCCATCATACAAATCCTCTGCTGTAGCACCAGCATCACCGAGCGATCCCACAGGTGCACCCTTTGGGCATCTGCTGTAAACAGTCGCTTGAGGGATGGTCATGACTGAAGGGCCTCCGAGGGTCAAGTTTGGCTATGCAGACAGAAGGTGTGCCAGTGAGGGTGTGAGAATGGGCGGTTGGGTATGCGGAGGTGAGCACGTCATGTTTTGACAACCAAGCTTCTTCAGCACAAGCTACTGAGTCAGAAAGATATGCACAACACAAGTACAATTGGGTGCATGTGCAAGAGAGCAGTAACACAGGACCAAAAGCGATGACTTGCAGCATTGGGGTCTTTGTATATAGCTCCTAAGGCAGTGATTGACTGCCTAATCAATGAGGGAGGCAGTCCACAGAAGCCATCAACTGTGCACGTTGGTTGACCGTTCTTTGGATTGAAGCAAAGCTTGCTTGGGGGGATACAATTGACCTTGATCAGTCTCCTTGCAGGTGCAGCTTCATTGCCTGCCTCATCCAACGCCTGCAGGTGGGGGGGCCAACAGGGCTTTTTAGTTCCGCTATGTATAGCAATCGCTAGTTTTGACCCCTTTTTGGCGAATATTATCGCTATACAATGTACCATGTTGTTGCCCTAAATGGCCCTAATAAGCTATAAAAAGCTATGTAAAGCACTAAATCGCTGTCCCTGGAGGAGGCCTAAGACCATTATAATGCTAGAAAAAACAAACTTTCAGATTTAAAAACGGCCCTGGTGGTCAATTACAGGATGGCACTTCGGACACATCGTGATTGTTCTACATTTTGTAGAACATGCTTTGGGTATGGGGCCAACAAACAGCATTATGTACCCTGTGTGTGCAGCAGTATTTACAGCAGAGATGGCTGCAAAGTTATTAGGGAAATGATGGAAGCTGAAGGACAAAAGCTACAGTATCTCATCAGCATATGTATGTATGTGTGCATGTTACAGTGCAGGGGTAGACAAATAGGCTAAACAGACTTGACCAACCATGGCAGGGGGACTGTAACAAATATAAAGGTAATGATAATGCCTGGTGGGGCGTGGTATTAAGGGAACCTGTCGTACGCGGGGAGAGCGGTCTTCTACCTCAACTGGACAAGCTACCATCGCAGTTGACAACGACCTGCAACGCTTAGGGCGACTGTAGGGGGAATCGAACCCCCGACCCTACATCCTTAAAGCAACTTGGTGTACCACTACACCAATTGCTTCGCCGAAAGGGGCTCACAGGCAACAAATAGAATACAAATGCTACAGTACCTCATCAGCAAAAAACAATCCTCCTGAATTGAGGACTACCCCTCGAACATCACTGCATCAGGCATGCTACAACACATAAGGACAAATTGACGGGGGTTCCGTGTTCATGTGCTGTCATGTCCATGGAAGTGCTAGCAGTGTTTTTTTATTTCAGATTTCTGTAGTCCAGGTTGAGTAGCTACTTGGGCTACTAAACCCTGATTTCAGGATAGTTGCGTAGCCATTGCATGGTGGAGCGCAAAGCACGGTGCCTGGGGTGTTCGGGGGGCAGCGCGTTCCGATATCGGGGGTCCCGGAGGGGTGGGGGGTGGGGGGGAGGGGGGGTAGCATTCGACGGTATGGCAACGGAATGGTGACGTGTTGTCGGAAAAACAACTGAGTGCCAGCAACTGCATCCACTCATGCCCCATCCAGATAGGACAGTCGAACATCACATCATAATCCAGGGCTACATGTGTAACCAATGATGTACATAACAGGGTACTTCCAAGCACACGCTTTTGCGCGCTGTTTTTTTGAGCCCCACTGCGCATTTTGCGCAGTTTTTTGCACCCCCCTGTGGGCACAGCAAGCAATTTTTGCGCTTTTTGAACTAAAAAGCGCAGTTTTGTTTTTTCTAAAGCGCTGGCCAATTTGTTCAATGGAAGTACCCTGGTACATAAACAGGTGGTTAACACCCTGGACAGGGCGCAAGCTGCCGTAGGGCTACTCATGTACTGCAGTAGTTGGCCGCAATGTTTAGTGTGCGCACATTGCTACTCCCTCTACACTGAAAGAGTGTGCATGGACATTTTAGCATAGGTAACAGCCTAAAGGCTACCATAAAGGCTAAAGGATACTTGCTCACAGCACATGAGGTGGGCACTATTAACAATCATAAAGGTCAATATACAAAAACTCAATAATTGAAAAGGAAACCCTACCGTGTATGTGATCACAAAGCTATGTGTCTCCGATGGCGGGGTAGCACGCAATGTGTTGACAGCCCCAGCCCCAAAAGAGGTGATAGACGCAGTAATGTCCACAGGCTTTCCATTTGGGTAGCCGATGGCAGTGGCACCAGGTTCCTCCCAATTAAAGTTAAATGGAATCTCATCGATCATCACAGTCTCGCCTGGATGACAGGTCAGGTAGGATTGCTTGGCTGCTTGCTTTGCTGGTAGGTAGGCTGGCTGGTTGGAATGTTATGACCCAAAGCCGTGCCTCATAATGATGTGCGATCCAATTTTACTTACTTTGTGGTAGTAAGGCAGTATTTGTGTAATTGAGGCAGTAGTGTTTGGTAGCAAGGCAGTACTTAGTATAATTTATGAACCAAAGTTATGACCCAATGTTATGACCCAATGCCGTGCCTCATAATTAGGGGTCGTCTATGTTATATAATATTAGGGAATACATAATAATTTATAATATTATATAATATTAGTCGGTCGAGCCGTCTGACCAGAAGTTCAAATTAATTTGAAAAACTAATATTATTGTGACAATATTATAATATTAGTTAAAAATAATTTTCAAACACTAATATTAGTTGCTGTTCCCTACTCATAATGATGTGCAATCCCATTGCACTTACTTTGTGGTATAAAGGCAGTATTTTGTGTAATTAAGGCATTACTTTGTGGTAGCAAGGCAGTATTTTGTGTAATTAAGGCATTTCTTTGTGGTAGCAAGGCAGTATTTTGTGTAATTTGGGCATTACTTTGTGGTAGCAAGGCAGTACTTTGCGTAATTTGGGCATTACTTTGTGGTAGCAAGGCAGTACTTTGTGTAATTTGGGCATTACTTTGTGGTAGCAAGGCAGTACTTTGTGTAATTTGGGCATTAATTTGTGGTAGCAAGGCAGTACTTTGTGTAATTAAGGCATTACTTTGTGGTAGAAAGGCAGTATTTTGTGTAATTAAGGCATTCCTTTGTGGTAGCAAGGCAGTATTTTGTGTAATTAAGGCATTACTTTGTGGTAGTAAGGCAGTATTTTGTGTAATTAAGGCATTACTTTGTGGTAGCAAGGCAGTATTTTGTGTAATTAAGGCATTACTTTGTGGTAGCAAGGCAGTACTTTGTGTAATTAAGGCATTACTTTGTGGTAGCAAGGCAGTACTTTGTGTAATTAAGGCATCACTTTGTGGTAGCAAGGCAGTATTTTGTGTAATTAAGGCTTTACTTTGTGGTAGCAAGGCAGTATTTTGTGTAATTTGGGCAGTACTTGGTGGTAGTAAGGCAGTATTTTGTGTAATTTAGGCAGTACTTTGTGGTAGTAAGGCAGTACTTTGTGTAATTTGGGCAGTACTTGGTGGTAGTAAGGCAGTATTTTGTGTAATTTAGGCAGTACTTTGTGGTAGTAAGGCAGTACTTTGTGTAATTTGGGCAGTACTTGGTGGTAGTAAGGCAGTATTTTGTGTAATTTAGGCAGTACTTTATGGTAGTAAGGCAGTATTTTGTGTAATTGAGGCAGTACTTTGTGGTAGTAAGGCAGTACTTTGTGTAATTGAGGCAGTACTTTATGGTAGCAAGGCAGTACTTTGTGTAATTTGGGCAGTACTTGGTGGTAGTAAGGGAGGATCTTGTGTAATTTAGGCAGTACTTTGTGGTAGTAAGGCAGTACTTTGTGTAATTGAGGCAGTACTTTATGGTAGCAAGGCAGTACTTTGTGTAATTTGGGCAGTACTTGGTGGTAGTAAGGCAGTATTTTGTGTAATTTAGGCAGTACTTTGTGGTTGTAAGGCAGTACTTTGTGTAATTGAGGCAGTACTTTGTAGTAGTAATGCAGCACTTTGTGTAATTTGGGCAATAATTTGTGGTAGTAAGGCAGTACTTTGTGTAGTTGAGGCAGTACTTTATGGTAGTAAGGCAGTACTTTGTGTAATTCGGGTAGTACTTAATGGTAGTAAGGCAGTACTTTGTGGACATTAGGCAGCCTGCCTGGCGCTCTGCGGCACATCTTATACTTAGTGTGTTTCGTTCTTAGCTTGTGTTTTGTTCCAAGCACCCAATACTGCAACCGGAAAAACTCCTACAAACAATGACATCTTGCTGCACGGTCTACCCAAATGAAACAAATAACCTCGCAAGTGACCCAGTGCACACCTGTCGATGTCAATGCAGAACGGCCTGTGCCCAAGAGTATGATTCTTGGCAGCGTGCTTCCAATCACAACATCGGTGGGCCTCACACCCTTGGAGTAACCATCTGATATGGATCCATCACCCAGTGGAATGCAGCGGCCAAAGTAGCTGCAGCCAGCTGAATTCAGAGCAGGGCACCACCTCTCAGGCGCAGGGCAACTGGAGACAGGGCATGATGCAAGGAGGATGAGAGGAAGTTCGAGGGGAAGGGAGGAGAGGGGAGGGGCAGATGTGAAGGTATGATCCAGTGGTTGGCGGAAGTACAAATATGAAGGGATGATCCAGTGGTTGGCAGAAGTACAAATGTGAAGGGATGATCCAGTGGTTGGCGGAAGTACAAATATGAAGGGATGATCCAGTGGTTGGCAGAAGTACAAATGTGAAGGGATGATCCAGTGGTTGGCGGAAGTACAAATATGAAGGGATGATCCAGTGGTTGGCAGAAGTACGAATGTGAAGGGATGATCCAGTGGTTGGCGGAAGTACAAATATGAAGGGATGATCCAGTGGTTGGCAGAAGTACGAATGTGAAGGGATGATCCAGTGGTTGGCAGAAGTACGAATGTGAAGGGATGATCCAGTGTTTGTCAGAAGTGCACATTTGAAGGGATGATCCAGTGGTTGGCAGAGAAAGAAAGCCTCTCAAGAACAGCAGGCTAAGGTTCAAATGGTGCAGGCAGCAGACCCTTTCAGTGATATACATTAATCTAGTGGTAGACCGAATCACTTTGAGGATGAAGAGTTGGGGGTTCGATTCCCCCTTCGGTCGCTCTTGGCGTTGCAGGTCGTTGTCAACTGCGATGGTAGCTTGTCCAGTTGAGGTAGACGACCGCTCCCTACCCGCGTACGACGGGCTCCCTTAACACTACGCCCCACCGTTATCATTACCTTTGCTAAGGCATCTGTGAGGGCTAGTCATGGTGTGGATGCTCACAACTTTCCAGTTGTCAGACACTTACCGGCGGGAGAGCGCAACCACTCGCAGCGCTGGAGCCGCTGTTGTGCCCTGACTATTTCTTCCAGAATAAAGAATGACAAACACCTGCACACAATGAGAAGATGTGAGAAGCTGAAGGATGGAAGGATGGTGTGTATGATTGAATCTTGGTGTTGCTCGTGCTTGTGCACAGGTCACCTGCCTCACTGTTGTATTGTGTCGTCTTTTGTCGTGTTGTGTTTTGATTTGCTGCACTTCTCTGTTCTTGGCCTTCTTCTGTTCTACTACACTCCACGGCAGACTCCAGGTACACAATGCACTCTGCATTATGCCAACACCTGGGCATAGTCCTCATCATCCTCTGTTCCTTTAGTTGCCCTTGTGGTTCCGTCCCTTCGCTGATATTCTCTTCCTCTGTCTTTTTCCTTGGCCACAAAGGGCTCGATTTTATCAGATGCACCTTTTTCCGGTTCCCCCCTTGGAACTAAAAATACATCCTACCTCTGAAGTGACAGCTGGTCGGGAGACATCCACATTAACAGATTTAACAGATTTAACACCTTCCTACCTCTGAAGTGACAGCTGGTCGGGAGACATCCACATTAACAGATTTAACAGATTTAACACCTTCCTACCTCTGAAGTGACAGCTGGTCGGGAGACATCCACGTTAACAGATTTAACAGATTTAACACCTTCCTACCTCTGAAGTGACAGCTGGTCGGGAGACATCCACATTAACAGATTTAACAGATTTAACACCTTCCTACCTCTGAAGTGACAGCTGGTCGGGAGACATCCACATTAACAGATTTAACAGATTTAACACCTTCCTACCTCTGAAGTGACAGCTGGTCAGGAGACATCCACATTAACAGATTTAACAGATTTAACACCTTCCTACCTCTGAAGTGACAGCTGGTCGGGAGACATCCACATTAACAGATTTAACAGATTTAACACCTTCCTACCTCTGAAGTGACAGCTGGTCGGGAGACATCCACATTAACAGATTTAACAGATTTAACACCTTCCTACCTCTGAAGTGACAGCTGGTCGGGAGACATCCACTTTACTCACTGACTTGAAACAGTTGAGAATGGGCAGCAGCTGTGAGGCTTCCATGAAGTTAGCCAATTCCTGAATAGGAGATGATGTTTCATAAATGGAGATAAATTTGGAATGCTACACAATAGACTGATGTGTGTGTGTGTGTTTGGCTGTGTGTATGTGTGTGTGTGTGTGTGTGTGTGGTGTGTGTGGGGGGGGGGGGGGGGGGGGGGGTGTGGGGGGGGGGTGTGGGGGGGGGTAAGCTTAAAACCTCTATTCAAATACTAGGGATAGAAAATATACTAGTCCAAGGGTAGTCAGAGAATTCATCTCACCTCCGTGATATCAATACTTCAAAGTCCTGGTGCAGTTTACTCACCTCAATATTGTCCATCCTTTGGCACAGGAAGATGGTGTGGGGGGCAAACGAGGCACCGTCAATGAAGTCAATCAGCAGGGCACCTTTGTCTTCATAAGAAAATAAATTCCACTCAGGGATCTCCACATAGGGTTCACCTACATACAGAGGGCGTGGTAAGAGATAAGCAGTGGGTGCAGCATGTGTCCAGGGTAAAAGGCAATGTGGTGCAGTCGTATTGCTTTATGGTCCCGTGATAGCCCAAAGTTGGCTGTCCCAGCCCTGGCATTTCAAGAAACCAGCCCATGCAGAACCGAGCGCTGCAGGGTCCTCAACATGGACCCTGGAACAAGTTCTATGCAGCGTCGCATGCGACGCTTAAAATTGGCTGAGAGTGATCGCGACGGAGCAACAGGTGGCAACGGAAGCGAGTTATTTACGAGATCGTTGGCTGACGTGTCAGGCTTCAGCGCAGTCAGACGGTCGGTCGGTCGGTCAGACGGTCGGTCGGTCAGACGGGGAAAATGAGTAACCCTGGGGGCTCCCGCCCCCTTGAAGAGGGGGCTCCGCCAAAAACAATGCACACCTTGTATCTCAATCACGGGCTCTTTGCCGCCAATATCCAGTCTGTCTCTGGCCAGCAGATCCTCTGCACTGGAGTAGTATGTGTAGTCGTAGTCACCACCATAATCATACTCATACTCATAGCCACTGCTATCATCATAGTCAAAGTCTAAGTCCATGACAGTAATGTAATCTTGGTTGTCCACAAACACAGCTGTGTAGTAGTCTTCGAGAAAGTAGTTATCGGTGCCCCCAGTTGGCAGGTAAACAATGATGTTAGAAACCTGAAGGGGAATTACAGGTACATGGGTAAGTATGGTAATCGATGACATGGCAAAACATGAACACGTACTTTGAGGCTAATGGATGGTGGGACAGAGGGATAGTGCATGCGGGAATGATCTATTTCATCCTGCGGATAATTGTGCTTAACACACCTACAGGACTGTTTTAGGTTCAACTATCTACCTTAATAATTGTACCTAAAACAATTATTTAGGTAGATAATTATTTTAGGTACAATTAAACCTGTACCTAAAACAATTACCTTTTAATTGCATTAGTTACAATTAAACCTGTTTTAATTGCATAAGGTACAATTAAACTTGTTTTAGGTACAATTAAACCTGTACCTAAAACAATTACCTTTTAATTGCATTACGTACAATTAAACCTGTTTTAATTGCATAAGGTACAATTAAACCTGTACCTAAAGCAATTACCTTTTAATTGCATTAGGTACAATTAAACCTGTACCTAAAGCAATTACCTTTTAATTGCATTAGGTACAATTAACCCTGTTTTAATTGCATAAGGTACAATTAAACCTGTACCTAAAGCAATTACCTTTTAATTGTTTTAGGTACAGGTTTAAAAGTACAGGAGATACAAAGTCTTTTACCTGCACTGTCTTCGCATCGAAGGTAGCCAAGCCAGAGGTGCCAAAGATAGATCTAGGTGCCTTTCTGAGCCGCAATTCAAACAATTTGAAAGCGCTCATGCCCGAGATTTCACTTTTAACATCCTTGTAGTTTGCACCAAACCAAACCTGTAGATACATACAAACATAGAAACGTCAGCAGGGCAATGAGTGACAATGATTCTCCATGCTGGTTATTATTGTCCGGGGTTTCAGCTCAATGCATGCATGCAATGAGGCCCTCAGGGGGAGCGGGTAGGTAGGCATGTCCAATCACGCAATCAGGCCAAACCCAAACTGAAATAAGAGCTACAAATATGGATTGCACGATAGCCGCCGAATAACTTATCAGAACTGCTGAGTATAACTTTTGCATCGAGAGATTAAAGTATAGCCTGGTCAGTTGTGATGCAAACAGATCATGCGCATGCTTTGAGAAAGATGGAGCTGCCTCGTAGCATAGTTGTTCTTCTCAACTACGATTAACAGCTTCTAGGCAGCTCTCCTGGCTTGCTACCCAGGCAATCCGACTGCTGCCTAGTGCACTTGAAAGCTGCCACATCCAGCTGCCAAGGACTGCTGACATATTTGGGTGTAGTACACTTGCTGGCTCGGGGAGCTGCCTAGAAGCTGCTCAGGAAGGCTGTAAAGAAAACCCTGCCTGGTAGTTCACCAATCAAATTAAAACATGGAGTTCCCTAGTACTCAGCTCACACTTGAGCGTGATAGGGAGGTATAGGACAGCCAGCAATATTGTCAAGTCATGAGCAAGGAATTAGAAATTAAATATGAGGATACTTACCACAGCTGAGACTCCTGCCCCAGCTGACTGGGACAGACGCCTCCCGCTAGATGGGATGAATGTCAGAATGACGTTGGTGAAAGGCACCTGGGCTGCTGGAGCAAACATGTTCTGTAGGTCCCTCAGAAACTTTGCTTGGCCACCTGCACGGAACATACAACCATATTAGTTGCTGCATCCATAATTAAACAGAACATAACAATTGACTAAAAGAAGGGCCCATCTTTCTGAGCCATGGTCTCTGTGCTGTTCCATTGTGTGGGTGTGTGTGTGGGTGGGTGGGTGGGTGTGTGGGTGGGAGTGTGGGTGGGTGGGGGATGGGGGTGGGGCTCAACAATAATTACAAACAGGTAGTCAGCCATAATTATACAACTACAAACAGTCAGGTATTATCCGAGTACCCCACTACCACTGCTGTTATAAATACAAGCAATGCCTATGCAGTTAGATCAACACAGATCACACATGGATCACCCACAGATCACACCAAACAGATCACACATACATGCACAGGGTCATGTCAACTCCACATACGCTAGCCAAATGGATTGCACTGAGTTCTTGAGAGTTACACACAGAATCAAGTGAAATACCATGCCATGGGCTTGTTGCAGCAAGCCATATTCTTGAGAGTTACACACAGAATGCCATGGGTTGAGTTCTTGAGAGTTACACACAGAATGCCATGGGCTTGTTGCAGCAAGCCATATTCTTGAGAGTTCCACACAGAATCAAGTGAGATACCATGCCATGGGCTTGTTGCAGCAATACGCATGGGGACCTGGGATTTTTTCCCGCTATACATAGCGATCGCTAGTTTTGACCCCGTTTGAGCAAAATTATTACTATAAAATAGGAGGGGGAAAAAGTCCTGTCCCCCCCCCCCCCCCCCCCCCCCCCCCCCCCTATATGGCCCTAAAAAGCTACAAAAAGCACCAAACGCTGTCCCTGGAGGTCCAAACCCATCAAGCTATAAAACAAAACTTTCAGATTTGAAAACAAAATCACTGATGGGAACCTGCTACTTGTGGATCACAGGTCAACGAGCAGAATTGAATTGTGCATGTGTGCACATGGTTGTTGAAATCTTATAAACCTGGTTGGTCAGCCCGTAGGCAGCCAGACCTATGCACCGACACCACAGTAAGGTTGGTCAATTGGCGGAATCGCCGGGATTTGGCAAAACCACCAGTCACAATTTCACCTGTAAGGCATAATGCATAACGAACTTACCGACCTTACCAACTTGACTCCCAGCTTTACCGGTCGAATCGCGACAGTCACGAGGAAGCTATTTACCAATCCCTGTTCCTCCCGCACTCCGTCCCTTAATCCATCGTGTCCCAAATCATGTGTATGCCAAAGCTGCATTGCTCAAAGCTGCGCCCCCATAGGTGGCACTTCGTTCTCTCCCGGCCACATACTTGAACACAAGTCACAAAAAAATTGTCTTCTTCTTCTTCTTACACACCTGGATAACGTGATGTGTATATACCTGGGAATAGAAGACGGAACTCTATCCTTGGGTTCACGGAAGGGTCAAACGAGTTTCCATCACCATCATCATCATTGTAGTTGTAGCCTGACTCATAGTCGTTGTTGTACTCATTGCTGTCATCTCCAAAGGCGTAATCGCCCTCAGAATTGTCATTTCCATAGTCATAGTCTCCAAAGTCAACTTTAAACTCAAAGTCAAAGTCTAAGCCCAAATCCTCGCTGGCACCATGAGGTGGTATATTCTCATAAGGAGGAGGTTCATTTGCATGAGGGGGCAGTGCATACTTAGGGGAAGGGGGTAGGGGTGAAGGCGGAGGTGGTCGATTGGGAGGGGGGGGAGGAGGAGGAGAAAGGGAAGGGGGAGGAGGTGGTGGAGGTAGTGGAGGGGGGGGAGGAACAGTAGGGGGGGGTGTGGGGTGTGGGGGGAGGGGTGAAGGAGGAGGGGGGTGGGGGGGAGGTGAGGGAGGGGGTGGGGGGGGGGGAGGGGGGGGGGGAGGGGAGGGGGGGGGGGGGGGGGAGAGGTGGAGGGTGTGGGGGGGGAGGAGGGGTGAAGGAGAACAGATTGACTCCTAGTTGGAGCTCTCCAAGATTTATCAGCAAAGACCATTGAAGAGGGACAGTTCCTGCAGAGAGTTTGGGCACAAGCACAGTTAGAGCAAGGTAGGTGGCCTGACTCGTTAAAGAGTAGGGATGCACATCAATTCAAGTTCAAGTTCAATTCAAATTCAAGGGATGCTTATCAATTCAAATTCAAGGGATGCCCATCAATTCAAATTTAAGGGATGCTTATAAATTCAAAATTCAAGGGATGCCCATCAATTCAAATTAAAGTTCAAGTATAATTCAAGGGATGCCCATCAATTTAAATTCGAGTTCAAGGCAAGACAGAGTAGGGGCGTGGATGGAGGGGGTGCGGGCTGGGTGGTCTGGGGTGGGTGGGTTGAAGGAATCAGGCTCAGAGTGTAAGAGTTGGATGGAGGTCAGACTGCCCAAACACTATGGTCCACAAGACTAGCTCATGTTCTCTCCAACCCAGTCTACTTTGCACCACACCTCCTCAACCTACCAGGACTGCCATCAGCACCTGGTTTGAACTGAAGAGATACATTTGTGGGTGAAGGTTTAACGAAGGTTTAACAAAAAGGTAACAATGCCCACCCTCATTAGTCTGAACCAGGGTACTACTTCTTGCCAAATTGGTCAACGCTTAAAGCGCACAAACGTCAAATTGGTCAGCGCTTTTTAGTGCAAAAAGCGCAAAAACTGTGCGCTGCGCCCACATGGGATTGAAAAAACTGCGCGAAACTCGCAGAGGGGCTCAAAAAGGCAGCGTGGCACCGCGCTGCCGCGCGCGCTTAGTAGTACCCTGGTCTGAAATACTCAAAATTCCAGTGTTTGCATCTGTTTGCAGCCTCACCAGTTAGAAGGTTGTTGTTTATCTGCAGGGACGAAAGTGCTGTCAGAGCACTGTACACTGAAGGAAGGGTGCCCTGGAGGAGGGGTGAAGGAGTGCAGGTAAGTCCTTCAGCAACAAAACGCATGATGCAACTCACACTCACAGTTCTTGAACATATTACATATATAGACTTAGCATGTTCAACATCGAGAAAATAACACATGAGCGATAAGACAGACAGAAGCACAGAGACACACACATGAATGAAGAAAATAGCACATCCACTATCAGAGTTACCATCTCCATGAAAGAACTCTATTACAAGGGCACCTACCGTGATTTGATTATTTGCAACGCTCATACTTCCAAGATTGCTCATAAGAGACCATTCAGAAGGGAGACTTCCTGCAGAGTTGTTGAGCACAAGCAGGGTTAGAGCAACTTAGGTGGCCTAACACAAGTAAAGCCAGGGTACTTCCATTGACCAATTGGCCAGCGCTTTAGCGCACTTGAAAAAACAACCTGCGCTTTGTAGTGCAAAAAGCGCAAAATTGCTTGCTGCGCCCACAGGGGGGTGCAAAAAACTGCGCGAAACGCGCAGTGAGGCTCAAAAAAGCAGCGCGTCAGCGCGCGAAAGCACGCACTTGGAATTACCCTGGTAAGAGCACAAGATACCCTTCTATCCAAGTTCAGTGCAACCCAAAGATGGTGTGGGTGGAAGGGTGGTTAGGTGGGTGGATGTGTGAGTGGGTGAGTGGGTGGGCGGTGGGTGGAGACAGGCTCAAGTCTTGGATGGTATGGAAGTTGGATGAAGGTCAGACAGTAGGGTACACACCCTTTGGTCTCGAAGACAAGTTCAGTGCAAGCCAAAGATAGGGGTGGGGATGGGATGCAAGATGTGGCGTGGGGTGTGTGGGGGGAATCAGGCTCAATGTATTGCAGTTGGATGAAGGTAAGTCCAAACCGTATGGTCCACAATAGTAGCTAAGGTTGTCTCCTAGCCAGTCTACTCCCTAAACAGTTTGTAGCACACCTCTTCAACCTGCCAAGACCGCCATCAGCACCTGGTATGAACTCACGAGGTACATCTGTGGGTGAGGGATTAACAAAGGTCACAATGACCACCCCCAATAGTCTGAAATACTCAAAAATCCAGTGTTTCAATCTGTTTGCAGTCTCACCAGTAAAATAGTTCGCTTGTATCAGTAGAAATTGAAGTGCTGTCAGAGCACTGAATTGTCCTGGAACGGTGCCCTGGAGGAGGCTTGGAAGGGTGCCCTGGAGGAGGGGCGAAGGAGCGCAGGTGAGTCCTTCAGCAACAAAAGACATGATGTAACTCACACTCACAGTTCTTTAACATATGACATACATAGACTTAAAAGGAACAGCATCGAGGAAACAACACTTGAATGATAAGACAGACAGAAGCACAGAGACACACAAATGGACGTAGAAATTAGCACATCCACTGTGATGGTTCCCACCTTCATGGAAGAACTCTACTACAGTGGCACTGTAATACTCTGTATCTGACTGTAATGCGCTAAGTGCGCGTGTCTTCATGTCACACCCGAATCGTGGTGTAACAGGCACCCACCGTTAAGCCATTACTTTCAAGAGAGACCCCAACAAGATTACTGAGAGAAGCCCAGGCACCAGGGAAGGGTCCTGCAAAGAGAATGGGAACAAGCTGAGTTGGGATAGAGCTAGGTGGCCTGATAAATTAAAGAGCGTAGGATGCTTGGTGATGCGTGTGCAGGGCTGGCTAAAGATGGTGTGGGTGGAAGGGTGGGTGGTTATGTGAGTGGGTGAGGGGGTGGGGGTGGGGTGGAGGTGGGTGCAGACAAGGCAAGGCTCAAATATTGGACGGTATGGAAGTTTAATGAAGGTCGGACAGTAGGGTACACACCCTTTGGTCTCAAAAACGATGCCAGGTCAGATAGTAGGGTACAAACCCTTTGGTCTCACGGACAATGTCAGGTTATTGTCAGAGATAGCTGTTCTATAGTTCTACCTGTCTCTCATTGTGTGTCTTCTCCCGCTTCCCTAACTCTGTCAGTTATCTCCTAGCCTGTCTCCTGACCAGACAATGTCAGGTTATCTCCTAGCATGTTTCCTGCCCAAACAATGTGTACCACACCTCATCAACCTACCAAGACCGCCATCAGCACCTGGTATGATCTCCTGAGATACATTTGTGGGGGAAGGTCTAGCAAAGACCGCAATGACCACCCCCAATACTATGAAATACTCATGATTATAGTGTTTCCATCTGCTTGCAGTCTCACCTGTAAGAGCATTGTTGTTTATATCCATATATTTAAGTGCTGTCAGAGCACTGTACGCTGCAGGAAGGGTGCCCTGGAGGAGTGGTGAAGGAGCGTAGGTAGATCTTCAGCGACACAACACATGATTGCAGTTCTTATGCGTATTACATGCATAGACTTGACAGAAACAGCATCGAGGAGACAACACATGAATGATAAGATAGACAGAAGCACAGAGACACACACATGAATGTAGAAAATGGCACATCCACTAGCATGGTTGCAAAATTCATGAAAGAACTCTACTACAGTGGCACCCACCGTTAAGCCATTCCCATAAAGATAGAGCTCCTCGAGAAAATAGATAGAAGCCCAGGCATCAGGAAGAGTTCCTGAGGAGGTTTTGTTAGCACAAGCTGGGTTAGGATACAGCTAAGCGGCCTGGAAAATAAAATAGCACGGGATGCCTGGCGATGCGTGTTCAGGGCTGGCCAAAGAAGGTGTGGGTGGAAGGGTGGGTGGATGGGTGGTGGTGCAAGTGGGTCGGTGAACGGGTGGGTGGGGAAGGGTGGGGGTGAGGTTGGGGGTGTGTGTGGGGGGGCAGGATCAAGGGTCAAGTCTTGGATGGTATGGAAGTTGGATAATGGTCAGACAGTGGGGTACACACCCTTTGATCTTGAAGCAAAGGTAAGGTTATCTCTTAGCTGGTCTTCTGCCCAACCAAGTTGTAGCACACCTCTTCAACCCACCAAGACCGCCATCAGCACCTGGTATGAACTCATGAGATACATTTGTGGGTGAGGGTCTAACAAAGGTTACAATGACCCCCCTCAATAGTCTGAAATACTCCGAATTCCAGTGCTTCCATCTGTTTTAAATCTCACCAGTTAAGAGTTTGTTGCCCATATCCATGACTGTAAGCTCTGTCAACATGCAGTACTCAGTAGGAAGGGTGCCCTGGAGGAGGGGTGAAGGAGCGCAGGTGAGTCCATCAGCAGCACAACACATGATGCAATGCACACTTGCAGTTCTTGAACATGTAAGGGCTCCGAAGAAGCAGCATCGTTAGCATAGTTGGCCTACCCCTGGACTGTAACATACATACATCTATATATATGTAGACATACAGGGATTTTGCTAATGACCGGCCCTACCGGTCGCGGTGTCACCACGCGCGCACTTGCAGTTCTTGAACATGTAAGTAGGGGTCGGCAATATGATATCATATGATATCATGTCATCATATGATATCATATGTATGTATGTTACAGTCCAGGGGTAGGCCAAATAGGCTAAAGGGACTTGCCCAACCGTATAGGAAGGGCTTAAAAAGAACAAGCACTGATGAACTGAGCATATGGTATCGTATGATGCCAGCGGTCTGACTAGGTAACTTTGGCCTGGGGCATCATATCATAGGATATCATATGATGCCGGCGGTCTGACTAGGTAAATTTGGCCTGGGGCATCATATCATAGGATATCATATGATGCCGGCGGTCTGAATAGGTAACTTTGGCCTGGGGCATCATATCATATGATATCATATGATGCTGGCGGTCTGACTAGGTAACTTTGGCCTGGGGCATCATATCATATGATATCATATGATGCTGGCGGTCTGACTAGGTAACTTTGGCCTGGGGCATCATATCATATGATATTAAATCATATGATTTTTGTATGATATCACATGATATCATATTCGTCGTCGGTCAACATCATATGATTTGCCGTTCCCTACATGTAAGGGCTCCAAAGAAGCAGCATCGAGGAAACAACACATGAATGATAAGATAGACAGAAGTATAGAGAAACACACAGGAATATAATACAAATTGCACACCCACTATCATGGTTGCCATCTTCATGAAATAACTCTACTACAGTGGCACCCACCGCGAATTGATTATTTTGAAGCTGGAGCACTCGAAGATTAGTCAGAGCTTCCCACGAACCAGGGAGAGTTCCTGCAGAGAGTTTGGGAACAAGCTGGGTCAGGGTGGAGCTAGGTTGCCTGACAAATTAAACAGCACACTAGCGCAGGATGCCTTTCTATCCAAGTTCAGTGCAAGCCAAAGATGGTGTGGGTGGATGAGTGGTTAGGTGGGTGGATGTGTGAGTGGGTGAGTGGGTGGGTGGTGTGGGGGTGAGGGTGGGGGTGGGTGGAGCCAGACTCAAGCCTCAAGTATTGAACAGCATGGAAGTTGGATGTAGGTCAGACAGTAGGGTACAAACCCTTTGGTCTCAAAGACAATGCCAGGTTATTGTCAGAGATAGCTGTTTTAAAGTCCTACCTGTCTCCCGTTGTGTGTCTTCTCCCGCTTCCTTAACTCTGTCAGTTATCTCCTAGCCTGTCTCCTGACCAGACAATGTCAGGTTATCTCCTAGCATGTTTCCTGCCTAAACAATGTGTACCACACCTCTTCAACTTACCAAGACCGCCATCAGCACCTGGTATGATCTCATGAGATACATTTGTGGGGGAAGGTCTAGCAAAGACCGCAATGACCACCCCCAATACTGTTAAATACTCATGATTATAGTGTTTACAACTGTTTGCAGTCTCACCTGTAAGAACATTGCTGCTCATATCCACGATTTTAAGTGATGTTAGAGCACTGTACTCTGTAGGAAGGGTGCCCTGGAGGAGTGGTGAAGGAGCGTAGGTAGATCTTCAGCAACACAACACATGATTGCAGTTCTTATGCGTATTACATGCATAGACTTGACAGAAACAGCATTGAGGAGACAACCCATGAATGGTAAGATAGACAAAAGCACAGAGACACACACATGTAGAAAATGGCACATCCACTAGCATGGTTGCCATCTTCATGAAAGAACTCTACTACAGTGGCACCCACCGTTAAGCCATTCCCATAAAGATAGAGCTCCTCGAGAAAATAGATAGAAGCCCAGGCATCAGGAAGAGTTCCTGAGGAGGTTTTGTTAGCACAAGCTGGGTTAGGATACAGCTAAGCGGCCTGGAAAATAAAATAGCACGGGATGCCTGGCGATGCGTGTTCAGGGCTGGCCAAAGAAGGTGTGGGTGGAAGGGTGGGTGGATGGGTGGTGGTGCAGGTGGGTCGGTGAGCGGGTGGGTGGGGAAGGGTGGGGGTGAGTGTGTGCGTGGGGGGGGACAGGATCAAGGGTCAAGTCTTGGATGGTATGGAAGTTGGATAATGGTCAGACAGTGGGGTACACACCCTTTGATCTTGAAGCAAAGGTAAGGTTATCTCTTAGCTGGTCTTCTGCCCAGCCAAGTTGTAGCACACCTCTTCAACCCACCAAGACCGCCATCAGCACCTGGTATGAACTCATGAGATACATTTGTGGGTGAGGGTCTAACAAAGGTTACAATGACCCCCCTCAATAGTCTGAAATACTCCGAATTTCAGTGCTTCCATCTGTTTGACAAGATCTATGCAGCGTCGCCTGCGACGCTAAAAAATGGCGGAGAGTGATCGCGTCGGAGCGACCGGTGGCAACGGAAGCGAGTTAGTTACAAGACCGTTGGCTGACATGTCAGGCTTCATCGCGGTCAGACGGAAGGTCGGTCGGATGGGAGGGGGGAAGCTACCCTCCAGTAAGCTAGCATCCACAAGCCAGATCTCCTATACCCTAAACCCTAAAACCTAAACCCTTAACCCAAAACCCGAGGAGGAACTGGCTTGTGGATGCCAGCTCACCGGAGGGTAGCTTCCCCCCTCCGATCGGATGCGGATGGTAGGGCGGATGGCCGGTCGGACGGACAAATGGGTAGCCCTCGGGGCTCCCGCCCCCAGGAAGGGGGGCTCCGCCAAAAACTCACCAGTAAAAAGGTTGTTGCTCGCATCCATGACGATAAGATTTGGCCATAACATCCAGTACTCAGTAGGAAAGGTGCCCTGGAGGAGGGGTGAAGGAGCGCAGGTGAGTCCATCAGCAGCTCAACACATGATGCAATGCACACTTGCAGTTCTTGAACATGTAAGGGCTCCAAAGAAGCAGCATCTTTAGCCTATTTGGCCTACCCCTGGACTGTTACATACATACATCTATATATATGTCGACATACAGGGATTTTGCTACTGACCGGCCCTGACCGGCATATTCTTGGTTTCGTTGTGACACCACACGCACCCGGCGGACCGCACGCCTACCTGGAGTTCACGGGGGCAAATTACGTAATGCCCCCCCAAAAAACCGAACCAAATTAATCGAATTAAACCGCCAGGGCCAAGATCGCTTCAATTTTTGCAGCAATTTTTAAAACTCGTGCTCACTTCCTTCTCTTTCTTTCTTCCTTCCCTCCGCATCATGCTTCAAAAGAAATTCAAGTAGTTTCAATCGTTCGTCGACTTTGTCTGCTCCTACGCGAACTTGAGCACTTATGGCGCTCAGGCTCATTGTGTACAATGTGTTGCTCCTTGAGGCCACCATGGCGCACCAGCAGCCAATTCCAGGAGACTGAAGAGCTGGAACCACTGCCTCTCAGCGAGCAAGGCGAGCTCTTTACAACGACGAGCACAGGAGCGATGCAAACCAGCGGCGACGCTTAGCTCGAGCTGTCATGCCTGAAAATGAGCGCCAGGCCGCTAACATGACCTGGCGCGAGGCCTATGATGAAACTAATGCTGCTCGGCAAGCTGCGCAGGCAGAAGGTCGTGCTGCTAATGCTGCAAGGCAGTCTGCGCAGGCTGAAGCTCAACACTATCTCCATCCCTCGCGCCTGAAACGCTCATCTCATCACCGCACTCTCTTTCCATTGTATTGACAATCGTTAAGCACGGCGCCGCGATTCTGGCTGCAGCAGTTTGACCCGATGCATGTTTAACTCAAAGTTTTTCAAACTCAACAACTGCACAAGAAGAACCCGTGTTCTTGGCGTCATCGTAAATTCGGAACCCGACAGTCTGCAAGCCGTTGTTTGCAGCCTAACTTTCTGCACGGTCACAGCCCACAGCTGGAGTTCAGTGCACAAGGTAGGGACGAGAGAGGAAAGTGTGCGTGCGTTTCAGTGGTTGGGGAAAGGGACGTTGGGGGGGGGGGGGGGGGGGGGGGGGGGGATAAAGAGTGTGTGTGGATTGGGTGGGGTGAGGGGCAGGGAGAGGCCCGGGAAAGTAGGGGATACTGTTGGTCTGGCTGGGGGTGGGTTGTAATGGTATGCGTGTGTGATAGGGGTGGGGGGCCACAGCTTAAGTGAAGGGGAAGAGGAAGGGAGAGAGGTGTACGTGTGTGTATGTGGGTGCGCGGGAGTGGGAGGGGAGGGTTGCGTGAGGGGGGAGATGGCTGGAAGGTGTGAGGGCAGGGGGGAGAAAGAGAGGGTGTGGCAATGGGGATGGGGGGCAGAAATATTTGAGGAAAATTAGGGGATCGTGCAGGTCCGGGGGGCAGGGGGGGGCATACATTACGGAAGAGAAGGGGGCATGCATTACATATTTTTAGCTGCAAAGGGGGGCAAATGACTTGACTGAGATACATACATACATTCATACAAACATACATACAGCATCAAGGAAACAACACATGAATGATAAGATAGACAGAAGTACAGAGAAACACACAGGAATATAAACAAATTGCACATCCACTATCATGGTTGTCATCTTCATGAAAAAACTGTACTACAGTGGCACCCACCGTAAATTGATTATTTGGAAGCTGGAGCACTTGAAGCTTAGTCAGAACATCCCACGAACCAGGGAGAGTTCCTGAAGAGAGTTGGGGAACAGGCTGGGTTAGGATGGAGCTAGGTAGCCCGACAAATTAAAGAGCACACTAGCACAGGATGCCCTTCTATCCAAGTTCAGTGCAAGCCAAAGATGGAGTGGGTGGAAGGGTGGTTAAGTGGGTGGATGTGAAAGTGGGCGGGTGGTTTGGGGGTGAGGGTGGGGGTGGGTGGAGACAGGCTCAAGTCTTGGATGGTGTGGGTGGAAGGGTGGTTAGGTGGGTGGCTGTGTAAGTGGGTGAGTGGTGTGGGGTGAGGGTGGGGGTGGAAGGTGTGGGGTGAGGGTGGGGGTGGGTGGAGACAGGCTCAAGGCTCAAGTCTTGGATGGTGTGGGTGGAAGGGTGGTTAGGTGGGTGGCTGTGTAAGTGGGTGAGTGGTGTGGGGTGAGGGTGGGGGTGGGTGGTGTGGGGTGAGGGTGGGGGTGGGTGGAGACAGGCTCAAGGCTCAAGTCTTGAACAGCATGGAAGTTGGATGTAGGTCAGATAGTAGGGTACACACCCTTTGGCCTCAAAGACAATGCCAGGTCAGATAGTAGGGTACACACCCTTTGGCCTCAAAGACAATGCCAGGTCAGATAGTAGGGTACACACCCTCTGGTCTCAAAGACAATGCCAGGTCAGATAGTAGGGTACACATCCTTTGGCCTCAAAGACAATGCCAGGTCAGATAGTAGGGTACACACCCTTTGGCCTCAAAGACAATGCCAGGTCAGATAGTAGGGTACACACCCTTTGGTCTCAAAGACAATGCCAGGTCAGATAGTAGGGTACACACCCTTTGGCCTCAAAGACAATGCCAGGTCAGATAGTAGGGTACACACCCTTTGGCCTCAAAGACAATGCCAGGTCAGATAGTAGGGTACACACCCTTTGGCCTCAAAGACAATGCCAGGTCAGATAGTAGGGTACACACCCTTTGGCCTCAAAGACAATGCCAGGTCAGATAGTAGGGTACACACCCTTTGGTCTCAAAGACAATGCCAGGTCAGATAGTAGGGTACACACCCTCTGGTCTCAAAGACAATGCCAGGTCAGATAGTAGGGTACACACCCTTTGGCCTCAAAGACAATGCCAGGTCAGATAGGTAGGGTACACACCCTTTGGTCCTCAAAGACAATGCCAGGTCAGATAGTAGGGTACACACCCTTTGGCCTCAAAGACAATGCCAGGTCAGATAGTAGGGTACACACCCTTTGGTCTCAAAGACAATGCCAGGTCAGATAGTAGGGTACACACCCTTTGGTCTCAAAGACAATGCCAGGTCAGATAGTAGGGTACACACCCTTTGGCCTCAAAGACAATGCCAGGTCAGATAGTAGGGTACACACCCTTTGGTCTCAAAGACAATGCCAGGTCAGATAGTAGGGTACACACCCTTTGGTCTCAAAGACAATGCCAGGTCAGATAGTAGGGTACACACCCTTTGGTCTCAAAGACAATGCCAGGTCAGACAGTAGGGTACACACCCTTTGGCCTCAAAGACAATGCCAGGTCTGACAGTAGGGTACACACCCTTTGGTCTCAAAGACAATGCCAGGTCAGACAGTAGGGTACACACCCTTTGGTCTCAAAGACAATGTTAGGTTATTGTCAGAGATAGCTGTTCTATATGATTCTACCTGTCTCTCATCGTGTGTCTTCTCCCGTTTCCTTAACTCTGTCAGTTATCTCCTAGCCTGTCTCCTGACCAGACAATGCCAGGTTATCTCCTAGCATGTTTCCTGCCCATACAATGTGTACCACACCTCTTCAACCTACCAAGACCGCCATCAGCACCTGGTATGATCTCACGAGATACATTTGTGGGGGAAGGTCTAGCAAAGACCGCAATGACCACCCCCAATAGTGTGAAATACTCATGATTATAGTGTTTACAACTGTTTGCAGTCTCACCTGTAAGAGCATTGCCGCCCACAAACACAGTTCGAATTGCTGTCAGAGCACTGTACGCTGCAGGAAGGGTGCCCTGGAGGAGGGGTGAAGGAGCGCAGTTAGACCTTCAGAAAGAAAAATGATTGCAGTTCTTATACCTATTACATGTACAGACTTGACAGAAACAGCATTGAGGAAACAACACATGAATGTTAAGACTCACAGAAGCACAGAGACACACACATGAATGTAGAAAATGGCACGTTTACTATCATGGTTGCCAACTTCATGAAAGAACTTAACAACTGCGTCACCCACCGTTAAGCCATTATCATTAAGATAGAGCTCCCTGAGATTACTAAGAGAAGCCCAGGCACCGGGAAGATTTCCTGAAGAGTTTGTTTAGCACAAGCTGGGTTAGGATACAGCTAGGCGGCCTGGGAAAATAAATAGCACGGGATGCCTGGTGATGCATGTTCAGGGCTGGCCCAAGAAGTTGCGGGTTGGTGGTGGTGTGGGTGGCTGGGGTTGTGTGGGTGTGAGGGTGGGTGGGGACAGGCTCAAGGGTCAAGTCTTGGAAGGTATGGAAGTTAGATGAAGGTCAGACAGTAGGGTACACACACATCTATTCAAGTTTGGGGCTAGGCAAAGATATGGGTGGGGATGGGGAGCAAGGAGTGAGGTCTGGGTCGCAAGGGGCTAGGGGGTTGGGGGAGATACAGGCTCAATGTATGGAAGTTGGATGAAGGTCAGAAGGTCAACTCTCTTTGATACAGAAGACTAGCTAAGGTTATCACCTATAGAGTCTCCTGCCAAGCCAATATGCACCACACCTCTTCAACCTACCAAGACCGCCATCAGCACCTGGTATGAACTCGTGAGATACATTTGTGGGTGAGGGTCTAACAAAGGTTACAATGACCCCCATCAATAGTCTGAAATACTCCGAATTTCAGTGCTTCCATCTGTTTGAAATCTCACCAGTAAGAGCATTGACGTCCATATATATATATTGAAGTGCTGTCAGAGCACTGTATGCTCCAGGAAGGGTGCCCTGGAGGAGGGGTGAAGAAGCACAGTTAATTCCTTCAGCAACACAACACATGATGCAACTCACACTCACACTTGCAGTTCTTGAACATATTACATATATAGACTTCAGAGGAACAGCATCGAGGAAACAACACATGAATGATAAGACAAACAGAAGCACAGAGACACACGCATGAATGTAGAAAATAGCACATCCACTATCAGGGTTGCCATCTTCATGAAATAACTCAACAACAGTGGCACCCACCGTTAAGCCATTCTTTTCAAGAAAGAGCCGTTCAAGATTACTCAGAGAAGACCAGGCACCAGGGAGAGTTCCTGCAGAGAATTTGGAAACAAGCTGAGATAGATAGAGCTAGGTGGTCTGATAAATTAAAGGGCACCGGATGCTTGGTGATGCGTGTCCCGGGCTGGCCAAAGAAGATATGGGTGGACGGGTGGGTGGATGGGTGGTGGTGTGGGTGAATTGGTGGTTAGATGGGAGTTGCCCGAGTGGGTGAGCGGATGGGAGGTGTGGGGGTGAGGGTGGGGGTGGGTGGAGAAAGGCTCAAGGCTCAAGTCTTGAACGGCATGGAAGTTGGATCTAGGTCAGACAGTAGGGTGCACACCCTTTGGTCTCAAAGACAAGTTCAGTGCAATGTCCTGTGTTATCTCCTAGCCTGTCTCCTGCCCTGACAAGTTCAGGTTATCTCCTAGCCTGTCTCCTGCCCTGACAAGTTCAGGTTATCTCCTAGCCTGTCTCCTGCCTTGACAAGTTCAGGTTATCTCCTAGCCTGTCTCCTGCCCATACAATGTGTACCACACCACTTCAACCTAGCAAGACGGCCATCAGCACCTGGTATGATCTCATGAGATACATGTGTGGGGGAAGGTCTAGAAAAGGTCACAATGACCACGCCTAATAGTCTAAAAAACTCAAAAATTCAGTGTTTCCATCTGTTTGGAGTCTCACCAGTAAGATCATTGCCGCTCATATCCAATAATTGTAGACCTGTCATCAAACCTGCGGGGGGGGAGGGGGGGGGGGGGGGGGGGGGGGGTAAGCAGATGTCAGGATGATGTAGACATGGGCAGGAAGATTGACTGCAACGGATGTCATAAATACATAAATGAACGGATGACATAAGAGTGAAATGGGGGCGTTTTGAGTGAAACAGGGTGCGTCATTTAGAATGTGGCACAAGCAAAAGAGGCTCAGACTTGTCATATACAATATATAGGATATATTGGACAGACATATAGAATACAAATATAGGATATATAGGATATATTGGACAGACATATAGGATATATAGGACAGACATATAATATATATAGGATGTATAGCCATATGTATAGGACAGACATATAGGATAGACGTATAGACATATAGGATATAGATAGGACATATATATATATAGGATAGACGTACAGACAAATAGGATAGACATATAGGATATATACAGGATATATATAGGACAGATATATAGGATAGACGTACAGACAAATAGGATAGACATGTAGGATATATACAGGATATATATAGGACAGACACATGGGATAGACACATAGGATAGATGTATAGGATATACATATAGAACATAGGATAGCAATGCCATGACAAAGAGCTCATAAATCATAATAACCGGATACCTGCGTTGCTTTGGGGTGGGGCGGGGGTGGGGGTGGGGGGGCATCATTCAAATGAAATATGAACATTCCGTCCTGCCATTATGACAGACTACTCTGCACACACAGTCTATTGTTTACTCGTAGACACATCATTTGCGCAGAGACACAAAAACTGAGGCAAAACAAGCCTACAGCTGCTGGTGCAGTGTACGCAAGCAGTGCATATTAAGTACACACAGGATCCATGAAAAAATAATCAAAAACACTTACTGAAGTATGCTGGAAGACTTTGGGTTAAAGAATTCCCGCGCAAGTCGAGCATGACCAGGGCTGAAAGTGGAGAGAGGTCAGGAATCCCTCCACCTAGATTACTCTCCATCATCTTCAAGCTTGTCAGCGCATCCAGATTACCTACACATTAGGATGGCATATTTTTTAGTGTGAAAGGAATTTCACCCCAGGAGGTGGGTCTCACGACACAAACCAGCGACACCGAGGATTCAGTTTGAATGGCGTTGCCACTCTTACAAAATAGTGTTGAAGCTCTATCAGATGGAGCCAAGGGTGTGACATACAATCACAGTAGAAACAGCAGTGGAATGGAAGAGACCTTGGGTGTATCGTATTGAAGTTGACAGCTTCGGAACAGAAACAAGCCAACTATCACGAGCAAGGACAACAGACAACACAGCAGACAGATGAAAGGGTGAGACGAAGACAGACGCACAACCATCATCATGCCTTGCACACTGAAGGGCAGGCAAGTTTAAGTCAAGTTTAAGTCCAAGTCCAAGTTAAAGTTGAAGTCAATTCAAGTTCAATTCAAGTCCAAGTTGCAAAGCGAAGGACAGGCAAGCCTTTTGGGTCATGCTTGGCTACCGCTGTACTGCAGTACGCATCAACATTCTCTTGTAGCACTCACTGAATTCGGCTGGAATGGCAAAGACTCCACCGGCTGGAGGAAGCTGGAGGTACAATGATGAGACTCTTCCATTGAGGCATATGACAGACGCATATTCTGCAATGTGAAAGCAGCAGAAGGCATGAGAATTCATTACCTGGGACAATGTGAAATGAATAGGGCACACAATGGCTCAGGTCCTTGATTGCACATTGAACTAAGTGGGTGGGGCACATGATGGCTGAGATTGCACTGCGTGCTCTTTGCGTATTTACTTTGTTACTTTCTGTTACGCTCTGTTATCGTTTAAGCTTGTAGGCCCCATCCTGACATTTGCTGCAAAGCTTTAACACTTACCAGTACACATATCATTCCCTGTGATCCAGGAGGATAAGCCTGGATGGGCAGCTGCTGAGGCAAATGCCAGAAGTGCGTTTTTATCAGCAGTTGCTTCACCAGCTACCAGTATGCAGAGGCTGGTGAGGAGCAGCAACAGAAGCCACTTATACATGTGAGCACCATGTGTGTGCTTGCTCTGACCGACCATTGGCAGAATTGCTCCCTACTCTCGGCTGAGGCAGCTTATGGGCGGTATCCGAGTCCGACCACTGGATGGCTGGAAGGGATGCCCCGATGATGGGGGCTGGAGCCTGGAGGGGTCGACCTCGCGGAAAAGGCGACTGGCTGGGCCGAAGAACAGAGCACCGATTGTCGACTGAAGGGGCTTCGCTCAATCAGGGCACGACCGCACGAGTGAATCTTGGGCACGAATGCACGAACGAAAGCGAGTGGGTCCAAGTTTGGGCCCAGAGACTCGGAAGAGAGGAAGCTAGTAGCTAGCAGCAGCCCTGAGGCCTCAGTTCAGAAGGAAGCATGCGTGGCTTACTGCTGTGAGCGCTATGAAGTCTAGGGGTGTGGCGCACCCTTCAGGTGCGTGGAAGGTCGGGCTGTCAGCTGTATAATCAGTCTGCGCGTTCAAGATGGTAGCGGTAGGGTCCAGATAATACGGATGAATGGATGGCTTGCTGCCTCGAGCTCTATGGAAATAAAATAAGTTATACTAAACGTCGGCATGTGGAAGGCGCGGAAGGATTCTGAAAATACTTGCGTTAGGAGGTGGGACTGGCCCAACGGCAGTCTGCCAATCCACCTGCCCAGGGTAGTCGAACAGATGCAGATGTAAGTACACTCCCTGTTCCAGCCCTGTTCGTCTATTTAAAATGCATAAAACAGGGGTCCAGGGTGTTTGGCTACCCTTGCTTGCATGTTCAAATTGTCAACAGCCACGCAGTGTAGTTCGAAACGTACGTGTTTCAGTTATTGCGTGACGAAGTCCCGAATCACGCACACTCCAGACTAGAGGGGTGAGTGCGTGAAATCACGCACAATGTCACTGGGCCATCAGCACCTGGTATGAACTCATGAGATACATTTGTGGGTGAGGGTCTAACAAAGGTTACAATGACCCCCCTCAATAGTCTGAAATACTCCGAATTTCAGTGCTTCCATCTGTTTGACAAGTTCTATGCAGCGTCGCCTGCGACGCTAAAAAATGGCGGAGAGTGATCGCGACGGAGCGACCGGTGGCAACGGAAGCGAGTTAGTTACAAGACCGTTGGCTGACATGTCAGGCTTCATCGCGGTCAGACGGAAGGTCGGTCGGATGGGAGGGGGGAAGCTACCCTCCAGTAAGCTAGCATCCACAAGCCAGATCTCCTATACCCTAAACCCTAAAACCTAAACCCTTAACCCAAAACCCGAGGAGGAACTGGCTTGTGGATGCTAGCTCACCGGAGGGTAGCTTCCCCCCTCCGATCGGATGCGGATGGTAGGGCGGATGGCCGGTCGGACGGACAAATGGGTAGCCCTCGGGGCTCCCGCCCCCAGGAAGGGGGGCTCCGCCAAAAACTCACCAGTAAAAAGGTTGTTGCTCGCATCCATGACGATAAGATTTGGCCATAACATCCAGTACTCAGTAGGAAGGGTGCCCTGGAGGAGGGGTGAAGGAGCGCAGGTGAGTCCATCAGCAGCTCAACACATGATGCAATGCACACTTGCAGTTCTTGAACATGTAAGGGCTCCAAAGAAGCAGCATCTTTAGCCTATTTGGCCTACCCCTGGACTGTTACATACATACATCTATATATATGTTGACATACAGGGATTTTGCTACTGACCGGCCCTGACCGGCATATTCTTGGTTTCGTTGTGACACCACACGCACCCGGCGGACCGCACGCCTACCTGGAGTTCACGGGGGCAAATTACGTAATGCCCCCCCAAAAAACCGAACCAAATTAATCGAATTAAACCGCCAGGGCCAAGATCGCTTCAATTTTTGCAGCAATTTTTAAAACTCGTGCTCACTTCCTTCTCTTTCTTTCTTCCTTCCCTCCGCATCATGCTTCAAAAGAAATTCAAGTAGTTTCAATCGTTCGTCGACTTTGTCTGCTCCTACGCGAACTTGAGCACTTATGGCGCTCAGGCTCATTGTGTACAATGTGTTGCTCCTTGAGGCCACCATGGCGCACCAGCAGCCAATTCCAGGAGACTGAAGAGCTGGAACCACTGCCTCTCAGCGAGCAAGGCGAGCTCTTTACAACGACGAGCACAGGAGCGATGCAAACCAGCGGCGACGCTTAGCTCGAGCTGTCATGCCTGAAAATGAGCGCCAGGCCGCTAACATGACCTGGCGCGAGGCCTATGATGAAACTAATGCTGCTCGGCAAGCTGCGCAGGCAGAAGGTCGTGCTGCTAATGCTGCAAGGCAGTCTGCGCAGGCTGAAGCTCAACACTATCTCCATCCCTCGCGCCTGAAACGCTCATCTCATCACCGCACTCTCTTTCCATTGTATTGACAATCGTTAAGCACGGCGCCGCGATTCTGGCTGCAGCAGTTTGACCCGATGCATGTTTAACTCAAAGTTTTTCAAACTCAACAACTGCACAAGAAGAACCCGTGTTCTTGGCGTCATCGTAAATTCGGAACCCGACAGTCTGCAAGCCGTTGTTCGCAGCCTAACTTTCTGCACGGTCACAGCCCACAGCTGGAGTTCAGTGCACAAGGTAGGGACGAGAGAGGAAAGTGTGCGTGCGTTTCAGTGGTTGGGGAAAGGGACGTTGGGGGGGGGGGGGGGGGGGGGGGGAATAAAGAGTGTGTGTGGATGGGGTGGGGTGAGGGGCAGGGAGAGGCCCGGGAAAGTAGGGGATACTGTTGGTCTGGCTGGGGGTGGGTTGTAATGGTATGCGTGTGTGATAGGGGTGGGGGGCCACAGCTTAAGTGAAGGGGAAGAGGAAGGGAGAGAGGTGTACGTGTGTGTATGTGGGTGCGCGGGAGTGGGAGGGGAGGGTTGCGTGAGGGGGGAGATGGCTGGAAGGTGTGAGGGCAGGGGGGAGAAAGAGAGGGTGTGGCAATGGGGATGGGGGGCAGAAATATTTGAGGAAAATTAGGGGATCGTGCAGGTCCGGGGGGCAGGGGGGGGCATACATTACGGAAGAGAAGGGGGCATGCATTACATATTTTTAGCTGCAAAGGGGGGCAAATGACTTGACTGAGATACATACATACATTCATACAAACATACATACAGCATCAAGGAAACAACACATGAATGATAAGATAGACAGAAGTACAGAGAAACACACAGGAATATAAACAAATTGCACATCCACTATCATGGTTGTCATCTTCATGAAAAAACTGTACTACAGTGGCACCCACCGTAAATTGATTATTTGGAAGCTGGAGCACTTGAAGCTTTGTCAGAACATCCCACGAACCAGGGAGAGTTCCTGAAGAGAGTTGGGGAACAGGCTGGGTTAGGATGGAGCTAGGTAGCCCGACAAATTAAAGAGCACACTAGCACAGGATGCCCTTCTATCCAAGTTCAGTGCAAGCCAAAGATGGAGTGGGTGGAAGGGTGGTTAAGTGGGTGGATGTGATAGTGGGCGGGTGGTTTGGGGGTGAGGGTGGGGGTGGGTGGAGACAGGCTCAAGGCTCAAGTCTTGGATGGTGTGGGTGGAAGGGTGGTTAGGTGGGTGGCTGTGTAAGTGGGTGAGTGGTGTGGGGTGAGGGTGGGGGTGGAAGGTGTGGGGTGAGGGTGGGGGGGGTGGAGACAGGCTCAAGGCTCAAGTCTTGGATGGTGTGGGTGGAAGGGTGGTTAGGTGGGTGGCTGTGTAAGTGGGTGAGTGGGTGTGGGGTGAGGGTGGGGTGGGTGGTGTGGGGTGAGGGTGGGGGGTGGGTGGAGACAGGCTCAAGGCTCAAGTCTTGAACAGCATGGAAGTTGGATGTAGGTCAGATAGTAGGGTACACACCCTTTGGCCTCAAAGACAATGCCAGGTCAGATAGTAGGGTACACACCCTTTGGCCTCAAAGACAATGCCAGGTCAGATAGTAGGGTACACACCCTCTGGTCTCAAGACAATGCCAGGTCAGATAGTAGGGTACACACCCTTTGGCCTCAAAGACAATGCCAGGTCAGATAGTAGGGTACACACCCTTTGGTCTCAAAGACAATGCCAGGTCAGATAGTAGGGTACACACCCTTTGGCCTCAAAAGACAATGCCAGGTCAGATAGTAGGGTACACACCCTTTGGCCTCAAAGACAATGCCAGGTCAGATAGTAGGGTACACACCCTTTGGCCTCAAAGACAATGCCAGGTCAGATAGTAGGGTACACACCCTTTGGCCTCAAAGACACTGCCAGGTCAGATAGTAGGGTACACACCCCTTTGGTCTCAAAGACAATGCCAGGTCAGATAGTAGGGTACACACCCTTTGGTCCTCAAAGACAATGCCAGGTCAGATAGTAGGGTACGCACCCTTTGGCCTCAAAGACAATGCCAGGTCAGATAGTAGGGTACACACCCTTTGGCCTCAAAGACAATGCCAGGTCAGATAGTAGGGTACACACCCTTTGGTCTCAAAGACAATGCCAAGTCAGATAGTAGGGTACACACCCTTTGGTCTCAAAGACAATGCCAGGTCAGATAGTAGGGTACACACCCTTTGGTCTCAAAGACAATGCCAGGTCAGATAGTAGGGTACCCACCACCTTTGGTCTCAAAGACAATGCCAGGTCAGATAGTAGGGTACACACCCTTTGGTCTCAAAGACAATGCCAGGTCAGATAGTAGGGTACACACCCTTGGTCTCAAAGACAATGCCAGGTCAGACAGTAGGTACACACCCTTTGGCCTCAAAGACAATGCCAGGTCAGACAGTAGGGTACACACCCTTTGGTCTCAAAGACAATGCCAGGTCAGACAGTAGGGTACACACCCTTTGGTCTCAAAGACAATGTCAGGTTATTGTCAGAGATAGCTGTTCTATATGATTCTACCTGTCTCTCATCGTGTGTCTTCTCCCGTTTCCTTAACCCTGTCAGTTATCTCCTAGCCTGTCTCCTGACCAGACAATGCCAGGTTATCTCCTAGCATGTTTCCTGCCCATACAATGTGTACCACACCTCTTCAACCTACCAAGACCGCCATCAGCACCTGGTATGATCTCACGAGATACATTTGTGGGGGAAGGTCTAGCAAAGACCGCAATGACCACCCCCAATGGTGTGAAATACTCATGATTATAGTGTTTACAACTGTTTGCAGTCTCACCTGTAAGAGCATTGCCGCCCACAAACGTAGTTCGAAGTGCTGTCAGAGCACTGTACGCTGCAGGAAGGGTGCCCTGGAGGAGGGGTGAAGGAGCGCAGTTAGACCTTCAGAAAGAAAAATGATTGCAGTTCTTATACCTATTACATGTACAGACTTGACAGAAACAGCATTGAGGAAACAACACATGAATGTTAAGACTCACAGAAGCACAGAGACACACACATGAATGTAGAAAATGGCACGTTTACTATCATGGTTGCCAACTTCATGAAAGAACTTAACAACTGCGTCACCCACCGTTAAGCCATTATCATTAAGATAGAGCTCCCTGAGATTACTAAGAGAAGCCCAGGCACCGGGAAGATTTCCTGAAGAGTTTGTTTAGCACAAGCTGGGTTAGGATACAGCTAGGCGGCCTGGGAAAATAAATAGCACGGGATGCCTGGTGATGCATGTTCAGGGCTGGCCCAAGAAGTTGCGGGTTGGTGGTGGTGTGGGTGGCTGGGGTTGTGTGGGTGTGAGGGTGGGTGGGGACAGGCTCAAGGGTCAAGTCTTGGAAGGTATGGAAGTTAGATGAAGGTCAGACAGTAGGGTACACACACATCTATTCAAGTTTGGGGCTAGGCAAAGATATGGGTGGGGATGGGGAGCAAGGAGTGAGGTCTGGGTCGCAAGGGGCTAGGGGGTTGGGGAGATACAGGCTCAATGTATGGAAGTTGGATGAAGGTCAGAAGGTCAACTCTCTTTGATACAGAAGACTAGCTAAGGTTATCACCTATAGAGTCTCCTGCCAAGCCAATATGCACCACACCTCTTCAACCTACCAAGACCGCCATCAGCACCTGGTATGAACTCGTGAGATACATTTGTGGGTGAGGGTCTAACAAAGGTTACAATGACCCCCATCAATAGTCTGAAATACTCCGAATTTCAGTGCTTCCATCTGTTTGAAATCTCACCAGTAAGAGCATTGACGTCCATATATATATATTGAAGTGCTGTCAGAGCACTGTATGCTCCAGGAAGGGTGCCCTGGAGGAGGGGTGAAGAAGCACAGTTAATTCCTTCAGCAACACAACACATGATGCAACTCACACTCACACTTGCAGTTCTTGAACATATTACATATATAGACTTCAGAGGAACAGCATCGAGGAAACAACACATGAATGATAAGACAAACAGAAGCACAGAGACACACGCATGAATGTAGAAAATAGCACATCCACTATCAGGGTTGCCATCTTCATGAAATAACTCAACAACAGTGGCACCCACCGTTAAGCCATTCTTTTCAAGAAAGAGCCGTTCAAGATTACTCAGAGAAGACCAGGCACCAGGGAGAGTTCCTGCAGAGAATTTGGAAACAAGCTGAGATAGATAGAGCTAGGTGGTCTGATAAATTAAAGGGCACCGGATGCTTGGTGATGCGTGTCCCGGGCTGGCCAAAGAAGATATGGGTGGACGGGTGGGTGGATGGGTGGTGGTGTGGGTGAATTGGTGGTTAGATGGGAGTTGCCCGAGTGGGTGAGCGGATGGGAGGTGTGGGGGTGAGGGTGGGGGTGGGTGGAGAAAGGCTCAAGGCTCAAGTCTTGAACGGCATGGAAGTTGGATCTAGGTCAGACAGTAGGGTGCACACCCTTTGGTCTCAAAGACAAGTTCAGTGCAATGTCCTGTGTTATCTCCTAGCCTGTCTCCTGCCCTGACAAGTTCAGGTTATCTCCTAGCCTGTCTCCTGCCCTGACAAGTTCAGGTTATCTCCTAGCCTGTCTCCTGCCTTGACAAGTTCAGGTTATCTCCTAGCCTGTCTCCTGCCCATACAATGTGTACCACACCACTTCAACCTAGCAAGACGGCCATCAGCACCTGGTATGATCTCATGAGATACATGTGTGGGGGAAGGTCTAGAAAAGGTCACAATGACCACGCCTAATAGTCTAAAAAACTCAAAAATTCAGTGTTTCCATCTGTTTGGAGTCTCACCAGTAAGATCATTGCCGCTCATATCCAATAATTGTAGACCTGTCATCAAACCTGCGGGGGGGGAGGGGGGGGGGGGGGGGGGGGGTAAGCAGATGTCAGGATGATGTAGACATGGGCAGGAAGATTGACTGCAACGGATGTCATAAATACATAAATGAACGGATGACATAAGAGTGAAATGGGGGCGTTTTGAGTGAAACAGGGTGCGTCATTTAGAATGTGGCACAAGCAAAAGAGGCTCAGACTTGTCATATACAATATATAGGATATATTGGACAGACATATAGAATACAAATATAGGATATATAGGATATATTGGACAGACATATAGGATATATAGGACAGACATATAATATATATAGGATGTATAGCCATATGTATAGGACAGACATATAGGATAGACGTATAGACATATAGGATATAGATAGGACATATATATATATAGGATAGACGTACAGACAAATAGGATAGACATATAGGATATATACAGGATATATATAGGACAGATATATAGGATAGACGTACAGACAAATAGGATAGACATGTAGGATATATACAGGATATATATAGGACAGACACATGGGATAGACACATAGGATAGATGTATAGGATATACATATAGAACATAGGATAGCAATGCCATGACAAAGAGCTCATAAATCATAATAACCGGATACCTGCGTTGCTTTGGGGTGGGGCGGGGGTGGGGGGTGGGGGGGGCATCATTCAAATGAAATATGAACATTCCGTCCTGCCATTATGACAGACTACTCTGCACACACAGTCTATTGTTTACTCGTAGACACATCATTTGCGCAGAGACACAAAAACTGAGGCAAAACAAGCCTACAGCTGCTGGTGCAGTGTACGCAAGCAGTGCATATTAAGTACACACAGGATCCATGAAAAAATAATCAAAAACACTTACTGAAGTATGCTGGAAGACTTTGGGTTAAAGAATTCCCGCGCAAGTCGAGCATGACCAGGGCTGAAAGTGGAGAGAGGTCAGGAATCCCTCCACCTAGATTACTCTCCATCATCTTCAAGCTTGTCAGCGCATCCAGATTACCTACACATTAGGATGGCATATTTTTTAGTGTGAAAGGAATTTCACCCCAGGAGGTGGGTCTCACGACACAAACCAGCGACACCGAGGATTCAGTTTGAATGGCGTTGCCACTCTTACAAAATAGTGTTGAAGCTCTATCAGATGGAGCCAAGGGTGTGACATACAATCACAGTAGAAACAGCAGTGGAATGGAAGAGACCTTGGGTGTATCGTATTGAAGTTGACAGCTTCGGAACAGAAACAAGCCAACTATCACGAGCAAGGACAACAGACAACACAGCAGACAGATGAAAGGGTGAGACGAAGACAGACGCACAACCATCATCATGCCTTGCACACTGAAGGGCAGGCAAGTTTAAGTCAAGTTTAAGTCCAAGTCCAAGTTAAAGTTGAAGTCAATTCAAGTTCAATTCAAGTCCAAGTTGCAAAGCGAAGGACAGGCAAGCCTTTTGGGTCATGCTTGGCTACCGCTGTACTGCAGTACGCATCAACATTCTCCTGTAGCACTCACTGAATTCGGCTGGAATGGCAAAGACTCCACCGGCTGGAGGAAGCTGGAGGTACAATGATGAGACTCTTCCATTGAGGCATATGACAGACGCATATTCTGCAATGTGAAAGCAGCAGAAGGCATGAGAATTCATTACCTGGGACAGTGTGAAATGAATAGGGCACATAATGGCTCAGGTCCTTGATTGCACATTGAACAAAGTGGGTGGGGCACATGATGGCTGAGATTGCACTGCGTGCTCTTTGCGTATTTACTTTGTTACTTTCTGTTACGCTCTGTTACCGTTTAAGCTTGTAGGCCCCATCCTGACATTTGCTGCAAAGCTTTAACACTTACCAGTACACATATCATTCCCTGTGATCCAGGAGGATAAGCCTGGATGGGCAGCTGCTGAGGCAAATGCCAGAAGTGCGTTTTTATCAGCAGTTGCTTCACCAGCTACCAGTATGCAGAGGCTGGTGAGGAGCAGCAACAGAAGCCACATATACATGTGAGCACCATGTGTGTGCTTGCTCTGACCGACCATTGGCAGAATTGCTCCCTACTCTCGGCTGAGGCAGCTTATGGGCGGTATCCGAGTCCGACCACTGGATGGCTGGAAGGGATGCCCCGATGATGGGGGCTGGAGCCTGGAGGGGTCAACCTCGCGGAAAAGGCGACTGGCTGGGCCGAAGAACAGAGCACCGATTGTCGACTGAAGGGGCCTCGCTCAATCAGGGCACGACCGCACGAGTGAATCTTGGGCACGAATGCACGAACGAAAGCGAGTGGGTCCAAGTTTGGGCCCAGAGACTCGGTAAGAAGAGAGGAAGCTAGTAGCTAGCAGCAGCCCTGAGGCCTCAGTTCAGAAGGAAGCATGCGTGGCTTACTGCTGTGAGCGCTATGAAGTCTAGGGGTGTGGCGCACCCTTCAGGTGCGTGGAAGGTCGGGCTGTCAGCTGTATAATCAGTCTGCGCGTTCAAGATGGTAGCGGTAGGGTCCAGATAATACGGATGAATGGATGGCTTGCTGCCTCGAGCTCTATGGAAATAAAATAAGTTATACTAAACGTCGGCATGTGGAAGGCGCGGAAGGATTCTGAAAATACTTGCGTTAGGAGGTGGGACTGGCCCAACGGCAGTCTGCCAATCCACCTGCCCAGGGTAGTCGAACAGATGCAGATGTAAGTACACTCCCTGTTCCAGCCCTGTTCGTCTATTTAAAATGCATAAAACAGGGGTCCAGGGTGTTTGGCTACCCTTGCTTGCGTGTTCAAATTGTCAACAGCCACGCAGTGTAGTTCGAAACGTACGTGTTTCAGTTATTGCGTGACGAAGTCCCGAATCACGCACACTCCAAACTAGAGGGGTGAGTGCGTGAAATCACGCACTATGTCACTGGGATGTGCGTGAACTCAGGTTCGAAGTGCTCGTGCTGCGCATGCACGTCATGCCGTCTTCCCGTTTTTGTGCGATGCGCCTAACTCGTGCCTCCTCGTTTGATAATCTGCATTTTATCGCAGTGCTTTCAGTTTCGGAACACTTTAATTTTTTGCATGACTAACGCTCACGGCGTGCACACAAACGGATTTCCCTTCCTGCTATCTAAAACGAGTTCAGAGCAATGTTGCCCAACAACATTGCAAGCAAAAGTTAACAACCATTCCGCAACGTGCGAGAAAGCCTTCGTTGTTTTGTACCCACGGAAGCGGTGTCAGATTCGAAGTGCTCATGCTGCGCATGCATGTCATGCTGTCTTGGTGCGATCCGCCTAAATCGACTGTTCTTTGAGTTTGAAGCACTTCAAAAGCACTTCAGTTTGTTGCATGACGTACTCGCGGCGTGCAGATGAACGGATTTCACTGCCTGCCCGTGCCTGTCACCGAAAAGGAGTTCGGCCTGTTTGGTCGGCTCGTAGGCAGCCAGACCTGTGCAGCGACACCAGAATACGGGTTGGTCGAAATCGCAGGGAATTTGCGTAACCATCGGGATTTGGCGTAACCACTCAAGTGTGTCGAACACTGGTAGAAATTTCACCTGTAATCGCCAGGGGGGGGGGGGGGGGGGGGGGGGGGCAAAAAAAGTGAAAGACACCACCGAGACACCATCCCATAAAAGTGTGAAGGCACCCTTATGCAGACCCACCCCACCCCCACCCCGGCTCCGAAACCAACTGTGCAGCCGCTATATCAGGCACCACTTAGTGTTACACTTAGGGTTTAAAGGCCTAGCCATTGAGGTTGGTCTCGAGACCATTGGGAATGTTTGAAGCATAGAAAATCATCATCACCAGTGTAACATTGTTTGGTGGGGCTTGGGGGTCAGGGGCTCAGGGCCCCTTGGCCCCTTATAATGTGCCATCAGCTGGTTATCAAATGCTTTTTTGCTTTCCTGACTTCTGTTCGACTGCAGCCAAGCACGCAAGAGAATGGCGCCCTAAGTTCCCGTTGTCGCCGCAAAGGAATTGCTTACAGCACTTGACTCGCTGGAAGTGCCCTTTGACTGTGGGTCCATCGAATAACATCAAATAGCAGTAGGCACCAGAACGAAAACAGTCTCACAGTGACGGGAAGGAAACAAGTAGAAGCAGTGAAGTATCACGAATACAAGAGGTCTCGCTCTGTACGTCGCTGTAAACGTGTTGGTTAGGGCGTTGTGTGTGCTTGTGTGGAGAGAGAGAGAGAGAGAGAGAGGAGAGAGAGAGAGAGAGAGAGAGAGAGAGAGAGAGAGAGAGGAGAGAGAGAGAGAGAGAAACCCTGACCCCCCCCCCCCTCTGCCCTGGGCATAATATGTGGTGGATCTCTCCCCCAATAGCATATTTTGACTGGTATTTAATAGGGGAACACCCTAGTTCCCGTCTCATGTCATTCTAAGGGCTAAAAAAAGTACCTGAAAAGTACCTAATCTTATAAAGATTGCAGATTTGCAGGAACTAGTGCGAAACAGCAGATTTCCTTGTCAAGCACAATGCGCTGATGCAATGAGCTGCGAGAAGCACGAAGATGCAATTTTCCCAAGGGGAAATCGTAGACATGCTCCAGGTCCCTAGACTGAGACAACAGGACAGGAGGGAAACGACAAATGAAAGCGCCGCGTCCACAGTCCGCAACCCTGAGATCCGTACGCAAAAAAGTGCCCTCCGAGGTAACCCGCACCCGATGGGAATCGAAGACGCGTAGATTCCATGGTAGTCTTTTAACCGGCAATTTTGACCGGGTGTGGGTCCAAATGTGACGATATGAAGATTTCGCGAAAAAGCGAAAAAGCGAAAGACCAAGACCAGCGGGGAACAGCTAAGAGAGTCCAAAGCCTATCTGTCAAGAAACCATCAAGCTTAAGGACGGAGAGAGGGCACAGGAGAGCAGCCAAACAGGTCAAGAGTCAAACGGAGACTCGAGAAGTGAAAACATAAGCTACCCCCCATCACCTACACCGCCAGAAACAAGACGGTTGCTACAAAGGGACAAGAACAAATCCAAGCTAGTCATCCAGGCTGTCAGGGAGGATCAGGGGAAGAAGCTCATTCTGGGAGAGAAGCAAATGGTCGGGGGAATGGTCCTGGGCCATCGGAGGATCCGCCACTGACATATGTGGAGGGTTGGGAACTCCCATGTTAACACGGGACCCACCATGGCTGATGAAGGTGTGATCATCTCCCATAAACATAGCATAAACCAGAGAAGAAAGATTAAGGGGCTCATGGATAGTAACGCGAAATCGTCGCTTTTTATCGTGTTAGTAGTTCTGCTTAGGTTGTTAAGTGTCCTTTTTTAGCTGTGCTTTTCCTTGTGGCGTTTTGGCTGACGGCTTGGCCTTGTGTGTTGCCTTTAGATAGGGAGTGTTAAGGCCGCCTTTTTAGAGCTCTATGCCTCTCTCCTTGTTTGTTTGGTGATTTTCCTGTGCCTTTTGTCCTTCACGTCTTCTTGTAGAATCTCGCTTTTTAGGCCTCGGCAACTCTTAGCCCTTCTACTATATACTCTTAATTCGCTAGTTTCTCTATGCCTTGGTAGTTCGCATTGCTTGTTGTCAAGCCTTTTATTTGCTCTTTCGTACGCTTTTTTGGAGGTCACCTCCTGGACCAGGTTCTGAGGGGTATGTTGCCCAAACCCTCACTGTTATAAAACTGCCCAGCTGCCTCGGCGCTGTTCAGTCTCGGCATTGATTTTTGCTGAGTATGTAACTATATCCTCTCTCTATGCTTTTCAGTCTCGGCAGTGCTTCGCTGAGTTTATGTAACGAACCCTCTCTCACAGTATCGCATTGGTCTGTCCCCCCTAGGGGGGGCCGACCAACTTATGTAAAGAACCCTCTCTCCCTCTCTCACCAACTCCATGACGTAACCGACATCAGGTGAGGGATTCCCCGCCCGCCATGTGGCCCAGGAGTCTCCTACAAAAAGATAGTTCTCGAGCTCATCTAGAATCATAAATCATACCTCGGTTTCTCTCGGCGCCCACACGTATTCGTTATCACGCTATTTCATGCATTCCACTGCAACCACTAGCATTCCGCTTAAAAAAAACCATATCAGCAAATCGGCTCCGTTTCGCGTACACATCGCATAGGTCTTAGATCCCTAGCCTAGGGATCCTAGGGGCCGACCAACTAGCATTCCGCTTCATTCTTCCTCCCGTCTTTCTTTTCTCTTCGTAATTTCGGTGGGCTGCTCATAACAGAGCAGCAACATGTCGCGGAATAGCCTGGCGGCCCAAGAAGATGTCTCAATCGGAAGTCGGTTTTCCTAGTCAATAGAATAATACAGGACCAAACTTTAATGGCCACCAGTCGCAGAGTTCCGATACCGATCCTGGTATTGTTTCAGAAAAGGAACCAGTGTCTTAACGAAGCACCATGGTGCCCCTGCTGCTAGCCTCTGGTGTCCTACTACCAGCTTTTTGGGCGTAGCCCCCCCCCCCCCCCCCTTCTTCTGGGGGCCGGGAGCCCCCAGGGTCACCGCGTTGTCAGTCTGTAATCCTGGCCCTAACTGTCTCATAAACCCTGGCTTTGGCCTACTGCAATTGATTCCGTTGCCACCAGGGGGCCCTGGTTGCCATATGCCGCTCCAATAGCCAACACTCTTCGCCAATTTTCTATGTCGCTTGCGACGCCGCAATAACTTGTTTGGCCCCTAGTGCAAAAAAAACAAAGACTCTGATGTAGCACCCTAAAAAATGACGTTACACAAGTTAGCGCCAGAACTACAGGTATCACCTTCTAGAAAGGCATTTTGCATACTCTTGATCTCAATTGTGACCAGCTTCAGGGAATGGCAGACTTGTCAACGTGGTCCAATCTGCATGCCCTATATCTGAGGGGTTGTGGGCACACCAAGGGCCTCACATTCTTGCCAGCATTTCCCAATCTGCAAATCCTGGAAATGGATGATTGTGCGGAACTGTGGGATCTCACAGCCTTATCAGCATGTTGCAATCTTCGTACATTGGATCTGACATGGCATCGTCAGGAGTACGTGGACGTCACAGCACTATCAGCGTGTCGCCACCTGCATGAACTGAGCCTGGCTGGTTGTGTAGGAGTTCATGAAATTGCACCTTTGTCAGCGTGTTGCAACCTTTATACCCTGACACTTTGCCATTGTCATAGTCTTCATGATTTCTCAACCTTGACCGCATGTTCCAATCTCCATACTCTGGAGATGACTGATTGCGACGAGCTTCAGGGGCTCTCAGGCGTGTCAACGTGCACCAACCTGTATACCCTGGAACTTGAAGACTGCGCGCAACTCGTTGACATCACAGCCTTATCAGGGTGCTGCAACCTGCATACCCTGAGAATCAATGATTGCGTGCAACTTCATGAAATCACAGCCTTGTCAGCGTGCTGCAATCTGCATGTAGTGTGACTGAATGGTTGTGCAATTGAGGTCATTCCAGCCTTGTCAGCGTGTACCGATCTGAGTCTGTCTTGTTGTTATCTTATTGATGACATCTCAGCCTTGTCAACATGTTCCAATCTCCATTCCCTCTATCTGGGTGATTGTGAGAAACTCCAGGACCTCACACCTTTGACAGCATGCTGCGACCTGCATACACTGCAACTGGGAGGTAGTTCACAACTTCATGACATCACAGGCTTGGCAGCGTGCTGCAACATGCATACCCTACGACTGGGAGGTTGTGCACAACTTCATGACATCACAGCCTTGTCAGCATGCTGCAACCTGCATACCTTGCAACTGGAAGGCTGTGCGCAACTCCAGGACATCACAGCCTTGTCAGCGTGCAGCGACCTGCATACCCTGCAACTAGGAGGTTGTGCACAACTTCATGACATCACTCCTTTGAAAGAGTGCTACGACCTGCATACCCTGCTACTAGAAGGTTGTGCACAACTTCATCCCTGTTTTCCTTTTCAGCTACAAGCACCAGCTTCTAGGCAGCTCCCTGAGACTACCACTGGTCCAAACCCAAAGATGCCAGGAGCACTGTATAGCATACGGTATCAGCTTCCAGGCGCCTTATTACTTCAGGTTGCTTCAGGTTTGGATGAAGGGAGAGCCCAGGGAGCTGCCTAGAAGCTGCTGCTCATTGCTGAAAACAAAAACTATGAACTTCATGACATCACAGGCTTGACAGCGTGCGTGAACTTGCATACTTTGCAACTGGAAGGCTGTGCGCAACTAGAGGACTTCACAGCCTTGTCAGCGTGCTGCAACGTGCGCAAGCTGGGATTGGTATTGCGAGCAACCGCATGACATCATAGCCGTGTCTGCATGTTGTCCTAGAGTCCCTGGATCTGACCGGTTGTAGGCCACAGCTTCAGGGCATCACAGCCTTGCCTGCTTCTTGTTTTTTGTACAAGGACAATAAAAGGTACCATTGCTGATGAGCGTTTCTATCCATTCATTCCATTAGCATAGACAGACCATAGAAGAACCTAGACAAGCAGGGTAGTACATTTCGTCAAGTTGGTCAGCGCTTTTAGGGGAGGCAGTCGCAAGAGGTGAAACACGAGTCCTAGTAACCTCAAAACCTAATGAGTAATACCTAATACCTAATACCTAATAGCATTACTGGGTTAATAACAAACCTCACAGCTATACAGGCCATGCCTATTATAAAGGCAATTAAACCGCACAAACGCCAAATTAGTCAGCACTTTGTAGTGCAATAGGCGCAAAAACTGCGCGCTGCGCCCACATGGGGTTGAAAAAACTGCGCGAAACGCGCATTGGGGCTCAAAAAGCGTGCGCAAAATCGCTCTGCCGTGCGCGCTTAATAGTACCCTGGAGACAAGCCTTCTCCAGTGATGATGATTTCATTTTCCTGGTGTCCTGCTGGACTCCAAATGTGCCCCCGGCTTGACAGAGTCAAGGGGGACTTCTGCACATCAGGACACACATGATGTGCCAATCTGTATAGTGACAATTTTCTTCCGTTTTCCGAGTATATAAATAGATCATCATTGCTGTGGCATCTTACCCCATCGTGGAAGTTCTTCTAACCTTTTGTAGGAGTGGCAGCACCATTCGAACTGAATCCTCGGTGCCGCTGGTCTGTGTCGGTAGACCCACCTCCGAGGGTGAAATTCCTTTCATACAAATTTGGAAACCCTGGCATTGGAAAGTGTTGAGTGCTAAAAGCCTTTGGAAGTTCGATGCAGCGTCGCCTGCGACGCTAAAAATTGGCGGAGAGTGATTGCAAGGGAGCGACAGGTGGCAACGGAAGCGAGTTAGTTACGAGGCCGTTGGCTGACGTGTCGGGCTTCATCAAGGTGAGATGGATGGTTGGATGGATGGTCGGACGGACAAATGGGTAACACTGGGGGCTCTCGCCCTCCAGAAGGGGGGGCTCCACCAAAAATGCCAGCCACATAAAGCTCCTGTTTTAGTTTCATTCGGTAGCCTCTAGGCCGCTACCGAACCATCTTCCAATATAAATAATTGCTGTGGCATCTTACCTCTTCATTGAGTCCCTGGATCTAGAATGTGTTGAGTGCTGCACGTCGTAGGGAAATGCCAGTCACACAAAGCTCCTGTTTTAGTTTCATTCGGTACCAAACCATCCTCCAATAGAAATCATTGCTGTGGCATCTTACCCCTTCATCGAGTCTCTGGATTTGGAATGTGTTGAGTGCTATAAGTATTAGGGGAAAACCAGTCAACTAGAGCTTATATTTTGGTTTTATTTGGTGATGGTGATGGTGATGATGATGATTTGGTAGCTTATTGGCAGCTTGTGGCCAACTCTCCTCGCAGGTTATTTGAATTTGAATTGTTACATGGTACCATGGTTAATTGAACCCAAGGATGAAGCTACCTTGTTCATCCGTGCTTGTTTTCGTTCTAGCCCATCATGATATCGAGGTTGGGCAAGTCCCTTTAGCCTAATTGGCTACCCGTCACCTGGATTTTTAACATACACACAGAAGCTACCTTGAGTGTGAAAGCTCAGTTGATCAGGTTCCAATCCTGTGACCATATTTCGTCCTCACTCAGTAACCAACTCTCTTCTTATATTTTGTAGTAGTAAGGATTTTCACCTCAGACGGTGTGTCTTTGTTCGCAAGACTCAAGGATTTTGTCCAGGGCTTTTCTTTTCAGCTTTTCTCGGCAGCTTCTAGGCGGCTCCTTAAGCCAGCCAATGTGCCACACCCGAATATTCCAGCACTTCTGGACAGTTGATTGTTTCGGCTTCATGGTGCACGAGGTCACGCTCGGTTCGGCTGAATAGCCTGTCAGGGGAGCTGCCTAGAAGCTGTTGCTGGTAGAGGAAAATAAAAACTATGATTTTGTCGATTTGATCAGCAGAGCCCCTCCTACATATTAAGAGTGGTCGGCAATATGATATCATATGATATCATACGATGCCGGCGGTCTGACTAGGTAACTTTGGCCTGGGGCATCATATCATATGATATTAAATCATATGATTTTTGTATGATATCATATGATATTATACTCGTCGTTCGTCAACATCATATGATTTGCCGTTCCCTACATATTAAGGTTGTTGGGCCTCACCTACTTCCCAACCCATGGAGCTTCCTATACCTGCTCAAACTATAAGCTAACTTATCCCTCACGTGTGTAAGAGTGACTCCACCGATCACATGGACAAAATCATCGAGCCTAGGGTTATCGCGTAGGCAAGCCCACAGCTTTCAGCTGGATTGAACTTGGATACATAGCTTCAGCCAGCAATTTGGCTGCTCACAGTTTAGCAGTGAAACAAATTAGAACCACGAAAATGTAAACGCTAACATATCACTTAATTCATTTTTTTCAGCTGGATTGTCTTGCCAACTTGCTTTTGTAAGCACTGGCTAGATCCAGGCTTAGACCAAAGACGTGGAAAGAGGCGAAGTGGGATAGAAACATTTAAAATAAACAATGACTTGGGTTCTAGTAAAAGTCTGGGCCGCTAGGGGTACACGTCGTGCCAGCTTCAGGTGTGGGGTGGGTTTGTTTTGGGGGTGGGGTGGGGGGTCAATCTATCTAGCTCACCTAGAGGTAGTCTGCTGGGGATAAGCGACCTCAGTGCTGAGCAGCGAGCAGCCGCTGGTACACGATAGCGACAAGCGGTTGAAACCTTGGACTGCATGGCGCTGCATCGGCGAACCTAGCACAGAGATAATATCGGGCGAGGACGTATCAACAAGGTAAACAGGAATCCAGGAATCCAGGAATGCTATGCTATCCCTCAGTACAGGAGCAACCAATTTCACAAATGTAGCGATTGAGGCCGTTAGCCCGGACGACACTTGGATCCAGGCTGGATGCATGGATGCATGGCAACATTGGCGTACATCGCTAGGGCCACGCCATAAATTCTGAGGAAGGTTGATTCAGCACACGCGCGCACAGGGGGAGGCAGATTGGTGAGTCTTGACTGCAATCAGTTTCGTAAGCATTGTAGTATTCCTAAACCCACGCCGATCGTGCCTTAGTTTTTTCACCCCCAGTAGTCACTGCATTGCGCAGTTCACAGCCAAAGCACCTAACCGACCAAGGATTTCACTGCTGCTGCTCTACCTAGCCGCCTAAGTGCGCACTCTCAATCGCACCAAGAGTCAGCAGCAAGGCGCTGCTGGCGTGATTCTTCCACATTTTTGCTGTTACTTTCTCTGCCTTTCCATTAGCAGCTCTGGAACATGCTGCGCTCCATGCGGCCCTCCAGCGTCAGCAGCGCTCGCATTCAACCGAAGCCCCCCACAATTGGCTTGATAACCCAAGCTGGCCTTGCCCGGTCGAGAACCTCCCCCCTCCTGTCCAGACACTTACCTATCGCACAGGATGGCCCTCGCCAGCAGCAAATGTCTGAATCCACTCCAACTCCCTCTGGCAAGATTGAGCCTCAGACAGAGCAGAATGGACCTAATGGCAAGCCACCCAAGAAGGGAAAGCCAACAGAGAAGATATCAGGACTCAGCAGAGCATTAATAGCAGCTGCCTTTATCTGTGGCTTGGGTGCTGGAGTGTACTACGATTCCGAGGTGGTACTGTCAGATACAAATCTGTCGTCTACCAATCTCATTGACACGCAATCGCCAAGTTCAGAAGTTTGCCTTGCATATGGCTACTCAGCTTCGGTCTTTGACACCAAGGTGTACGTCACGTACAATCCATTCAATGTCTACGTCACCCAGCCAGTGATTAAGGGAGGCTGCGTCCTTCGAAATGCAAACATGTCTCTGTTGGAGAGGGAGAAACTAGTGGGCAAGAAAGATACGGAAACTTGCAAGAACAGAATGAACACCTTTGCCTTCACTGGAGACCTCCAGTCCCCCAAAGTGGAGGTGGATTGCGTGTACCATTCTGAGTCCGCTGAAAATGAGTACATCCAGAAGCAGATGGATAAAGGATCTCTGTGATGAGGCAGGGGCTGTCGCACAATCGCGGATTCTTTGCTTTCACTGGAAACCTCCAGTCCCTCAAAGTGGAGGTGGAGTGTGTGTACCTTCCTGTGTCCGCTGAGAATGAGTACATCCAGGAGCAAATGGATGAAGGATCTCTGTGATGACTGATGAAGTGATGAGGCAGGGGCTATCGCACAATTGTTGATGGAATGACTGAAGATGGATGCTCATGCCTCCAGAGGCAGGACTGGAGATGGATGCTCATGCCTCCGGAAGCAGATGGATGAAGGAACTCTGTGATGCGGCTGGGGATGCTGCACGGTTGTTGATGGAAGGACTGGAGATGGATGTTCATGCCTCCAGAAGCAGGACTGGAAATGGATGCTCATGCCTCCAGAGCAGATGGATGAAGGAACTCTGCGCAGAGACAGGGGCTGTTAGACAGTTGCGGATGCATGGACCGGAGATGGATGATCATGACGAGGACAGCTTGCAGGCTGGAGCCATGTAACCAAGTTCAATATCAAGTTTAAGACGAATAAAGGAACTCTGCGCTGAGGCAGGGGCTGTCACATCATTTTGAGTCCAGTGTGGCACCAGGAAAATGTCATTTCATCATCATCATCATCATCATCATCATCATTATATCATCATCATTATTGCGCCTGGGAAGATTGGTGATAAAAGATCATGACGAGGACAGCTAGCAAGCTTGCAGGCTGGAGCCATATTTCCAAGTTCGCCATCAAGTTCAAGATGGATAAAAGAAGTTCCGTGTAGAGGCAGGGGCTGTCGCACCATTTGGAGTCCAGTGGGGCACCATGAAAATGTATTTATCATTATCATTGTCATCGTCATCATCACAATTGCGCTGGAAGGAGACGGAGATGGAAGATAACAAGGAGGATAGCTAGCAAGCTTGCAGGCTAGAGCCATGTAACCAAGCTCAAGTTCAAGATCGATGTCAAGACGGAAGATCAAGAGTTAGCTGCATTCCATAGGTTTTGTTTTCAGCTACGAGCTGCAGCTTCTGGGCAGCTCCTATGACTGGCTATTCAGCCAAGTCTGGCACAGCCTAGTGCACCTTGAAGCTGGCACAATCAGCTTTCCAGTGCTGCTGCGATCTTGGTGCTTGGCACAGTGGCAGGCTCAAGGAGCTGAAAAGAAGAGCTGAAAAGAAAAGCACTGCTGCAGTCGGCATAGGATTGATGAGATCTGCCTGTTTGCAAACTTGCCGAGAGTTTTGATGATACCATATAGCTTGTTTCCATCTACGAGCCGCAGCTTCTAGGCAGCTCCCCTGGCTTGCTACCCACCTAGTCATATTGCAACATAATGCAATTGGAAGCTGGTGTAATTAGCTTTCCAGCACTTCTGACATATTGGGGCTTAGCCCAGTGGCTGGCCCAGGGAGCTGCCTAGCAGCTACTACTCGTAGCCGAAGAGGAAAGCACTGGGTCCCACCACTGGTTAGGTACTGCATTGTCTAAACATTAGGGAACGGCAGTATGATATCATACGATATCTTGTCAATATATGATTTCATGTGATGACGGTGGTCTAGCTAGGCCAAAGTTACCTCAAGTATGATATCATATGATGCAATTTGTATGATATCATACTCGCCTTTGGTCAACATCATATGATTTGCCGGTCCCTTCTAAACATGGAATGCCAGAGTTGATCGCCCTCTTCAGCATGGCCACCTCAAATGATAGTCTAGGCTACTCCTTCTTCTCTCACACTGTCCGGATCCATAATGTGGTGAATGGTGAGCAAAGTGGGCGGCAGGATTGGATTGGATTGTTACATGGTTTTTCAACCAACTCTGGGCTGCTCACCGTCTTCCAATTTTATCTTCCCCTGTGCGATACCCACGGTAATCAGGGAGCATGCTAAGCGAATAAACTTAAGCAAAGGGGTGGCAGGAATTTGATCGACAGTCCCAACTACCAGACTGCTATGATATGGACCAGGATGATATGACCTGGTTAATCAATTAGTGACTACACTCATAGAGAATTTTGTATGATTCATATACATCTATCTACATTTAGTTGATTATGTGAAGTTGGGGGGAGGGGTGCTTGTCTTGGGTCAGCACTGGCCTGCCTATGACAATCTAATGTCATCTGTTTTCAAACTGTCTGAGCTCTGTGATTGCACACTAGTCTGTACCTTACTCAGGAGTGTGGTATAGTAGTGTTTTAACTGACAATGCTGACTCCACATGTAGACGGTGAGCAGCCTTAAGGCTGATAGACCATGTAATCTCTCTCTCAGTCTGTCTGTCTGTCTGTCTCACTCGCTTGCTGGCTTGTCTGTCTGTCCTAGACACTAGGGGCCTGCTGCAGGCTTATTCAGAACGTGGGTAGGGTCCGTTGCGTAGCAGATGCAGATCCAGTGGGTCACTTGCGCCGCTGGCATAGATTGTAGAGGGTCCGTTGCATCTCATGGCTTCTGGGTGTGTCGCTGACGCAGATTTTTTAAAAGGCTGCGTCTCGGGAAGCAGATTTGGGGGTCCCCATAAAGGCCTAAACAACCCTGATTGAGAGCCGGCAGACTCCACCAAATCAATACGATACTTATGTTGGACCTAAAACCTTGAATATTGGACCAAAACCAGGGCATATGAGCTCATAGAATGTATACTGGTAAAAAGAGCGGTTATACATCCTTTTACGTGCACCTTTCCCGTTTGTGTGCCGATATGTGCCTGGTAGCTTCTGTCTCATTGAAAAATCCTCTATACCTTTGGCTAGCGCATTTCTCCTGGTAAATATTTGTGTTTACTGCCAAGACGGCGAGCAGCCAAATTGTTGGCTGGAGCCTTGTAACCAAGTTCAAGGTAAAGTTTGGCTAGGGCACGAAGCCCCATATTGAACCGGTATTGTTAGCCTGGGCTTATCACATAATATAACAGAAAACTAGAGAGTTTCAAATATTATCAGGCTTGCGTCCGCCTGGTTGTGGCCTTCTGATGATGAATGTACAAAGATATCGGATCATGCATTTTTGGAAACACTGTAAATACAGCATGCAAAAAAAAAAAAAAAATGCTTTGATTTGACGTATAAATGGTACCGCTATGTTTACTCCGCCTGCAGACGGCAAAAATCCAGAAGCAAGGCTGATACCATGATAGATAAAACATGTACGGTACTCAACATGTCCTAGGCCCGTCTCGCGGTACGCGGGAAATTGGCGGGAGAGTGTTGTCTATCGGAGCGACAGCTGGAACCGGAATCGAGTGCAGCAGACCGAAGCCAGGGTTTACGACAGGACCAGGGGCCAGTAAGGGCCTAGGTTTCTTGTGGTCGGACGAACGACGAGTGACACTGGGGGCTCCCGCCTCCCCGAAGGGGGCTCCGCCCATAAGAAGACTAACTGTAGAAGACGGCGAGCAGCCAAGTTGCTTGCTGGAGCCATGTATCCAAGTTCTGGAAGTTGGAGAATCCCTTAGTGACAATGATAGGAGCGATGATAGCGATGAGCGATGATAGGAGCGTATGTGATGCAAATTTCCCTAACGATGATTATTTGAGTGCAGGGATAAAGCAAGGTTTCAAAAAACGAGAAGGGCCAGGCTAAAATCTCTGACCTGTATAATCCGCTTGGTATGCTCCCTAGTTCCTGTGGGCATCTCAGGGGGGAGTCGTGGAATTGGGAGACGATGTGCAGCCCAGACTCCCGATAATTGGCTGGAAAAACATGTAACACTACAATCCCACCGACCCCAAGTGTGTCTACTCTTTTAGGAGTAGGAGTGGCAACGCCGCTCGAACTGAATCCTCGGTGTCGCTTGTTATGTGTCAGGAGACCCACCTCTTGGGGTGAAATTCCTTTCACAACTACAAAAATCCAATCCAAAGAAGGGGCAGGCTCTTAAATATCTTACAACAAAGGAAGGACATCAAGAGGATGAATATATAAAGCAGTACCGGACATTGTAAGGAACTGCGAGCACCTGTTAGGAATTATGAATAAGAAAGGCTGCCGAAATGCAGACATGTACAACTTTTCTTCTGATGCAGTAACACATACGACCTATAGTTAGCACCAGGGCACGTTATATTTTGGGGGCTATGCGTAACAGCTTCTAGGGAGCTCCCTTTCCCTGTCCTTCGGCCTAACCTGAAGCCAGCTAGTGAGCCTGACATAAAGAGCATTCACATGCAGCTGAAAGCTTTGGGTTTGGACCAGTGCAAGGCATATGGAGCTGACTGGAAGCTGCCATGCGTAGCCCCCAAAAGATACACAAACACGAAACCAGGTGTGCGGTATAGAAGTAGTGTTCCTATTTACCATCCCGCTTAGCATGCTCCCTGGTTTCCGTGGGTATCGCACAGAGGGACTTGGAATGGGAAGATGGAGAGCAGCCCACACTACAGTTGGCTGAAAACCCATCCAATCTTACTACTCATGCTCACTCCATCAGCAGACGGCAGACGGTGAGCAGCTTAAAGGCTGGTATACCTTTTGGCAAGTGGTACCCCCGGGGGGTACCACTTGATTTTAGCTGCCTAATACTTGACCCCCTCCAAGCATCCCCAAAGGTGTACCTGCGAGTATTAGGCAGCTACAAGAAAAGCTGCCTAATACTCGCGGGTACCGCGTAACCAAACCAAGCTACATTGCATGATGGAGTGGTTGTTTGCAGGCCCGAGGATACTCCGAGCGCAGGGGGGAAATGCTTATGGGCGCACATTGGACAGACCGGCATATCATATGATGCTGACCAAAGACGAGTGTTATATCAAACAATTGCATCATATAATATTATTTCTGGTAACTTTGGTCTAGTCAGACTGCCAGCATCATATGATGACATATTGCCATACCGGCATCATATGATATCATATTGCCTTTCCCTACACATGAGTGTGTGTGTAAAATTGTGAACACTCTCTTCAACACTATGGCACATACGTTTTACTGTGTGCAACAGCACAACCTATTTCTCATCAGCACTGCAGTACTACCGCACTTGGGCACTACGGTAGCACAAACACAAATAAACATTTTTCCGTGTGCAACAGCACAACATATTTCTCATCAGCACTGCAGTACTACCATACTCAAGCACTACGGTAGCAATAACACAATAAACATGTTACCGTGTGCAACAGCACAACCTATTTCTCATCAGCACTGCAGTACTACCGTGCTCAGGCACTACAGAAGCACAAACGCATGATTTACCGTGTGCAACAGCACAACCTGTTTCTCATCAGCACTGTAGTACTACCGTGCTCAGGCAATACTGTAGCACTAACACAATACACATTTTCCCGTGCGCAACAGCACATCCTATTTCTCATCAGCACTGCAGTACTACCGCATTCAGGCACTGCGGTAGCACAAACACAATAAACATTTTTCCGCGTGCAACAGCACGACCTATTTCTCATCAGCACTGCAGTACTACCGTGCTCAGGCACTACAGAAGCACAAACACATGTTTTACCGTGTGCAACAGCACAACCTGTTTCTCATCAGCACTGCAGTACTACCGTGCTCAGGCAATACTGTAGCACTAACACAATAAACATTTTTCCACGTGCAACAGCACAACCTATTTCTCATCAGCACTGCAGTACTACCGCACTCAGGCACTACTGTAGCACAAACACAAATAAACATTTTTCCGTGCGCAAAAGCACAACCTATTTCTCATCAGCACTGCAGTACTACCGTACCCTGGCATTACGGCAGCACAAACACAAAAACAATGTATCACCTCCCTTACTTCCTACGAGGCTTAATGACTACCCTTGTTGCCTTATCATGAAGTTTAGAAGGCTGGGATTCTGAAAGCAAAAAAGCAAAGCCCACACATTGCAGCTTATTGGACTGCGAACTGTTTGTTGAGGCTGAAGAGCAGGACCTAAGTAAGGATCTCAACTTGTTGGGGGCTAGACTACTAAGTGCATGCAGCTAAAAATGTGTAACAAGTTAGCTTATAAGTATAGCTTATTGTGTAGCTCATTAGCTATATGTACCTATGCACTGTAGGCAGCCATGTGAATGTGAATGCAGCTCATTGATAAGCTCATCAGCTACACGTACCTCTGCACTGCATGCAGCTATGTGAATGCGTAGCTCATTGATTAGCTCATCAGCTACATGTACCTATGCACTGCATGCAGCTATATGAATATGAGAAGTGTAAATCAGAAAAGTGCAGCTCGTTGTTTAGCGTATCAGGTACATGTAAACTGCATGCAGCTAAGTGAATGCGTAGCTCATTGATTAGCCCATCAGCTACATGTAGCTCATCAGCTATGTGTGCCTGCAGCAAGGGCAACAGGTCACCCCGACATGGTCCCTAGCTATGACTGCGCGCAGAAATCATCTCCTCACTCCCCACTTGAGGGAAGCAGAGATTTTCTTTGTAGCTACGAGCAACAGCTTCTAGGCAGCTCCCTGAGCCAGCCATTGGGCAAAGCCAACAAATAACAGCAGCGCTAGAAAAGCGGTCATGCTGGCTCCCAGGTACACTAGCCAGCTTTGGGTTAGGCTGACTGGCCAGGAAGAGGAGCATGCATATAAACAGATGTATAACACCCTGAACACCTGTTTCACCAATGGGACAGGGTGCCGGCTGCCGTAGGGCAGTGTGCGATGACCAGCCCCTCCTCCGGGTAGTGGGTGGGCAGCCCGAGGACAGATGGGCCTAGTAACCAAAACAAACTTCCAATCCCACTTTTGAAATGAGTAGGGGTTAGCAAGAAGAACGTCTTTGGCGGAAAGCAGCAGAGGATTAGTTTTTTTTGTGTGGAAGAATCATCTCACTCAGGAGTATTCTTGGAATTGAACAATGTTACGCCTTGCCACGAGGCGTGAGGTTGAAGGAACCTTCACATCACTTGCACTGGGGAATGGTAACTGTGGGTTTTGCTTTCGCAAACCGCTACTGCGCTCTGGCTCGGACTGCCGCACAGTATTGATATCAATAATGGTGTCGGAAGAAAAGTCCCCGGCAAGGAGAAGCATTTGGATACAAGAATGTTCTCAATCTCGGCAGCTGAGGATTCTCACTCACCGCAGCAGAGAATTCTAGTCCCAGATTTGCAGAAGAATCATAATACTAGATTTGCAGAAGAATTCTAGTCCCAAATTTGCAGAAGAATTCTAGTCCCAGATTTGCAGACGAATTCTAGTCCCAGATTTTCCCCGGTTCGAATCTGCAACGAGACATGTGCACTAGAAACCCCTGGTTCCGTGGTTCTCGCACGGGGGGACATTGTTCGCTGCAATGTGCAGACGGTTAGACGTGTAGACAAATAGAACCTTGTAACAATTCTTCTATCAAATCAATGCCAGGCTGCTCTCAGACAAGGATCAGACTAGTCCCAGGCTGTTATCTGACAAGGACCAGACTGGCGCCAGACTGTTATCAGACAAGGTTACTTGGTACTCGGAACTGTGTGCCACACAAGCGCATTAGTGTGTCACGCAAGCACGACATTGTGAGCCACTAGCACACTGTGAGAGACACAAGCAGACTGATAGATACGCAAGTTTGTAGTTTGATACAGAGACACACACTGATAGATACGCAAGCTTGTAGTTCGATACAGACACAAACTGATAGATACACATACACACTGATAGATACACAAACTCGTAGTTCGAAACAGACACTTTGAGACGAAGACACATTGCCTTGAGACAGACACAAATAGTAGCTTAAACACAGACAGGGTGCATGTGTGACACTGGCACAATATTGATAGCAAGTGGCACATTTTGAGAGGCACATACTTATAATGGGAGACAGTATAAGTACCTTGATATCCACACACACCTAGTTGAGAGAGAGAAGCAACATGCCTAATGACACAAGCACAGTTTTGAGTGACACAATCAGGCTTATGTTTTTAGGCACGTACACATTGTGAGAGACACAGGCTTCTTATACGAGACAGTATTAGTACCTTGATAGAGGCACACACATAGTTGAGAGACACACGCAAAGTGCGAAATGACACAAGCACAGTTTCGAGCAATACAATCAGACTTATGTTTTTAGGCACATACATATTGTGAGAGATACGGGCTTATTATTAGAGACAGTATTAGTACCATGAGAGCTACACAGACACACATAGCTTGGAGACACACACTAAGTGCCCTATGACACGAGCACAGTGTCGATGCAACACAACCAGGCTTATGTTTTTAGGCACATACACATTGTGAGAGACACAGCTTTATTATTAGAGACAGTACTAGTACCTTGAGAGCTACACGGACACACATAGCTGGGAGACACACACACTGATGACACGAGCACTGTGTCGAGCGACACAATCATGCTTATGTTTTCAGACACAATCAGTTTGTGAAAGAGACAAACACACTCGTAGAGACATGGGCAAAGTGGTGTGAGACGTAAGCAAGGCAATGCTAGACAGAGGCATATACACATTGTGAGAGGTGCTAACTCGTAGTTTGAGGCACAGAAAAGGTGCCTAGTGACACAGGCACATTGCTAGAGACACAAGCCAAGTGCCTGGTGACACAGGCTCATCGAGACAAGCCCACTGCAAGAGACAAAAGCACATCAACACAAGCACACAGTGAGAGACATAGTGGTGGTGACTCGGCCTCTAATACACCTTTCTAGAGACACAGGCCAAGTACCTGGTGTATGTCTACAGTACATGCTTTACAGGCTCATTGAGACAAGCACACTGCTAGAGACACAAGCACATCAACACAAGCACACAGTGAGAGACAAAGTGGTGGTGACTCGGCCTCTAATACACCTTTCTAGAGACACAGGCCAAGTGCCTGGTGAATGTTAACAGTACATACATTACAGGCTCATTAAGACAAGCACACTGCTAGAGACAGAAGCACATTAACACAAGCACACAGTGAGAGACACAGTGGTGGTGACTTGGCTTATAAGACACCTTTCTAGAGACACAGGCCAAGTGCCTGGTGAATGTCTACAGTAAAAGCATTACAGGCTCATTGAGACAAGCACACTGATAGAGACAGAAGCACATTAACGCAAGCACACATTGAGAACTATTGTGGTGGTGACTTGGCTTCTAAGACACCTTTCTAGAGACAGACGCTACATTTGTATACCCCCCCCCCCCCCCCCCACACACACACACACACTCACAAACTGAATCTACTGTGACCGATATGATCATTTGTACCATGAACACCTGTGTGTTAATGTGTAAAAGGGAGGGCATACTACCACCATGAATATATATCCTATCCTATGTCTTATCATATTGGGGCGGGATACTCCCACCATGAATATCCTATTTGAATGGGATCCTCCCACCATGAATATCCTATTTGGATGGGATATCCCCATCATAAATATCCTATTTGGATGGGATCCTCCCACCATGAATATCATATCATATTGAAATGGTATACTTCCACAATGAAAATTGTATTAAGATGGGATACTCCCACCATGAATACCACATTGGGACGGGATACTTCCATCATGAATATCATTAAAGGGTGGGCTACTCCCACCATGAATACCACTTTGGGATGGGCACTTTTTTTCTTTTCAGAATCAACTTCAAAGCACCTGCCAGAGACACCACATTCAGATATACACACATTAACTTCATGCAATTGAAATTACCTGAAATTATTAACTGCCGAATTGATCTGAGACGGAGACTAAGCCAAAATTCTTCACCATTGCTGAATAGCTGTCTACAACAGCCTTGAGGTACAGTAGCTACTGTTTCATTTTGGGGCTACACATAGCAGCTTTTAGACAGCTCCATTCTCCCGTGCTTGGGCCAAACCTGAAGCTAGCTGGTGCGTCTGAAACTTGACGTCACGGGCTGTTCAATGCAACTAAAAGATTTTGGCTACATCCATTCATTGGCTGTTGGAGCTGGCTGGAAGCTGCAATGCATAGCCCAAATATGAAACAGTGGGAGTGGTTTGCATTTGGTTGGCTGAGTAGATAGTGGCTGAGGAGCTGCCTACAAGCTACTACACATACCCCAAATATGAAACAGTGGAAGTGGTTTGCATATGCTTGGCTGAGTAGATAGTGGCTGAGGAGCTGCCTACAAGCTACGATGCATAACCGGGAAGAAAAATAGCTCTTTAAGGATACTCCTACCATGAATTATATACTGGGTGTGGTTCATACAAGAATACGGAGCATTATACACAAGTATGAACGTATGAAAGTATGAATTGTATAGACGTATGGTGTATACAGTGTACAGTGTAGGCATTTATACTTTCATAAGTATGGAAGTATACATACTTCGATGAGACCACTATCAATCAGGGTACTACAAAGCGCGCACGGCAGCGCGATTTCGCGCACGCTTTTCAACCCCGTGTGGGCGCAGCGCTTTTTGCACTACAAAGCGCTGACCAATTTGACGTTTGTGCGCTTCAAGCGCTGACCAATTTGACAAAAAGTAGTACCCTGCTAGCAATGCTGAGGCTAGTAGGTTAGGGGGTGGAAGACAAATGGCTTCACCGGGTGAGAAGGAGGCGTGACACAGCCATTGTGAACCCTAGGGCAAGTTTGGCATTGATGAATATATCATAAATCTGTGTATAGCACATTATGTTGTGTGCAGCAGCAGAACAGGTAGTAGCTGTACAATTATGATCTGTGTACAGCACACTATATTGTGTACAGAATAAGAACATGTAGGGACTGTACAATTATGATGTGTATGAACTGCTGTTGGGAACTGGGTGCGCAAGGACTGAGGTGACTCTACCAACATCAGCTGAGAGAGGAAGGAAGACAGGGAAGCAACCACTTTATCTTTCGTGTTTACCAGGCCTTGCAACACTCAAATGACAGCCGCTGCGAGACACAAGACAGGGAAGCAACCACTTTCTGGTCCGTATTTCCCAGGCCCGGCAAGGAAAGAGATAACTCAACCAAAAGCAGCTATGAGGGGAAGGAAGACAGGGAAGCAACCACTTTCTGGTCCGTGTTTCCCAGGCCCTGCATCACTCAACCGATTACTCAACAGACAGAAGCTGAGAGAGCAGGGAAGAGAGGGAAGCAACTACTTCTTCTTTTGTGTTTCCCAGGCCCTGAACCTGCAGCTGAGCCACGAGGTTTTCAACCTCTGTCCCATGCATCGGGGACGAGATCGAACGTGCATAAGCACGGTCTGCTTGCTGCACTCCCTGTTGCCTTTGTTCATCTGGCTGCCGCTGCTGCATTTGCTGCTGCTGCTGGGCTTGCTGCTGTTGTTGATGCTCATGCTGAGCTTGCTGCTGCTGGACTGCCTGCCCCATTTGCCCCATCTGCGCATCTTGTTCCTGCTGGCGCATCATCCTCATGAGCTCTGGGAGGAGATTCTGGTTGGCCTGCTGCGGGTGTGGGTGTGTGTGTGGGTGTGGGTGGGTGGGTGGGTGCGTTGGCCTGCTGTGAGTGGGGGTGGGTGGGAGGGTGGGAATTTAGCCTGTGGCCTGTGGCATGCGTGGGTGGGAATTTAACCTCAACTTAAATTTAGGAGTTTAGGGTTTCTTCGTTAAGGCTTTGATTCAAAGGTGGAGGGTTTAGGGGGGGGTCAAGGTTCAGACTCTAGGTGGGTTTAGTGTTAAGTGGAGGCTAACTTAAGTGGAGACTAACTTAAGTAGAGGCTAACTTCCCCGTACCTGAGGCGTGGGAGCATGGAAAGAAGAGCTCTTGCTCAGGTTGATGCCACCCGGGGTGGAGTGCCGCGAAGGGGGCATGGGACCAGAGAGGTTGGGCATGCCTCCTGGGGTAAAGGGCGGCGTCGTGCCAGAGTTCAAGTGCTGCTGCTGCTGCTGCTGCTGATCGTCCTGGTCAGAGTTCAGTTGGTGACTGAGGGACAGGGAGCCCAGGATTGACTCCATGTTGGCGTCAAAGTCGAGGTGGGGGTTGGAGCTGCTCCCATTGGCAGAGCCGTGGCGGTGGTGGTTGCCCCCCTCGCTGATACGGTCGAGCTGCAGGAGGGGGCTGATACCAGGCATCATGCGGAAGCCTGGGTCAGACAGGCGGACGGGCGGGGCGTGGTGGGTCAACAGGTCATGGGTACTGAGGTTCAGGGCATCGAGGTTTGGAGGCCAGGAGGGGAGTGGTGAACTGTTGAGCCCGTTGTTGTTGTGTCCGATGTTGTTGAGGCTGTTGTGGTTGTGCCCGTTGTGGCTGTGCCCGTTGTTGTTGTGCACGTTGTTGCTGTGCACATTGTGGTTGTGCCCGTTGTTGTTCAGCCCGTTGCTGTTGTGCCCGTTGTTGTTTAGGCCATGGTTGATGAGCCCGTTGTTATTGTTGCAAAACATATCGAGCTGACCGGACGAGCGAGATCCGTAAGGTGCATAGGAATCCCACATTCCGCTCAAGTCCTGGAGCTCAGATGCTGAGTGGCTGCCGTTGTTGATGCCAAGCAGCGGCAGGCCCATCAGCAAGGCGCTGGTTTCAAGATCTAACTGCTGGGGGTCAAACTGGGCGTGACTCATGCTCGACATGGTTGGGGAGGCCATGTAAGGTGAGGACATGGTAGGGTAGCCGCCAGACATAGCTGGGGACATGGCCCTGGCCTGGCCGCCCCAGGAGTAGCGGGCGGATGCGCTGCGTGTCATGGCGGGGTGTGGTTGCAGCGAGGGGGAGGCAACGCCGTTGTTGAAATCGCTTGTTCCAGCCATGCTATGTCCGTACTATAGGGGAAAGGGGGTGGAGTGGGGTGGGGGGTGAGGGGTGACAGAGAGGGTAGAGAGTAGTGTGTATGTGTGTGTGTGTGTGTGGGGGGGGGGAAGTCATGGTGGGGTGCGGTGGCAGCATGGGGGAGGCAATGCTGTTGTTGAGCTCGCTTGTTTCAGCCATGCTATGTACATGCTGTGAGGCAGTGTGTGTGTGTGTGTGTGTGGGGGGGGGGGGGGGGGGGGGTAGAGGGGTTGTTGAGGGGTGACAGAGAGGGTAGAGGGTAGGGGGTTGGGGCGAGAGTGGGTAGCGAGGGGGGTAGGGGAGGCACAGGGGGGGATGAAGGAGGAGAGAGAGGGGAGGGGACAGAGGGGAGAGGAGAGGAGGGAGGAGGGGCAAGGTTGAGGGGGAGGGGGGAGGGGCTTTCAACAAAACAGCTCACCTTGCGTTGAGGTCGCTCTCCGTCATCACCATCATTCTTGGGCGCAACACGCATCTCCTCGGCGTTGTGGGCAAAGAAGCAGATCGGGCGGTTGCACTTGGGGCCGAAGGTGCACAAGCGGGTCTTGTACCTGCGCAGTCAAGCAAGGGCGCATTCTTTTCCACTCCCAAAGGAAACACCCATCTGTACGCATCGGCTATGTTATATGATTAGTGAGTAATTAATATTATACAATGTCCTGTGTAATATGATATAATATTAGTCGGACGAGCCGCCTCACCAGAATTTCGAATTTATTTGAAAAACTAATATTATTGTGACACTTTAATAATATTAGTTAATATAAGTTTTGTAAACACTAATATAAGTTGCCGTTCCCTACTCATCTGGCATCGTCAGGTGGCGTGAGACGAAGGCCTCCGTTGACACCGGACCCGTAGGTATAAGTGTGTTACCCGTGTAACAGTGGAGTCTTTGCTACAATGAGGGGGGTAAATACCTAAACTGACAAAATACGATGACTAATTATTACCTGCTCTGACCGATCCTCCTTCAGGCAAAGGCCAAAAATGTGTAAGCAAGCAACCAACCAACCAACCTCCGCACCAAACACAACCAGGCAACAAACAAACACAACAACCTAGTCAACACACAACTACCTCAACAATGAAATACAAGCACCTGCGCATCTGTGCAAATGGCTATAAGTCACATCACCCTCCGCATTCCACTTATTTATGTGTGACACGTCGCCATTCCATCACTGCATGGCGTTGCATGGGCCCAGCAGAAGTAGTCAGAAATGCCCCCACGGCCTCCGCGCTTAGCGCTCCAGAGGGGTTGGGGGGCAGCGCGTCGCACTGGGGTCGCACTGAGTCGCTCAATTTGCAACACGACACAGGGAAGAAACAGTGCTCCCCATTGATCATGATGATGATGATGATGATGATGACATTTTTCATGGTGGTCCAACTGGACGCCAAGTATCAAATATGCCCTACTGGACTCAAAATTACTTGCCTGGCTGGGTGCAGCCAATGCTCAAAGACGTTGTGAGCCAACAAGCAGTGCTCTCCCAGGGGGCAGTTCTTCTTCGCTTTGGCCAGTGGGCACAAGTCAGGCTTGTAAGGGACAGTCCTGGGGTCCCTACGCCTCCCAGTCTCGCCTGAGGTAAAGCAAAGGGGTTTGGTTTAGTATGGTATGGTGACCAGTGGTGTCACATCACTAAAATGTGGTCCAGCCTCTACACACATCTCTCTATCTGTATCCCTTTCTGCCTCTCTAGATATATTCCTCTCTTTCTCTATCTCTGGTGAGCAGTGTCACATAATTACCTATCACTAAGTGCTCAAGCCCGTCCATCTATCTGTATCTCTTTCTGTCTCTCTAGATACATTCCTCTCTTTCTTTCTCTCTCTTTCTGTCCCCTCCCCCTCCATCCCCCACTCCACCCCCATTATAAGATGCATTGTCAATAGCTGAACTCACCTTCGTGGCCACAGGGGCAGAAGGACCACCTGAGGAAATTGGAAAGTTGTGGTAGCTTCAGTTATTCGATCTCCATGTCCAAGTGGCAAGAAGAATATTTGTGGAACAGAGTTAGGGCTTGTCAGGTAATACAAGGGAATTACTTGCCACTCGTTGGCTTGGAAGTGCTAGGGCAATTAGTTGGCACTAGCCAGTCAGGTAGTGCTAGGCAATTAGTGGCTGCTAGTTGGTCAGGCAGTGCTAGGAAGGGTACTAGTAGTGCTAGGAAATTAGGTGGTGCTAGTTGGTCAGGCTAGGTGGTGGTGCATGACCAGGTAGCCGTGGCAAGTTAAATGAGACTACGAGGTTGGTAGAGCAGATAGAAAGGAAGACCGAAGCTAAAGAGCGTGGCTTCCAGGCAGCAATCATCCCTAGCACTAGAGCAGAACAAAATCTGACACAGAGACGAAGGCCTGGCTCCAGCCTACAAGCCTTGTAACCAGATAATTGACTACCAGGGTCTGGATCGCAGATCGAGGCAGAAAGAAATGGAACAGAGAATTGGCTTCATGGGAATTACGCCACTAGTGGTTCCGGGACTGGACGCTCGTAATGACTAGGGCAGAGCATGACGGGTAGGCATCAGCGATCTTACTTGTGACTGTAGCTCTTCGTACACGGCGTGACCTGCGGAGAGAAAAGCAGGGCGCGTCAGCGACGAAACCAAGCAGGCTCAGAAAATTGAGAAAAACAGCGGGGTCAAACGACATAATTTATGTTCAGGGATTCCATTCTTCTCCCGCTCCCACCCGCACCCTACTCCACCCTAGCCCACATCATAAGCTGCGCTCCCACCTTCCCAGTGTTGGGCAATCCAGCCTGAGATCCAGGCAACCAAAACAATAAGGCAAGCCTTAACAAAAGCTTGAAAAGTCGCAGCAAAGTCCTTGCAAGGGGGTCGACTACTTCTGAACCGACAAATTATACGCTTAACGCGCTACTGGCGTTTTTCTTGCCTGCACTCTTGCCCTCGAAATTATAGCTTGTTCTAACACAAGTGCCCAATGAGCAAGACAGTGCTTCGTGAACTTGGACAAAAAAACAAGCTGGGTGACTGGACCGCGTAAGCACCTTGAATCCGTATATCCAGAAGTCGTCCCCAAGGTTCATGCTTCGGAGGTTGCGAAGCATTTCGCCTTCTGAGTTACCAGACACGCTCAGTTTGCGCGTGAGCTCATCAATGTGCTTCCTTGCCTCACCAAGAACCAGGCCATCAGAGGCTCGGTGCGAAGGAGGAGGCTGAGACATTTCCAAAGCAGTCGTGGCGAGATTATAATGATAGGGGAAAGGGGGGTAGAGGGTAGGGGGGGGGAAGTAGATGATCAAGAACTGGAAGCAGATAGATGATCACTGGCGGATGGAGAACGCCAGGGAAGAGCCTGATCGTCACAAGTTTGTCCTATTGGCTCTAATGCTGGGGATATTGGCTGCCTCGAAACACTTTATCTTATAATTGTTACTGGGATCCAGAGCAAGTACCTTAGCTAGCGAGGGCCCTCGCGAGGGCAGGCTGGCACAATAATAAGAGGTACAGGCGAAAGGTACAGCAGCTATCAGCTTCTACTTGTCAACCCACACGGGCAATATAATATCTTCTCAATCGTTATGAGCTGTATCAAAGTCATTCGAACGATGTGAGACCAGCTGCGACTACCTTCCAGTCGTACGAGTGATCGTGCACCAATCCTGCCTGATCAGCTAGTCCCAACCCGGCGTAGGGCGGTGACGTTTTCCAGGAGCTGCAATGCTCAACTGCATGCAACTGTGCCATTCACACACTCGCCCTTGCGCTTACTCGATCTCTTAATGTGAATTTCCAGTAGTTGACCCCTAGCACGGCAAGCGGCACAGAAGATATATCGATGAAACGGCGTGGCCAGTTGGCCACTGGACATTCCAACTGCAAATCGTGCGCCTATCTGGGATACTTTCTCACGTAAGATTGGACTAATTGCCTTATGCACCTATACTGCTGGCTGCTCGTACCCATACCGCCAAATGCCTGCAAGGTTGGCGTGTAGGCCAAGATAATGCATCGAGCCCAAACCGGATCAACTGCCAATATTCGTGCTCGAGCACTGCAATTTACAGCCTGGTGAAGATGAGGTGTCTGATGCATGGATTGAGGGGTTGTATGTTGGGGATGGGATGGCTGGCAAGGATGATGGGGATGCTGAAGCCATACATGCTGAGGGGACATGAACTCTTGTGCTACATACTGCCGGACTGTTAATGTTCATGCTTGCAGACATTCTCGCTGCCCTCCTACACGCCAACCTCCAACACCCTCTTGACCACAGCCGCACCTACACCGACTCCCTCATCAGCTAACACCATATCCGCCCCATCGCCAACCTTCCCAACTTCCTCCTCTTCCACAAACATCTTCCCCTCCTCATCTCCATTCGCCACCTTTTCAACTGCCTTCAATCCTCCTGTACCACGACTTTCTCTAATGTCCGCTCCCGCACAGGCATCCTTACAGCCATCTTAGTAGCCTCGCAGAAATCTCTCAGGCAGTCAAGCATCGCTTGCATATCTGCCGGGGATTCTACCATTATAGCTAGGTCATCAGCATAAAGTAACAATTGCAGAATCTTTCCCCTAAGCTCAGCCCCTACATTTGGGAGCTTGGATTGGAGGAACGATTCAATTCTATCAATGAACAGACTGAATAGGAGTGGGGATAGGGGGTCTCCTTGTTTAACTCCTACAAGGGATGGAAAGGAGGATCCAATGTCCCCATGTAGGCGGACTTGGAAAACGACATGATTATACATGGACTTCAGACTACTAAGATAGGGGTCTTTTACTCCTAGCCTTGCTAAGCAATCCCATAGCAAGTCTCTGTTGACCCAATCATAAGCCTTCTTGAAATCGACAAAAGCCACAAAGAGTGGTTTTTTCTTCTCTCTATATTTATCTACAATATGGTTAAGAATGAATGATGCATCCGCAGTACCCCTACCTTTTCTAAATCCATATTGGCTAGCGGCTCTGAGGTTGAATTCTTCTGACCAATCATCTAGTCTACGTAGCATGCAAAGGGAGAAGATCTTTCCTATGGAGTTGCTCACCGCAAGACCTCGATAGTTGTCCTTGTCATAAACACTGCCTTTGGATTTGGGTACGGGTACCAAGGCAGCTGCAGCCCATTGGCTAGGGTAAGAGGTCTTCCAGATGAGATTAAACAGGTTAGTCATAGCTTGTACAAATCGGGAGTTGGCCTCATGGGAAGCAAATCTGTACCATTCTGCAGGGATACCATCTACCCCGGGGGAGGAGTTTTTCCGTAGGGATTGGAGAACAGAAAACACCTCTTGGGTGGTAAAGTCTTGACATAACCACGTTGGTGCGGCCTCTATCTGAGGTCCATCAGCTTGAGGGACAAAGTCCCTAGCATCCAGACTTGGATCAATACCTACTTGCACATCAAAGAGGTCTGCAAAATAATCAGTCCAATCATGAATTGTGATATCTGCCGTAGTGGCCTTGTTAGGCTCACGCACGTCTTTCCAAAAACTTTTCGGATTATGCCGAAGATTCGTATGAAGGTTCTCCATGCGTGTTTCTAGCCACTTCCTCTTCTTTCTTCTGAGAATCCTCTTGTACTCCTTGTGCATAGAACCAGCCAAGTCAGAGCTAGAGCCATGTTGATGTTCTGCTTGGCTTGCTGCCTGTCTAGCACGATTGCATTCATCATCATACCATGCGTTCACGGGCCCGTGCTTACGTTTAGCTACAGGTTTGTGACATGGTGTGCATTTGCTTATGGCTAGTTCAATAGCACTAGCAATCCCCTTCTCTGAATCTTCCATAGATTAGCTATGGAGTGCATTGTCAAGTAATCGGTTAACGTCTGGGTCACGCTTAATTGTGTGCGCATAAATCTGGGCAAAGATGTCTTTCCATTTCAGTTTGGGCGAAGGTTTACCACCAGCAGGTGTACTAATAGTACCTTGAGAAGGCCTAAGAGTAGTATGTGGAGTGTGATAGGCATGTGGTCAAACTTTTTACCCCCGGGCCTGAGAGGGCAGTCATGCTTGGGAGTCACACTAAACTTGACTCCTGGGGTGTTGAGAAGACTAGGGGCGGCTAGCGCATAATCAATGACAGATTTCTTGTCCATGCCATCTGCAAAGAAGGTATGTGCACCTTGCATATCACCTTCTGTTCTACTGTTAAGGATGATAAGACCAGTTACTACACATAGCTGGAGTAGGGCCCCCCCCAATCGATTGGGGGGAGCTGTGTCCATGCTACACCTCGGTTGAATGGTTTGGTTGGGGGCTGTATTATTGGTTTGGGATACTGGTTCATCTCCTAACTCGGTATCTTCATTGTCCACACCAAGACCAACCCGAGCGTTGAAGTCACCCATCACCACAACGTTGCCTTTTTCCTGCAAGTTCCCAATGATTTTACCCAGAGTGAGGAAGTGGTCCTCTATACTAATGAGATAAGATGCAACAAAGACAAGAGTAACAAGAAACAACGAAGCAGTCTCATTGATTAACAAGTTCTAAAGTTCTGCAAAATTGGGAGGAATGAAATCAGGGTGTGAAATCTATCAATCATTGTGAATGTGGTGCAATATGAGGTTGGTTGTGGTTTGAAGCGATTGATATCTGCATGAATACAAATACACATTTCACACCAGAATGCATGTGTCAATAAAATCATTTGGCATGTGTGGCAATGATATTCATTCTTACATGGCTCTCAGCATCCACCTTGGCTCCGGCTTCCACCAAAGCATTCAGGCAGTCAAGGTGGCCTTTTTGTGCAGCCCAATGCAGGGCTGTGGTCTCTCCCTGCAAGGTAGGGACAATACAAGAGTTGTGATATCAGAGTCTGTGCAAGCAGTAAGTATTTTCATGTATGTTTCATGTTTGTATGTGTGCTAGTGTTTGTGATCAAGTGTTATTTAAACACAATTGGGTTTCGTTTTTCAATCACATTTCTCTTACAATTAGACAAATACTTCCAACCTTGAATGGTTAAAGGTTTTATTATCATCCTCAAATTATAGCTATTCAATGCTGCTTCTAGTTTAGTTCCAAGTTCCCAAAGAGCACTTTTCTATCTGCAGGATATGAAGGGCATTCCATTATAAAATGGATCTCATCCTCAACAGCTAGTCTGCCATCAACCAAGATATATAACACAACACCCGCAGATGATCTCGGAACAGGTAGTGACCCAGTTTGATCTGTCAGATTCAATGTTTAAATCATAAGCCTGCACACAACGGTACACTGGTTCCTTGGTTACACGCTGCAGCCTCTAGTCAGCTCCACGAGCCAGATGTTGGGATAAGCCCCAATATTCCAGCAGTGCTGGAAAGCTGATTGCATCAGCTTCCTGGTGCACTAGCCTGCTATCACTTTGGCTGAATAGCCAGGCAGCCAGAGGAGCTGCCTAGAAGCTGCTACGCACATCCCACAATACAAACAGTGCTTTCTTACCTTGTGCTTGGCATCTACACTTGCTCCTGCTTTCACCAATGCGAGAAGACAGTCAAGGTGGCCTATTAAAGCAGCTTGGTGCAGGGGTGCGCCAATCTCCTGCAAAGTAGATACAATGAATGTGTTAAGTGATCAGATGTTGTAAAAGCAGTGAGTATTCTCATGTTCCAAACAACTAACCCCACACAAATCCACATACCACCAGCACCTAACACCGAACAACCAACAACCCGCAGCCCCAGCCCTACCAGCAACCCCCACCCACAAACCACGACCCCAAACCTACCTGCAAAGTCCAGCCCCAGCCCTTCCCGCGAACCCACCCCAACACCAACTCCAACACCAACCAAGACAAGAGTAACAAGAAACAACGAAACAGTCTCATTGATTAACAAGTTCTAAAGTTCTGCAAAATTGGGAGGAATGAAATCAGGGTGTGAAATCACTCAATCATTGTGAATGTGGTGCAATATGAGGTTGGTTGTGGTTTGAAGCGATTGATATCTGCATGAATACAAATACACATTTCACACCAGAATGCATGTGTCAATAAAATCATTTGGCATGTGCGGCAATGATATTCATTCTTACATTGCTCTCAGCATCCACCTTAGCTCCGGCTTCCACCAAAGCATTCAGGCAGTCAAGGTGGCCTTTTTGTGCAGCCCAATGCAGGGCTGTGGTCTCTCCCTGCAAGGTAGGGACAATACAAGAGTTGTGATATCAGAGTCTGTGCAAGCAGTAAGTATTTTCATGTATGTTTCATGTTTGTATGTGTGCTAGTGTTTGTGATCAAGTGCAATTTATACACAACTGCGTTGTGTTTTTCAATTACATTTCTTTATACAAGTTGACAAATACTTCCAACCTTGAATGGTTAAAGGTTTTATTATTATCCTCATAGTATAGCTACCAAACACTGCTTCTAGTTTACTTCCAAGTTATCATGTAGCATTTTTATCTGCAGAATCTAAAGGGCATACCATTATAAAATGGATTTCATCCTCAACAGCTTGTCTGCCATCAACCAAGATAACACAACACCTGCAGATTCTCTCAGAACAGGAGGTGACCCAGTTTCATTTGTCAGAATCAAAATGTAAATCATATTCATGTACACAACGTTACACTTCATACCAACATGCACAAAATCATGTTAGAAGGTGGTGCAACGACACTCTTTAGTACAGTTATTTTCTCTTAGTTACACGCTGCACCTTCTAGGCACCCCCTTGTCCCAGCCATTGGGCTCAACCAAATATTCCAGCAGTCATAGAAAGCTGATTGCATCAGCTTCCTAGTGCACTAGCCTGCTATACCTTTGGCTTAACAACCCGGCAGCCAGGGGAGCTACCCAGAAGCTGCTACACGCATCCCACAATATAAACAGTGATTATTTACCTCCCCCTTGGCATCTACTCTTGCTCCTGCTTTCACCAATGCAAGAAGGCAGTCAAGGTGGCCCGCACCAGCAGCTTTGTGCAGGAGCGTATTACCGTCCTGCAAAGTAGATGCAATGAACGATTAAAGTGATCAGATGTTGTGCAAGCGGTGAGTGGTCTCATGTGCAGGTCAAGTAACCCCACCAACTGCCTGTTTCACCAGTACCTAACACCCAACAACCAGCTCCCCAATGCCGTTGACCCCACAAACCAACTCCAAAACACCCCTTACCGCACACACCCCAGGCCCAGTCCTACCAGCAACCCTCACCCGCAGACCCTGACCCTACCAGCAGAGCCCAACCCCAGCCATTCCCTCAAACCCTACCCTCAAACCACAACCCTACATGCAGAACCCAACACCAGCCCTTCCCTCAAACACCAGCCCTTCCCGCAAAACCTAACATAACCTTAATTTCCCGACCCCAACCCTACCCCAAAGGCCCAACCCCAGCCCTTACCTCAAACCCCAACCCTACCCGCAAAACCCAACTCCACCTAAAAGCCGGACTGTGTCTTTCCCATAAACCCCAACCCCAACCCCACCTGCAGCCCCCAACCCAACCTGCAAATCCCAACACTACCTAAAACGCTCAACCCCAGCCCTTCCCTCGAACACCAACCCTACCTGCAACCCCCAACCCTACACAAAAATCTCAACCCCAACCCTACTTGCGAGCCCCAACCCTACCCTACCCTCTAACGCCAACCCTACCCGAAAAGCACAACCCCAGCCCTTCCCTCAAATTCCACCCGCAAACCCCAACCCAACTAAAATAGCCCATCCCCAATACTAACCGCAAACCCCAGCCCTACCCAAAAAGGCTAACCATAGCCCTGACCTCCAACCCCACCCCAAACACTACCCGAAAGGCCCAACCCCAGCCCTTCCCTCCAACCCCAACCCTACCCGCAAACCGCAACCCTAACTTCAAACCCCAACCCGACATGAAAAAACAAACACAAGCCCTTCGCTTAACCCCCAACCCTACCTGCAAAACCTTACCCCAGCCCTTTGCTCAAATCCTACCCGAAAATCCCAATCCTTATCGCAAACCCCAATCCTACCCACAAACCCCAACCCCAACCCCAACCCTACCGGCAAACCCCAGGCCAAACTCTAACCAAAAACCCAACCCCAGCCCTTCATGCAAACCCCACCCGCAAAACCCAACACCAACCAAGACAAGAAAAGATCATGGGCTTAGCACAAACAAGCAGTCTCATTGATTTACAATTTTTCACATAACACACCCTCAAATTCTCGCAGTACAAGAAGTGACTCAGTTCGATGTGTCAAAGTCAAAATTCAAATCATATGCATGCACAAAACATTACAATTCATATCAACATGCACACATTCATGTCAGAGGGTGGTGGAACGACACTCTTTAGTACAGTGTTTTTCTCCTTGGTAACACGCTGCAGCTTCTAGGCAGCTCCATGAGCCAGCTGTTGGGATAAGCCCAAATATGTAAGCAGTGCTGGACAGCTAATTGCATCAGCTCCCAGGTGCACTAGCCTGCTATTACTCTGGCTGAATAGCCAGGCAGATAGAGGAGAGAAGCTGCTACACGTAGCCCACAATATAAACAGTGTTTTCTCACTTCCTCCTTGGCATCAACACTTGCCCCTGCTTTCACCAAAGCAAGTAGACAGTCAAGGTGGCCCTTTGCAGCAGCTACTTGCAGGTATGTATAACATTGCAAAGTAGACACAATGAACGTGGTCAGATGTTGTGCGGGCGGTGATTGTTCTCATGTCCCAAGCAGCTAACCCCACCAAATCCACATACCACCAGCGCCTAACACCGAACAACCAACCCACCCAAACCTCAGCCCTACCAGCAACCCCCACCCGCAAAAAAACAAGATAACACAACACCTGCCGATTCTCTCGGAGCAGGAGTTGACTCAGTTCTATCTGTTAGATTCAATACTCAAGTTATCTGCATGTTGGCACTGCAGTACTACACTTCACACTAACATGCACACAATCATGTAAGAAGGTGGAGCAATGACACCCTTTCTTACTCTCATCTCCTGGGCTTCTATTTAGGGTTGCTTTATAGGATACATAATATATGTATTGTACGATATATCGTGCAATGTTGATTGATAAATTGTTCAAGATCATACAATATATCAATATATTGTAAGATATATTGCACGAAAGTCTTGGAAACAGTACGATATTGACTGCCCTATATATGCATTAGATTGACATCCCCACATATACATGGTGCACATCTGTGTAGGCCAACTGCGAGTCTTGCTTGTGGGAATGGAACATTCACTCAGATAGGCCCGATCTACCTGACCATGAGTTTGTTGCCTGTTTTATGAAAGTGGTGCACGGCTTAGATCCTACTCACAATCAATCTAACAATCGGAGGGAACCAGAGTTACCTCATCATCATCAGAGCAGTTAGTTGGGGCGCCCCTCTTCAACAGTGAAAGGGTTCCAGCAAGATCTCCTCTCATGGATGCCTTAAGCAAGTTGATGGCACTGACATCTGGCCACCTCTGCATGGCCTCTGCCTATAGGTGTGGATGTGCATGTGCAAGGTGGGTGTGGAGGAAGAAGAGGTGAGACTGGTTGGGGGTAAAGGAGGTGAGAGTGGGGGTAGTGTCTGTTTGCATGTGGGCGGGTGGTCGGTGGTTGGAAAGTGTTTTCTTTGTGTGTATATGAGGGGGGGGGGGGGGGGGCTACTTGTGATTGATAGGTATGCAAGTGTGTTTCATCTACTCAATACATGTGTGTGTTTGCGTGGGCACTGCCCTGGAAGCGAGTGTGAGAAACTACTACTCTCTGTGAGTATACATTACATTACATTACATTGCATTGCATTACATTACATTACATTATATGACATTACATGTTAAAGTCTACTTGACACCGCGAGGGTGTATGAGACTCTGTGCTTTAAACAAAAAGAAAAAGCACCCACAAAGCAAAAAACCCCATTACATCAGGGGTGTGTCGAGGACAAACAAACCAAACTCCCAACCACCGTTTTGGTGGCGTAGGTATTAAACCCCCTAGAGCAGGACCCAGATCTCAACCACTTACAGTGACGGAGGTAAGAAGCTAACAAATGAGAAGTCACAAGAAGAAAAAAAGGGATAATAAATTACGGTGCCACTAAGCAGTCCAGGGCTTCCTGTCTTGCTCTTCTACAAGTAGAAAGATAGTTGGCTAGGTTGCTCCAAAAAATCTTAGTGCCATTTCCATTCATAAAGGTTCTGAATGTGGAATCGCAGAATTCCACATTCCATACGGTTAAGTCGGTATCCTCATGGACATGCCTATAAATATCTGTAAACAGCTTCCGGTAGCGGAGGCCAATATCATTATAAAAAGGGCACTCAAACATATGCATTTCACCCTCAGGTTTTTGGAACCCACACATTTGACAATGTCTTATTGAACGAGGGATGTGTGCTCTATCCACCACCCTCATTCTTTCTGTGTTCAGCCAATGGGAACCCATTCTTAACTGTGCTATAGAACGAATCTGATGCTGCTTATATAAGGCGGATGTAAAGGGAATCAAGCCATTCTCATCATTGACATAATCAATATTACATGGAAGTCTGCGGTTTGGAAAATGCTTGTGTGCGGATGGAGTGCTACTTGCCTCTGAGGTAGCAATCTTCGCCTGCTTTTGTTGCATAGCCGTGTTAGGCTCGGGGCTCTTCCCAACTGGTGTCGCCAGGTTGCGTGGTGCTTTGCACATCCGATTTGGCGGCGGAAAGGCTCTCGAGTGCCACATTGGCTTCGCAACGGTAACATGCTTGCCGAACTTCCAAAGGTTCATGGTTCCGATGACTTTGGGGCAAACGCGGAAATACAAGAGAAGAGAAGAGGATCCAAATGCTTGCTTGGCAATGTCAGGAGATAATACAGAAAGAGGCCCAGGCCAGGGAATGGCTGACAATAAGAGGAGATAATATAGAAAGAGTAGATGAGATAGAAAGACAGCCGGCACGGAGTGTACCGGTAGAGAAAATAAAAGCTGTACGCCAAGTCGGCGTGAATTAAAGAAGCAGTCCAAAGGGGGTCCTCGGACAACACCGTGGGGTAGGAAGGGTCACGGGTGGCGGAAGGTGTTACAAGGGGCGGAAGTTAGTAGTAGAAGAGGGCGGAGTGGCGGAATGAAAAGTAGCAGATTCCAAAGCACGACGGTGGCAGGTGATGCGATGAGCGTAAGAGACAGCATGAAGGTCAAGAGAGATTTTGGCCCAAATTTCGAAAATGTCATCTCACCATGTCGGGTGTCGAGCACGGTGTGATACCGACGCGTATCTAACACAAATCCGATGTACATCTAACAAAATCTAATTCTGATTTATCCTAAAACTGTCTGTACGGGGGCGAATTCTGGTTTTTCGTTCGGCGCATCGAATGAGTCGCAGTTCGATAGAGAGAGATTCGAATTCGAACGCTTTAACTGTACAGAAGTTTAATTGTTTACACTAGTTTTTTTCGAAGCGCATGCGGAACACACGTCGTATCAAGCAGGCTTCTGCTTGACAACTCTATCGGGATTGTGAAGGGAAAACCGCGGGCCCCACGGAGTGGGGCAATGGAATTGAGCTGCTGACTCACTCCCACGCACATTAAAGGGGTCCTGAAGACCACGTGTCGTATCAAGCAGGCTTCTGCTTGACAACTCTATCGGGATCGTGAAGGGAAAACCGCGGGCCCCACGGAGTGGGGCAATGGAATTGAGCTGTTGACTCACTCCCATGCATATTAAATGTCGGTGGAATTCAGATGAGGACTCACTGCTTTATCAAGCAGGCTTCTGCTTGACAACTCTATCGGGATCGTGAAGGGAAAACCGCGGGCCCCACGGAGTGGGGCAATGGAATTGAGCTGCTGACTCACTCCCACGCATATTAAAGGGGTCCTGAAGACCACGTGTCGTATCAAGCAGGCTTCTGCTTGACAACTCTATCGGGATCGTGAAGGGAAAACCGCGGGCCCCACGGAGTGGGGCAATGGAATTGAGCTGCTGGCTCACTCCCATGCATATTAAATGTCGGTGGAATTCAGATGAGGACTCACTGCTTTATCAAGCAGGCTTCTGCTTGACAACTATGTCGGAATTATGACAGAGGAATCGCGGTCCACACGAAGTGTGGAAGGGGAATCCAGTTGCGGCTCGCAACGTGATCAGATGGGATCTCAAACAGATTAATGGGGGCTGAAGACCAAGTGTCGTATCTTGCGACCGACCGACCGGTCCAGAGGTCTTTTACTATTCCGCTGACTGTAGAAAAACGAGTGTAAACAAAATGGATCCCTGCAACTTACATTACAGCTTACAGATGTCCCACTCCAGGTACATTTCCATTGATGTTGAAGCCTGTGCCACCGGGCGAGGTCACAACGATCGCTCTCCATGCCAAGTAGCGGTTGTTGACGATGACGGGACGCTTCTGCTCAACGAGGTCATTTGTGTGCATGACATTTACGATCCGATGACTTCCCTGACAGGTGTTACGCGCGAGCAGATTCTTGCTGGCAAGCCTTTCGATGAGGTCCGGGAATCAGTCATTCAGATTCTGTGCCCTCGCACAAGCATCATAGTTGGCTGCCGCCCCCAGGGCGATGTCAAATGGATGCAGCTGGAAGAAGGTATTCACTTTGCATCCATTGTCGATTTGTCTGACCTGCTCAAGGCATGGAACGATCGTTACAAGAATTACAACTTTTTTTCCCTCCGAAAGATGGCGTATGGTCTTCTTGGTACGACGATTCAAGATGCGGCCCATTCTCCTGTGATTGACGCCCAGATTTCACTTGAAATCTACAGGAAGCATGCATCAGATCCTGTTCGGATGAAATCTGCCATCAAGAAGCTGAGTAGGATGACCTTTAAAAGGGAGTTCCCTGAAGATATGGGGAAGACGGTGATTGTTGGCGATATCTGCTCGTACAAATTCAACCCCAAGAAATGTTTTTGCGGCCAGCCAACTTTTGCCTAGATTCTCCTGTATTCACTATCAGTATTGGGCTTTAAATGATTGACAAGTCTCTACTACTTATCTTCATCGGTACCTTCGCTCTTATTTACATTCGACTGAAGACTGAGCGCGCTCGAAAGAAGGCAGATGCTGCTCGAGTGAATAGATTGGAGATTGAGATTGAGACTGAGCGCGCTCGACAGAAGGCAGATGCTGCTCGAGTGAATAGATTGGAGATTGAGATTGAGACTGAGCGCGCTCGACAGAAGGCAGATGCTGCTCGAGTGAATAGATTGGAGATTGAGCTTGAGAATGCTCGAATTAAGAGTGAGCTTGAGACTGAGCGCGCAGAAGCGCTTGAGAAGCAACTGAGGTACGAGCTGTCAAGCATGACTATCGAGCAATGGAATTCCCTGAACAATCATGACAGGCGTCTCAATGAGGATCTTTGCAAACAATACGGAATCCCCTTCCCCAACATGCAGGAGTCGTCCGACCCAGATTCAACCGAACAGGATGGCGAACGAACCCTATGCTAATTTTTAATTTCAGAATTTAGAGCCTCCGGAACGACTCATACAAATTCAAAAAGACACTCCCTGGCGTGTCACATGGACAAGTAGCGGGACAAGGAGTGGGACAAGGAGAAGAATGGGCGGATGCAACTGGTTACAATATAGCTCTCAATCAATACATAGATCTCCATCTCCCCCCCACACCTCATCAACTAACGTCCAGCCCCACCCGCCCCCATGCTAAGTGGGCATACACCACAGTCACATGATTCGAATGTAGTCGAGTGATCGACTGTCACAACTGCATTCGCAGGGCAATCCCTGCAATTCACAAGCATAGGGATAGGCATACCAAACATCTTCATGATTAGGACACTAAAATCAGGAGATGAAGAGTGCTTCAAATCTCGCAGTCGAACCCCTTCCCTGTCAACAACATCCTCGCCACCATCCTCCTCGTCGATGATGCAAAAGATGCCATTCTTGATGTACGGAACACTTCCTGCATACTCCGAATCCATACACATGGAAGTTCGGAGCTGAATCTTGATAGCCCCCTTCTTCATCATAGCCATCTTCAGTGCCTGCGAACATGGGTGGATGGTTGGTCAGCTCATGCTATCGCAGGAGGAGGAGCCATAGAGATAGAAAGCCAGCGCAATCCAAACGCGAACTTCGCAAATACTAGCACTAGCAGCAATGAAGGTAACCATGACTATCGCAGGTGGAGCCATAGAGCTAGCAAGCCTCGCAAATACTAGCAGCCATGAAAGTAACCATGACTGGATAATGCTTTCGCAGGTGGAGCCATAGAGCTAGCAAGCCTCGCGAATACTAGCAGCAATGAAAGTAACCATGACTAGATCTCGATGACTGCTACTATTGAACTCACCCTCGGAATCAGCTTTCGGAGTTCGCTGGATGCTCCCTAACACACTGAGTTCACCCTCGGAATTAGCTTTCGGATTTCGCTGGATACGCCCGAACACACTGAGTTCGTGAGAGAAGAATTGGAGTACTTCGGTACTTGGTTAAGATTGACATGCTTGGGTGTGGCGTGGCCAGGGTTCGTATTTTTCGAGGCGCATGGGGACACGTGTCGGATATGACTTGTTTACACTCGTGGGTCGAGGCGCATGGGGACACGTGTCGTCTCAAGCAGACTTCTGCTTGACAACTATGTCGGGAGTATGAAAGATGAATCGCGGGACACACGGAGGGGGGCAGGGGAATTCAGTTGAGGACTCGTGTGAAGCTTCGAGGCGCGCGAAAACACATTGGATTACGCCTTGATCGAGAGTTGGGACGCGCGTCATCATGAGGATTTAGTTGACGACAAGGGTTTCGTGTGCGCCTCAAACAAACGAGTGTAAGAAACGCAAAATACGTACAGATTACAGCAAAATACGTACAGATTACGTGTGTCATGAATGTACGGACGGGGGTCTGCGATAGCCGCCATGGTATGTGTGTGAGCGAATGACATTATGGACGGGGGGATGCGAAAGCCGTCGTGTGTCATGTAAGGATGCGGGGGGGGGGGGGGGGGGGGCGGTGTGCGCTGCTGACACACGTGCCGCTCGACATGGTTGGTTTATTTATTTGTTTGTAAAAGCTTCTCTACGATTTTGAAGGTTTAAGGGAGCATAACTGCTAGTGACCGTTATTACAATTGTAAACACAAACAACTGAACAAAAAAGACTGGATAGATCGCACACAATGAACTCGTCGAGGAAGGTGACGAAGTTCGTCACGCCAACAAACCAAAATGGAGACAAGGGGATTTCAACGTTGTCAAAGAAGCGATACTTCGAGATGGAAGAGAGAGTGAAGATGATACTGGGGGTTAAATTACAGGAAGAGGCGGGCATGGTCATGAAGGCGATGCGTGAGATCATGAAGTTCGACCCGAATGTATCAAGGTACAGTGAGGAGGTCAGGGAGGTGCTTGAGGAGAACTCAAGGAAGTGGAGGCAGCAGAATAAGGACGAGAAAAATGCGGTGAGATTAAATTATGGTTTAGAAGTTTTATAGAGAGGTCAAGTAAGATTTTTCATGCCTCACCCTCAAGCTTCTCCAGATTGCGATGTCTCAAGCAGACACTTTATTGACAACTCTGTTGGTTTTTATGACGGGAGTGGAATCACCATGCTAATTGGAACCTGACTCAATAGAAAACGGTGGTATGATGATGAGTTGTGTCAAGCAGACGCCTGCTCGAGGAAAAAACTATTGGTAAGATTGATGTATATTAATATTACTATATAATATTTGTTTCACTTGTTTCATCAAAAAAGGAAGTCTATATAGGAGAAGAAAACTAAGAATAGTTTTGATTTTGGTGACACTAGTGAAACAAAACAAAACAAAACAAAACAAAATCACAAACAAACAGATTGGATGTGATTCGATGACGGAGGACGTCGTCTAGAGGTGTTGGTGTCTCCTTGGTGTATTGGTGTCGTCTGCTTTTTTTAGAATCGAGGGCAGCATGCTAATTGGAACCTGACTCAATAGAAAACGGTGGTATGATGATGAGTTGTGTCAAGCAGACGCCTGCTCGAGGAAAAAACTATTGGTAAGATTGATGTATATTAATATTACTATATAATATTTGTTTCACTTGTTTCATCAAAAAAGGAAGTCTATATAGGAGAAGAAAACTAAGAATAGTTTTGATTTTGGTGACACTAGTGAAACAAAACAAAATCACAAACAAACAGATTGGATGTGATTCGATGACGGAGGACGTCGTCTAGAGGTGTTGGTGTCTCCTTGGTGTATTGGTGTCGTCTGCTTTTTTTAGAATCGAGGGCAGCATGCTAATTGGAACCTGACTCAATAGAAAACGGTGGTATGATGATGAGTTGTGTCAAGCAGACGCCTGCTCGAGGAAAAAACTATTGGTAAGATTGATGTATATTAATATTACTATATAATATTTGTTTCACTTGTTTCATCAAAAAAGGAAGTCTATATAGGAGAAGAAAACTAAGAATAGTTTTGATTTTGGTGACACTAGTGAAACAAAACAAAATCACAAACAAACAGATTGGATGTGATTCGATGACGGAGGACGTCGTCTAGAGGTGTTGGTGTCTCCTTGGTGTATTGGTGTCGTCTGCTTTTTTTAGAATCGAGGGCAGCATGCTAATTGGAACCTGACTCAATAGAAAACGGTGGTATGATGATGAGTTGTGTCAAGCAGACGCCTGCTCGAGGAAAAAACTATTGGTAAGATTGATGTATATTAATATTACTATATAATATTTGTTTCACTTGTTTCATCAAAAAAGGAAGTCTATATAGGAGAAGAAAACTAAGAATAGTTTTGATTTTGGTGACACTAGTGAAACAAAACAAAACAAAACAAAACAAAACAAAATTACAAACAAACAGATTGGATGTGATTCGATGACGGAGGACGTCGTCTAGAGGTGTTGGTGTCTCCTTGGTGTATTGGTGTCGTCTGCTTTTTTTAGAATCGAGGGCAGCATGCGTCACAGAAGAAAACGGAGCCAGACCCAAGCAGCGCAGGCCGGCCGGCCGACTCTTTCATATTGACACAACTTCAGACACATAGACCTCATGCACAGACTCACGAACGCACGCACGCACGGTAAATCGAAACAACGTTCATGGATGCACATACAGCTAGGAACATCATCATCGGAGGGTGCTTAAAGGACTACCTGTATGAATGCATACATCAACACAACTAAAATCAACACAACTAAAATCAACACAACGACATGGCATCCTACGAAGAGTTGCAGAAGCTCAGCGCGTGGCTGAAGAGATCTGAGGTGAGTGTGGGAAGAACAGTATTGATGCCCATGACTGATTTGAAGGCGCCTAAACACAAGCATTTAGGAAAAGCGAAGTGGGGATGGGCCGAAGCGGACGCGTACGCGAACAGCAACCCAACACACAAGGCATGGGGAATGTTGTTGGATGGATTGGTTGTGATCGACGCGGACGACGCAGAGACAGTGCAGTGGTTGGAGAGGATGGAAGATGAAGATGGTGAGGTGGGTGAGGCCATGCAGAGGTGTGCCATTCAAGAGACTAGGAAGGGACGTCACTACATGTTCTTGCGCCCGACATGGGCAGACGAGGAGGGGTACTATGACGGTGCACGACAAGTCGATGATGATGCAAGGAAGGTTGATATGAAGAGCATGTGCCGGACAGGGACCAGGGGTCTGCTGTCTGTTGCGCCCACTGAGGGGAAGGCATGGAAGGAGGGAAGGGCTCCGTGGGAGCTGGAGTCGATACCGTACATTCCAAAGGCGCTGATGGAGAGGGTGGCGGTGGCGAAGAAGAAGAATAAAAGGACGAGTAAGGGAGCGGCGGGATACTCAAAGGCAAAGGTGGAAAACACATCACCAACAACAAAGGAGGTAGAGCAGGGGATAATGATGCCGACAAGCTTCATGGAGAGCACGCATGTAGAGAAGATTCTACTGCTCCTAGGAAAAAACAGGTGGGATTCCAGAGACACATGGCGAGGAGTGGCGACGGCATTGAAGAACGAGTACGGCGAGGCGTACAAGGCGCTATGGAAAAAATGTCCAAGGTGTCGCCAAGATACGATGAGGAGGCCGCAGAGAAGCTATGGGAGACAGTGGGAAGGCACGACTATGACGGGCCGAAGATGACAATGAAGTCGGTGGTCAAGTGGGCCGGTGAGGACGACCCGTACGGGTACGCGGTGTACAGAGCGTCTTCGATCCCCAAACTAGTGAAGGATAATTGGGACAAAGGGGACCGAGGTCTTGGGCAGATCGTGCACTATCTGCTGAACGGGACCGTGAAGAAGACGGGGAAAGGCAGCACCGAATATTACATCTTCCAGGAGGACACGTGCAGGTGGGACAAGGTGGAGGAGGGGTGGGTGAAGAACGTGGCGAGCAAGGTCTTGGAAGGGATGCTGCGGGACGTCGACTTGTGGATATCGACACAGGCCGCGCAGATGTTGTGCATCGGAGTGGTGGGGGCAGGGGAAAAGGAGGAACAAGAAGACTCCAGGAGCAAAGCGGATCTGGATGCGAAGAAGAAGAAAGTGGCCACACTGATCAATTACGTGATGTCTTACCGCGGAGTGACGAACGCGATGGCCTTCGCGGGACCACTGCTCATGGACGAGACGTTCGAGCAGCGCCTGGACAGCAATCGGCACTTGATAGGGATCAAGGGGCGGAGCGTCGTGGACCTCAGGACAAGCCAGAAGCGACAGAGGGTGGCAGAGGACATGGTGCACAACGAACTGGACGTGGCGTACGGCGGCGACCATGTCACGAACGAAGCCGACGCCACAGGCGCCGAGTGGATGCACAGGATCGTCGAGAAGATCATGGGCGGGGACGAGGACATGGCAAGGTTCCTTCAACGTCTTTTAGGGTACGGCATCACAGGCGAAGTGAGAGAGGAGGTTTTCCCAGTATGGACGGGGAGCGGAAGGAACGGAAAGGGACTGCTGACGCAGGCGCTACAGCAGCTGCTCGGGGCCTACTACAAGGAGATGAACTGCGCGATCATAAGCGATTCTCGAGCGTGCAGTAATATTGACGCGGATCGGGCAAAGCTCATAGGAGCGAGACTCGCGGTCTTCAACGAGCTCAAGAATGGGGAGAAGCTGAAGACGAACGAGGTCCAGCTTTTAACTGGCGGAGATGGCTTTCCGGCAAAGGCGCTTTATAAAGACCCAGTAACGATTCAACCACGGCATCTCGCAATCTTAGTGACCAATCATATGCCAGAGATGTCCGATGTGATCGTTGCAATGATTGAGCGGCTTTTAGCAATTAACTTTCCGGTGACTTTCAGGGATCTCATCCCTGGGGAGAGAGAGACCGCGACGCTGCGGCAATGCGACAGAACCATGAAGGAGAGACTGAAGTCGCCAGAGGGGCAGGCTGCGCTGTTTGCCTGGCTGGTCGAGGGTGCGGTGGCGTGGTACAGTGGGACAGAGAGCTTGAAGGCCGGGGCGCCAAAGAAGGTAACCGATTTTACCAGACAATATTTGGCGGAGCAGGACGGTGTGCAAGCGTTCCTCGCCGAGAACTGCGAGTTTGCGGAAGATTTCAGGGAGTCGAGCGTTGCCTTGTTCCACATGTATCTCGAGGAAAGCGGGGACAGTAAAGATCGAGAAAAGTGGTTCCACGGGCAGATGAAGAACAAGGGGTTCGTAAAAAAGACGATTCGAATCGGAAGGGAGGGGACACAACAGGGATATATGGGATTGCGGCTACGACATGATGATGATGGTGCACCCACGCATGCATGAATGAATGAATGAATGAATGAATTCATGCAAGCAAACACACGTACGTACGAACACACGCAAAGGGAGGAACACTGTCATCGTCCATCAATCAGACTCCACATGCAAAAGACACCGCGGCGGCAACATTTCCTCGTCCTCGTCTCCAAAAGACACCGCGGAGGCAAGTGCATCCTCATTGTCTAGTCCATCTGTCTCCAGGCTCGATGATAATGATGCTTATGGATTATCTATATTTGTTCAGAAAATAAGGATGCGAGTTGTGTGACAAGCAGTTCAGTAACCGGTATTCGAAGTCTTCACACAAGCGGAGGTCTCACCCCAAGGGAGCTGTTGGTGTTGACTTCATGGAGAAGCGCATGGAGTACCTCGAGAATCGGATCGATGAAATGCAAGCGGAACTGGAGGCGTTGCGGAAAAAACACACTTTCACAATCAACAACAGCTTCGGGTCGGCCACCAACAACTATGTCGTTACATGCGAAAAATTCAACACCACCACCACCACCAACAACAACAATACTGCTCCAGATGCACCCATTAATAGCTAAAAAACTGTGCGGGCCCCCCGTTCGTACATTCATTCATTCTCACACACACGCCACGGCAGCTTTTGCAGCCTCGTCCATTCAGTCCATTCATACGCGTGCTTTATCTGTGTGTGTGTGCGTGCGTGCAGCAATGGATAACAGAGTTCAATCCAATACAGGCCACATCTTATCACGCATGTCATTGATGACATCCGTAATGCAGAAAGAGTAAACAGCACCCGTGTTGCAGCGTCGCTTGGAGACGCCCCTCAAGCCAAGCTTGGACATCTTGAGACCAAACTTGATCAAGGTGGTTTCATGTTTAGGAGAACCAGGGATCGTGGATAGCCAGTCATTGAACATGGAGAACAAGGTGGCCGCCGTGAAGCTCACAGAATCATCGATACGGGGATGCGAGACGCTCTGCTCTTGCATCAGGTGCAAGAGGAATTGGGACTCAATCATCAGGATGTCTTCGGGGGTAGTTTTTTGCAGGGTGTACCTCGTGTCCAGACCGCACTCCTGGACGACCTGCGCCAGCTCAACAACGTCAGCAACAGTCGCCTGTAGCCCCTCCTCCTCGCAGAACGTGACGTAAGCGTTGTACATGCCCGGGGTCGTGGCGATATGCGGTCGCAGATCGCCGGGGTTGGTGGCAATGCACCGCTCATCCAGAAAGCGGAGGATATTCTTGTGGCGAGTGAAGTCGGGGAACCGCAGGGCACGACGGGGAAGCAGCAGGCCGTCGAAAATGTAATGGATGGGTTGGATGCCCAGATCCTTGAGCGATGATACCACTTTCTTGGCGGTGAAGCTAGACCTGAGGGCGGCAGATAGCTTCGACAGTACCCGAGCGACAAATGCGCCCTGATCCAACACCGCACCAGACAGCTCTGTTGCATTGGCCTCGACAAAGTCGTGCACCGTATCGTAACACTCGATGTTAGCCTGAACGACGTTGTCGAAAATCACAGTCACCACACGTGAGACGTACATCTCACGATCCATACGCTCCTGGTCCGTCTCCTCAGATTCAACGGCGGATTCCACGGATCCCTCAGATTCAACGGAGTCATCACGTGGAGTGTCACACTCCTCCTCCTGTTTGCCACCGCAGTCGTCGCCATACCAGGCGTACTTCAAAACGACCGCTAACATACCATTGTAAACTGTGGCTTCGCCCACCTCAAAGTACTCGGCACCCACATCTCTTCGTGACTGGATTCTGGAATCGTAACCACCGCGCATGTACCAGAGCAGTTCCGCCTCTGCATCCACGCACGCTTGTGCATCTCGAACATGGATGGCAAAAATGAGCTGGGATCCATTGGGGTACTGCGAGAGCCTCTTGCAGAACGGCTGGCTGGTCCGGCCGACCTTGACGACCAACGGGAACTTGCCCAGGAACTCTCGCTCGACGAGGGCGTACACGACGTGCTGGGTGTGGTGCGCCATGGATGGATGATACACAAGGGAAGGGAAGGCTTGACTCAACCAATATGGTTGTCGCGAGCTTTATATCGTGATAATCGAGCGTTTTTACGAAATTTGGATGAAGGAGTGACGAGAATCCGTGTGGCATGAAAGCCGCCATGGCATATGTGTGTGTGTGTGCGAATGAATGATGGACGGGGTCGCAATCACATGTCAAGCAGAGGTCTGCTAGACAATATATCTCGTATATCGATAGGGGAATCGCGGGACCCACGGAGTGGGGTAGGGGAATTCAGTTGAGGACTCGTGTGAAGCTTCGAGGCGCGCGAAAACACCTTGGATTACGCATTGAGGGATAGGGATGCTGATAGAGAGTTGGGACGCGCGTCATCATGCGGATTTAGTTGACGACAAGGGTTTCGTGTGCGCCTCAAAAAACGAGTGTAAGAAACGCAAAATCCGTACAGATTACAGCCGTACAATGGCTACACTCAATACTTTTAAGGGGGCCTTGGCCACGCCTAAGTACAGTCCATCGAAGCTCGAAGACAACTCTTGCACCCCCCAAAGTGCTTCTTCAGATCAGCAAAAGCAGGCTAGCGTGTCGGAATCAAATCGGAATCAAGGCGGCGGCTTTCGCATACTCCTCGTCCACACGACGCCACGGTGGCTTGCGCAGCCTCATCAATGCGGATCATGTCGAGTCGAGTCACGGCGGATCATGTCGAGTCGAGTCAGCCACTCGTCCTCGAATGAAGTGTAAACAACCATTCTTCAGTATAAACAACCATCAGCACAGCACACTTCACAAACGAATGAGTTCCTTTGACGAAATCAATGAAGATGTAGCATGGACTTCACCAGCTCGGCTAGGCATCATCATCGCTGACGGAGGGCCACACAAGAATGCTGCATTGGCTGCACTTGTCCAAACTGCTGAGAGAGCTGATGAGGCTGCTCCTTGTTTGTACTGTCCCCTCCGATGTATGAAATGATTGAGAGTATAAATAAATAATGAGTTGAGATTTTATAAAAGGCTATAGACCATCCTGTGAAATAAAAGGCTATATACCATCCTGTGCGCTTGCATGCATTGTACACACATGTTTATAGAACATGCATTCGCACACGCGATCATCGTTAATCCTAACGCTTCCCCATGACATTCTTGATCGTATTGCCCTATTCTCTTCCAACCCCAAGATTGTATTAGTGTGTAAAACTCTGTGCAAAAGATTTTCTGGATGGCCCCTTACCGGACTGATCCAACCACCACAACGAGTTGGAGAGATGATGGCGAAAGGGGGGCGCGCCGACCTTCTAGCAGTATGCTTGGTGTCCAATCCTCTTGTACAGGTTAAGGGCTTACAATTGAGGGCGAACCAAAATGAAAACAAGCTTCTCTATGTGGCTGCCAAGGCCGGTCACGCCGATGTCTGCAAGCTGCTTATGGATCCAGAGGTTGCTGGACTTGAGTTCAGGGCCCTGGCGAACTATAGCTACAGCTTGGCCTTGTTGGAGGCTGCCAATGAAGGTCACGCAGATGTCTGCAAGCTGCTCATGGATCCAGCGGTGGCTGGAATTGAGTTCAGGGCCAGGGCGAACTCTAGCGACAGCAGTGCCTTGTGGGCGGCTGCCAAGGCAGGTCACACAGATGTCTGCAAGCTGCTGATGGATCCAGAGGTTGCTGGAATTGAGTTCAGGGCCCTGGCGAACACCAGCGCCAGCTGGGCATTGTGGGCCGCTGCGAAGGACGGTCACGCAGATGTCTGCAAGCTGCTCATGGATCCAGCGGTGGCTGGACTTGAGTATAGGGCCCGGGCGAACTCTAGCGACAGCAGTGCCTTGTGGGCGGCTGCCAAGGCAGGCCACACAGATGTCTGCAAGCTGCTGATGGATCCAGAGGTGGCTGGAATTGAGTTCAGGGCCAGGGCGAACTCTAGCGTCAGCTGGGCATTGTGTGCGGCTGCGAAGGAAGGTCACGCAGATGTCTGCAAGCTGCTGATGGATCCAGCGGTGGCTGGACTTGAGTTCAGGGCCCGCGCGAACTCTGTCAACAGCTGGGCATTGTGGGCGGCTGCCAAGGCAGGTCACGCAGATGTCTGCAAGCTGCTGATGGATCCGAAGGTGGCTGGAATTGAGTTCAGGGCCCTGGCGAACTCTGTCGACAGCAGGGCCTTGCGGCTGGCTGCGAAGGCTGGTCACGCAGATGTCTGAAAGCTGCTGATGGATCCAGATGCGGCTGGCCCCGAGTACAGCTGAGTTGAGACAACCAACGTCTGTGTCTTTTTGATCAGACTTCTAATGGCCTCAAAAAACCGGATTCGGTACATATCCTTTGTTATCCACCCATGCAAATTTGACTGGCGACATTATGAAAATTACAGGAGCTAACAGAAATAAAGAATACAATGTAGTCATCAGGTTGAAAGATGACGACAATCTAGTTTTTAACAAGGTAATGCGAATATCAGAATCTATAGTAAGTCCTTCCACCATACAGCTAGGGACATTTGATATTGGGACACCTTATATTTGGGGATTCTGAAAAGTTGACCAATTCAAGATTTGTAACCGATCTTGTCAATACAGATACTGTCTTCAGGTGATTGACACAAAAAATTCAAGGCATCTAAAGACACTGAATTTATGGAGACCATCCCACAATTGCTACCTCCATGAGGTGAGCTGAGTCCACAAAGAGCGAGCGGAGGAGTTCGGTACTGCACCACTCTTCAACGTGACTGCAGTTGCATCATCCACCTCCAGCATGGTAGTGCTGCAATTTCTCCTCACACCAGTGAACATCCCACGCACAAGACCATTCATGGCATCAATATTTTGGGTGGTGGCACCGATTACAAACTCTTCCAGGAGCGCCTTGGCAAATTGCTGCTCATCCATGGGAGAGTTCACAAGAGTGGCAAGAGCTCGAATGACAACATTTGTCCAAGTGCGCGTCGGACTGCAACAGCAAGAGATAAACGAATGTTGTGTGTCATTTGCTAGCATGTTCTACGGCAAGTAGTGTGGCGTAACACATATCGTTCGGCTATCATCAGGCAAGCATGTACAAACCTTAGCCTCTCGATGCGACGATCATATGCCGCTCTTGCAGCCGGGTGTTGTGAAAGCAAAGCATCTAGTTCAGCGTCGCCATCCATGAACTGCAATAAAGAACATGAATGGAGACTTTTTTATACCCCCATGCAGTCAAAGCCATCAAAAAATCCGCTATCGAGCCTCCGGCATTCTTCAGTATTTATTTGTTGTTGAAATAATTGTTGTTACAGAGATGGAGAGTAATGGGCGTTCCTGCCTCCCGGCCGATTTTGACTGGTTGCGAAACATGGTATGGAGCGGATTTGTGATTCCTTGGTGCTGATGTCTCAAGCTAGAGAGGCGTTCAGGAGGCTCTAAATCCTGATTAGAAATTTAAAAAAATCGGCCGGGAGGCAGGAACGCCCATTGAGTCTTCTTTTCAGAGGTGTTTATGTGAACACGTTTAAAATAGGGATTGATTGATGGATGATTCTTATTTTTTCTTCGTAGTCAATGGTGAACCATAATACCTTGGTGACAGTTGAGATGTTGTTCCAATTCGCCTTTGGTCACGAATGATTTACCACATCCTCCTTCGTAATCGCAATGGTGATCCTTAATACCTTGGTGACCTTTGAGATGTCGATTCAATCCGCCTTTCGTCCCGAATTATTTACCACATCCACCTTCGTAATCACAATGGTGAATACCTCGGTGACAGTTGAGGTCGATGAGAATCAACATAAATTCGGTGGATACTCGGTTGCTTGTGACATGAAAAGGATGGCTAACATTTACGAGGCCCTGGTCTTCGATGACAACACACTGCCATTGTCTTTCATTCGGTATAATCCGCATGCATACATGGTTGGTGGTGAACTACAGAAAACAAAGACGGTAGCTCGTCAACAATGCTTAGTGGATGTCCTAAACGCCATCAGTTATCTAACTGTCAAACGAATGAACATACTTTACATGTATTTTGATTGTGATACACTGGTGGATGGAAACACTCGATTGTCGGTTCACACGGATCCAGAGTATCACGAGACAATGAAGAAGTGCTGTCTATACCCCGTGCATTAATTAGTAGTTACATCAAAATTATTTGTATATAACCACCGAGGGTTCAAGCAGACTCCTGCTCGACAAAAAACATTTTTGGTTTCTGAAAGGGATGTTCTGAGAAGTGCAGAGAAGTGCATCGGCAATAATGACGAGTTTAGTGAAAATGCAGCGGCGGTCGAACAAATCTCAGATGTGATCGTTACCATGCAGGAGAGCGTTCGGCGTGACTTTCAGGGATCTCATCCCTGGGGAGAGAGAGACCGCGACGCTGCGGCAATGCGACAGAACCATGAAGGAGAGACTGAAGTCGCCAGAGGGGCAGGCTGCGCTGTTTGCCTGGCTGGTCGAGGGTGCGGTGGCGTGGTACAGTGGGACAGAGAGCCTGAAGGCCGGGGCGCCAAAGAAGGTAACCGATTTTACCAGACAATATTTGGCGGAGCAGGACGGTGTGCAAGCGTTCCTCGCCGAGAACTGCGAGTTTGCGGAAGATTTCAGGGAGTCGAGCGTTGCCTTGTTCCAAATGTATCTCGAGGAAAGCGGGGACAGTAAAGATCGAGAAAAGTGGTTCCACGGGCAGATGAAGAACAAGGGGTTCGTAAAAAAGACGATTCGAATCGGAAGGGAGGGGACACAACAGGGATATATGGGATTGCGGCTACGACATGATGAATGAATGCACGGCGGAAACATGTCCTCGTCTCCAAAAGACACCACGGCGGCACCTGTCGTGTTGTGTCGTGTCGAATCGTGTAGTGTCGTGTCGTGTCGTGTCGTGTCGAGTCGTGTAGTGTCGTGTCGTGTCGTGTCGAGTCACATCAGGCGGCGGCACCTGTCGAGTCGAGTCACAGAGCGACCGACCTCTCGCATCACGGCGGCACCTGTGTGTGTCAATACCTCGATACTGTAAGATATCACTCACAGATGACGGAAAACCCGGTAAAGTAATCGCAAACGGTGATCACATGCCAAGCAGAGGTCTGCTAGACAATAGATCTCGTATATCGATAGGGGATTCGCGGGCCCCACGGAGTGGGGCAGGGGAATTGAGCTGCAGAAACCGAGTGTGTCATGTCAAGGCATCAATCAATCATCACACGCAAAACTGTGGAAAACTGTCGCATCCACACCGTCCATTCATGACACACGGTGGCGGATCATCGTCACTCATTGTCTGTCTCGTGGAAGTGGTGTAAACAACGCAGGTTCCATGTGAACAGCAATTGGACATATTATTGTTATTAATGTTCCTACACATTGAGGAGGAGGACGACGTCCGCGCGTGCAACGGGAGCCATAACGAGATCGCGCGCATTGCGAAACGAATACTTGGAAACCGCATCGCTGCCGCCGCGAGGAGTAGGAACGGAAAGCTATTATGGTACGTATTCGACGGGCGATGGAAGACGGTCGCCAAGTTCCAAGTCAAGCACGAGCTGTCCACCGTTGTTCGAGATCACTTCATGACCGCTCTGCACAAGGAGAGAGCTTACGACATGCAGAGCAACCTGATAAATATGAGCACAAAGAACGCGACCGCCGAACGGCTAGCGAACATCACCGAGCGCCTCCAGGACGCGACCTTCAAGAATAACTAACGTCCTGAAAGAGATGCTCGAGTACTTTTACGACCCGGACTTCATGAAGAAACTCGACGCCGACCCAAACCTCTTAGGGTTCAACAACGGCGTGTGGGACCTCAAAAACGGCGTCTTCCGTCAAGGGCATCCGGAGGACATGGTCTCCATGTCCGTGGGATTCGATTACAATGTCGCAGTGTGCGCGGAATCAGCAGACCGCGTGCGGAAATACTGGGACACGATGCACCCCGATATATACCAACGAGAATACCTCATCCACACATTTGCTAGACAGCTGTACGGAGACAGCGGACAAGAGCTCTTTCACATACACGCCGGCGCCAACGCGTCCGCCTCTAACGGGAAGAAGACAAACTTATTCGAAGTCATGGAGATAGCATTGGGCGACTACATCAGTAGGTTTGTGGACGCGGATGAGGCGGACGCCGCCAAATTCCTCTTCCCACGAGACGCAGGGCTTGTAGAGTCATTCAAGGCAGACGACGGCGCGATGCGCATGGAGTTCCTACGCACCCTTCTACACGCGTTTGCATACGCGTACAAGTTCGGTATGCCCGATTCGTTAAAGAAGACCAGTGCGATGTACTTGAACGCGAACGACGACGCCATGGCTATGTTCGTCGAAGAGCACGTCGCCGCGGCCACCCCGGACAGCGCATTTCTGCTGAAGGAGGCCAAAGAACGCTTCAAGACATGCGAATATTTCAACGGGAAACTCAGCACGATCAAGACGGACCTGGAACGTCACCTAAGCGTCAGGTGTCTAGAGCAAAGCCGCGTCAAAAGCCGCGGAAACGAAAATTTGCGAGGGGTTTTCAAAGGATACAAGTTGGTGTAAAGAATCGATTCTTCGTGGTTCGAGGGTGCGCGGAAACACGTGTCCTAGGATCTGACCTGGTTACACTCGTGGTTACACTCGTGGTTAGTCTCAAGCAGGATTCTGCTTGACACTATGGGGGTATTTACATGGGAATCGTTATTACCTCTAACACATATACACAAATACACAATTTTTTAGGATATTAAAATAGTTATATAGGGACCCAGCCCCAGACAAGGACCCTTGTTAAAAGAGAACCATCACAAGTTTAGTAAATTGGTGTGTTTTTGTGTGTTCGTGTTTTGAATGAGAAACCGCATCTGACGCAAACGAAGACACTGGGGGGCGATCGATCACAATTGGGTTTCTTAAGGAGCGGGGCAGAGGGATTCAGTTGCAGAAACCTATTCAACAAGCGGCGGAGCCCCTTTCACCTCTTCCCCCCAGCGGAGCGACCGGGGGCGACCGGAGGGGAGCCCCTACAAAGGAGTCCGCGAGGAACCGAGCGGGTGGGCGACCGGAGGGGAGCCCACAATTCACAGTTCACATCAAGCATTAGACACACTACTACTGTGTAACTAACTGTCAAGTCTTACACAATGTGTATGTTGTTTGTAAAAGATTCAAGTTCGTGTACTCAGGAAGATCGTCTTATCGCTACTTGGTGATGATATTGATGACATGGGATGATGATTTTACAGAGATGAAGATTGACAATTTGTGACAGATGTGACAAATGTGACAAGTTATAGACATAACTATTATCTGATAGACCTCATTAACAAATAGTATGCTATATGTCAATTTATAGTTTGGTAAAATAACTGTCGCATCTGTCACATCTGTCACATCTGTAGTTCAGATTGGTGAAGGAATCAGGTGGTTGTTGGTTGCCGCATTTGTAGTGTGTGACCGACCGACCGCATCATCATTGTACTCGTTCGTTAGTTCGTTGAGTGTCCATCATCAGGCTCTCTCACCGTGATGATAGTCGCCCCCGCACACACGCACGGCGGGGGATTCTGTCTTGTCGTTCCATGGCCACCCACACACCTCAACAGGACACGGGGGGTCTCACACCCACCCCCCACACATACTCATTATCATTCTCATTCTCACACGGCGGATTCCTTGGTGCCGATGTCTCAAGCTAGCGAGTCGAATCGAGTCGAGTCACATCACACGTACACCATTCACTGTAACACTTGGGAGGATCACTTGGGCTTCTCACCTTACATCAGGCAGAGGCCTCAATCATGGCACACGGAGGATTATCGTCCACAACACAGTATTCAAAAACATAACCGGTCTCTACATGTGGGCTATGACAAACATACTTCCGAGAGATCCTTGACAGTTCACATGCAAACGCAACGGCGGAAACCTGTAGCCTCTTTCTCGTCCACACACTCACTCTGTGAAAAGAGAACCAGTCAAAGTTTCGCCATTTTTTTTGTTTTTGTGTATTTGTGTTTTGCATGCGGGGGACCTGGTTGGTCATGGGATGGCATGTACTCCACCAGGCGTGCACCTGAGTCCTCGCGTGACACTCCGAACAGGCCATTCAATCCAGCAATTGCATCTTCGAGTTTTACATCGATGTAGTAGTTCTTCACTTGCTTGGATGGTTCCGACTCCTGCATGGTTGCTTGTTGTACAATCGGACAAGGGAATTATGTTACATAATATCCCGAGTCAGCACGTCCCTTAGCGACATCAAAGTCCGGTACTCAAAAGAAGCCGTGTGTATCAAGCAGGCTTATGCTTGACACCCTATTGGTTTTTGAGGGGGTATAGCGGGCCCCGCGGAGCGGGGCAGATGGATTCAGTTGCGGAATGCATGGGATGCCATGACGCCAACAGATTCTCACCTGAAGTCCATGCGGTCTCGTATTATCAAGCAGGTGAACGCCTTCCAATCCTGAAGGGCTCGTCAAGGCATCAATCAATCATCACACGCAAAACGGTGGAAAACTGTCGCATCCACACCGTTCGTCCGTCCATTCATGACACGCGGCGGCTTGAGAAGACCACACTGGAAATCGATCGTCATTGATTGCAGCATAACAACAATGCCAGCACACCTCACAGACACTTCTTATTATTCATTCACAGACACTTCTTATTATTCATTCACAGACACTTCTTATTCATTCGCGGTACCGGATACAGGTGTCATCAAGGAAATTCGTTTGTGAAGTTGAGGGATGTAACGCAGCATTTGCTGCTTTGTTTTCTGAAAGGGATGTTCTGAGAAGTGCAGAGAAGTGCATCGGCAATAATGACGAGTTTAGTGAAAATGCAGCGGAGGTCGAACAAATCTCAGATGTGATCGTTACCATGCAGGAGAGCGTTCGGCGTGACTTTCAGGGATCTCATACCTGGGGAGAGCGAGTGACTTTTCATTTGCTGCGCAGCTTCTCATTCGCATCCTCATCTCGCGACAAAATTGAGGGCCTGTGCGTCCAGGATCATCGTGAAAGGAGGTGGGTCTCGAGTAGTTGTGCTATTCTGCTTTGAGAGAGTTGAGAAATCCCAGATATTCATGATTGCCATCAGCCGCCATCCCGATCTGTCTCATTCCATTGAGTTTCGCTGTTTTCAGGTGCATAAAGGGTTCTAAGTTCATGATGGTATTAGAACTGATTGCGTCAACTGCGGCCGCTGCAACGCTGGCAGAGAAGGCGTGTTGTCATCCTGTCACTCAAAAGGTGGTAGTTCATTGCACAATGTGGATGTGCGGTTGCTTACTACCACTGAGTATCAGATTGATGCTAGCTTCTTCTAGGATTAGACGCTGCTCTGGACACGGTGATTTCAAGACTGCTACTAGGGCATTGCTAGTTTTGCTCGAGACAGCCACACCGTATGCTGTTTCACATGTGATTATGCGCAAAGTATCAAAGGGGGTTGCGAGGATGCTACAGTACTACAACGACATTACGACTGAGCTTACATTGGACATGAACGGTGTTGCTTGCTTGATCGCCAGCATGCCCACCGTCTTTCTGAGCGCTGCGCTTAATGCGTGTGGTCGGCAGGTCAGCATAGGTACCGACAAGGTCAGCCCACAGTTCCACCAGCTGTACACCGACATGTTCATTCGGACATGTAATGAGCGTACACAGGAACACTGTCATCTGGTGGGACTGGTCAGTCTCTTCATTGCAACTCGTTCCCAGTCCCAGATGCTTGCCGTCATAGATGCACTCAGTCAAGACGGTCTTGGAAATCTGTTTCGACTTTTAGCTGTACGCCACAAATGATGCACACTCGGTGGCAGGCCCTACTCCTTGATATTCCACCGTTACTACAGTCAACGGAATACTAAAATGAAACCGATTCGTGTACGGCACACCTTACGGTGTAGCAACCCATGGGGCAGTGGAACACCAATACGATTTTTGAATCAACAAATTGCAGGATGTTAACGAGAATATCGTGGTTCTTTTTTAGAACACGGCTCTCCATCCTGCAGACTCCGTATCGTTCTTTTGTCGGTACTTTCGAGAGTGTCCATTGAAGGACCAGCCGCACTTAAGCGATCGCCTCTTGAATTATTAAACTTTTTTCAGAAGTCTCGGCAAATTACCCTTGTGAAAAGTGGGTGACTTACTGTATGTATGGAAGATGGAGCAAGCTGAGGCAAAGCTGAATGTTTTTCAACCTCTTCTACGTACAATGGGTTTGAATCTTTTGCCGGTGAGCGCGGTTCCGTGCCACCCGCTGAAGCTGGCAAAGATCGCACAGGCTGGAGACCACATCGCGGTACGCACGGTCATTGAACGGCCATGCACACCTACTAAGTTTGGGCAGATCTGGCATCACGGCATCATGGTGGATGATGATCGTGTGGTGCAAATGCACCCGAAAGGAAACATAAGCGTGGTCGAGTTGGAAGAGTTTGTGGCCTTAAGTCTGGTGGCAGCTAACAACGAGTTGATCATCAAGATGACTGGAGTCACATCAAGCAGCGAGCCACCGAAAGTTTCGATCGATGCAACTGCGGTGTTGCAGTATGATGGCGACAACGATGCATGGAAGTCTCAGACACGCTCTATCGCGATGTGGGCGACAGAGGACCCGTACATGCAGGGCATCAAGTACGATGCAACTAAGGCCAACTGCGAATGTTTTGCAACATGGTGCAGGAACGGCAGGAGGTGGGGTATATTGAGTGGGAGAATCACGCATTTTAGGTTGCTACAAACGGTGCCAAGTTACAACATGAGGGGGAATCCCAAATTCTGACGACACACACGAGCATACAGCTAGGGACATTTGATTGTGGGACACCTTTTATTTTGGGGATTTGACCAATTCAAGTTTTGTAACCGATCTTGTCAATACAGATACTGTCTTCAGGAGATTGACACAAAACATTCAAGGCATGTAAAGACACAGAAGTTACATGATCAAAGTAGCCTGACAAGTCAACGTGTTTGCTTACATCGTGCGCATCAATACACTGGCTTGGCTACTACAACCCGGCCCACGTCTCACTCCTGGATTCCGTTATAAGTACAAACATACTGGTCAATGGGGTAGAGTAGGAATATCTCATGGCGCCCATCCCTGTCAGTACCAGCTCAGCCCGGAAAGCCCAGATCGCGGATCCGCGAATGGATTAAACACGTTGGCCTCTGTCATTATTCCACGCATGATCATGGCCAACGCAGATGCTTGGAAGCGGGCTACATGCCTGGAAGCAGCCTCCAAAGCTCAGCTGCAGCAGGGGGGGGTGAGACAGACAGGCCATCTGTATCATCTTCGCACGGACTTCTCTCTGCGCTTTCACCATGTGATTGCCGAGGACACGAAAAGCATGGACAATTCATTTTTACATGTAAATGATGCAATTCTTGCATTCTGAGCATGTGTACATGGATTCTGAAGGACAGCATTTGATCACTCTTTTCTTTGTAGGTTCGCATTCTCCACAGAATACGCGTAGGTCAGGGTCTACTATTTCGTATTCATCGCCTCCCATGTATTGCTCGAGACGCACACCCATGGCTTTCATTGTGTATTGAATTCTGCGGGCCTTTTTCAGCCATTTGGACATTGCAGAGTGCGGATGCTTTCCGTTAATCCAGTATGGCATCAAGTAGTCCACGAACAATTCTTCTCCCCGCTTCACTTTCCTTGATGTGCATAGGTATACTTCTTCCGTATCCCCCTTCTTCTTCTGTATGAATTCGCAGTTGTTTGAGAATCCCGTCACTTCCGGATGGATGGCATCGTTTGCGATATGTGCCACTCCCTTGCTCAGATCGAATGGGTCTGGTTGGAGCGTGAGAACGTTTGGGGTGCACGCGATCTCAAATGCGTACGCATGTACACGTTTACTTTTTTGCTTTCCCGATCGTGTACGCGAGGACACATTCGATTCGTTGATGACAGGTCCTGGGTACTCTGTGAGTGGTGTTCCAGTGGGTAGCGAACGGATAGCAAAGAGGCCCCTCCCTGCTCCGGGTATTTTGGATTTACTGATGCGTATATAGGATGGTATCTTTCCTGTATCGCTGAATGCTACACGCTCAAATGAAAATGGGCGAACGTGTTCTCGCATGTTGTTACAGTTGTTCTCACTGAATGATCTATTATTCCATTTACACCATAAACTTTGTAATGTACAGTTGTTCTCAAATAAAGTGGGACACACCCACTACCGCAAGCCCCCTGCATGAATGCCTCTTCCCGCTCCGCGGGCCCGCGTCCCCATTCCCCTAAGACCATGTTGTTTTTTTGTCAAGCAGAAGTCTGCTTGAGACACGGAAGAGCACGCATAAAGCGTTGTGGAACAGAGGGTTGAAGTCAGGGTGGTTCTGCGTGCAACACGATGGTGCGACGGTCGTCAACCACTACAAGCCTCGTGAATGGCTCTTTGACACTTTGTATATATTACAAACCTTCCTCAGACTCCTCAAAACATATTTGTAGTGAACCACGGCCCTGTATCTGGTTTCAGGGGATATCATTCAAATTATACTGAGTGCAGGGCCTTGTGGGGGCGGCTGCCAACAGCATGAAGTGATGTTAATTTATTCAATATACTTGACGATGGGTTGTCGTCCCGCTTTGCAGATGGACCTACCTGACATGACCTACAGCGGGCGCAACATTACGGACGCTTTGCTGCCAGAGGTGCTGTCGCAGCTGCCCGAAGGACCCGCTCTTGTGCACCTGTGCTCCAACCGCCTGGACATTCCTGGCATGCGGGCCCTGGTCTTGAACATGAAGCAACACGACTGGCTAAGCTGCTGCGTCTGGAACAACATGCCTTATTTCGAGCCTTGGTATAGAATGTTGCAACAAGAGGGTGTCAGTGGGTGGGTTCACAGCGGCAGACACTCTGTGCTTAAACAAAAAGAAAAAGCACCCACAGAGTAAAAAAACCCATTACATCAGGGGTGTGTCATGATACAGTCCAGCCAAAGCAGGACCAAATGCAATGGGATGATCTCCCCACACCCTGCCCGCTTTGTTGGTTGATCTTGCCCACTCTGAACATGCCATCAGGATTTAGGCTGGATTTCTTCTTGGGTTGTCGCAGTCGGGTCGTAAGGCTCAACTTGGGCACTTGCTACACTACGTTTCCTTCAGGTGGAAAATAGTATATGGTGAGGAAAAATGGCTTTATTACAGCTAATCGAAATCAAGAACTATTTGAAGAACATAGCAAGTGGCGACGCATCACAAGAGCACACGCTTGATGGACTTATCTACAGCAACATGGGTATTGGAATCAGGTGCGTGGAAGATGCACTGGTGAGGGCATACAAAGAGTCGGAACAAAAGGGGATCCTGGTTCAATATTCAGATGCATGGTGGGGGATGACCGATTCCATGAAAGCTCTCGACAACTTGCTATACCGAACTGATGCAAAGGAGCTGAATACACCCTGTCACAAATGTGACGATAGCTCACATCCGTACTACACACCATGGCAGTACATGTGTGTTTTGAAAAAGACGTTCCTGCTCGGGAAGTGGGCTTCAAGTTTTGCCATTAAACTGGCAGAGTGTGGGGCAGTGACAGATATCCCTAATTGGTGGAGTACTGACATGAAAATGGTTGCGCATACCTGTCAGGAACCATGTACACAATAAGATGCGGTGGTCCCTGTCAAAGAATTGAGTGCGAGTCACATGGCGACCGACCTCTCGCATCACGGCGGCACCTGTCGAGTCGAGTCACAGAGCGACCGACCTCTCGCGTTTCGCCGAGACGCGCCGAGAAGTTCCTCGAAAACCCCACCACCCCCTGATACTAATATGAGTGAACACGGCCGAAGAGTTCGTATAAGAAGATCTTTCTTACAAACAAGACAGGTATAGAGGATTTTGAAAGGAGAGTACGTGTGTGGCACGAAAACATTCGGATCTTCGAGGATCATGTCCCTCCTCGTGCTTCTTTGAAAGTTTCGTACGATCCTTCCTTCGAGTTTGATCGCACGAAATATGGTACGATGCGGACCGATATCCGTGTCATAGACATGGACACAGTAGATGCGACCCTAGACCTTATAGAGCAAGGTATGCACCCGCTCGTCTTGAACATGGCGGACATACATAATCCTGGGGGGTGCGTGTCTTGTGGAGGTGGGATGCAGGAAGAGTCGTTGTTCCGGAGGACGAACTACCATCGTCATCTCTCGAGGTCGTTTTACCCGATCGGAGAAAGGGAAGCCGTTGTATCGTTCGACGTCGACATCATCAGGGAGTGCGAGAGAGACGGATTCGAGTTCCTGAAGTTTTCTAAATCGGCATCCTTCTTGGCATGTCCGTGCATTTCCATGCCACAGCTGGTGGACAACAGGTTCTCAGAGAAAGACAGTCAATTGTTTCGCGAAAAGGTGAGACTCGTATTGAGTGTAGCTCACAAGTACGGACATGGCAGCATCGTATTAGGAGCTTGGGGATGCGGGGCGTTCGGGTGTCCACCTGAACACGTTGCTGAGATCATGTTTGCCGAGATCGAAAAGGTAGAAGGGTGCTTCAAGAAGATCGTTTTCGCGATTCTAGGTAAAAACATCGATTTCTTTCATCTCGCAGAAAATGAAAAAAAGAGTAGGAAACTTTCAGAGGGTACATCACCAAAGTAGCACAGATGTCGACTAAAGAGATCCTAAACGTCTTCAAACAGCACACTTCACAAACGAATGAGTTCCTTTGACGAAATCAATGAAGATGTCGCATGAATGAGTGAAGATGTCAGACGAATCAATGAAGATGTCAAACGAATGAGTTCCTTTGACGAAATCAATGAAGATGTTGCCTCTCGTTTGCGGAAAGTGGAGATGCGTCACACCCCGGTGTGTCACAAGGATCCACCTAAGACATTATAAAAGTTTGGAATACGCATTATCACGCATTTGCACTGTAACGCTTGAGCTTCTTTCTAACTGGAACGCTTGGGCGTTCCGATGTGTTGTCTTCAAGCAGAATTCTGCTCGACAACTATGTCGGGAGTATGAAAGAGGAATCGAGGGACACACGGCGGCACCTGTCAAGTCATCATACACGTACAAACGCAAACGGCGGGAAACTGTCGCATCCACACCGTCCGTCCGTTCGTCCGTCCATTCATGACACACGGATGCGGTGGCGGATCCTCGTCCCTCATCGTCTCGTCTCGTATCGTATCGTAGTCCTCGAATTAAGTGTAAACAACCATTCTTCAGTATAAACAACCATCAGCACAGCACACTTCACAAACGAATGAGTTCCTTTGACGAAATCAATGAAGATGTATTGGAGATCATTCTAGCCAATGCGATTTCGAACGAATGCCACCTCCAACAAGTGGCTCTCGTTAGCAAACAGTGGAGATGCGTCGCACCCCGGTGTGTCACAAGGATCCACCTGAGACATTATAAAGTTTGGAATACGCATTATCACGCATTTGCAGGCTCGAAGAGTTGAAAATCGGTATCAATCGGGGGAAAGACGTACCCTACCAATCAATGTCGGAGATCGAAGACAAGATCCAAGACATATCTCCGCTGTCCGGCCTCACTTCGTTGGTTCACCTGGACATATCGAACACCTACGTGACCGACATATCGCCACTGTACGGACTCACTTCGTTGACGCACCTGAACATGGCGCACACCTACGTGGACGAAGACCTATTATCACCGCTTTCCGGACTCACTTCGTTGACGCACCTAGACATTTCGCACACACTTGTGACCGACATATCATCGCTGTCCGGTCTCACTTCGTTGATTCACCTAGATATTTCGCACCTCACGTACGTGGACGAACACCCATTATCAGCGATTTCAAGACTCAATGCGTTGGTTCACCTCAACATTTCGCATATCGGAAACAAACTAGAAGACATATCAACGCTTTCCGGACTCACCGAGTTGGTTCATCTGAACATGGCGTACACACGGGTGGGCGAACACCTATTATCACCGCTGGCAGGACTCACTTCGTTGATTCACCTCAACATGGAGGGCACCGAAGTGGAATACCTATCATCTCTGTCCGCCCTCAATTCGTTGATTCACCTAGACATTTCGCATCTCAAATACAAGCTCGAAGACATCTCACCGGTGTCCGGTATCACTGCGTTGCTTCACCTGAACATGGAGGGCACACGTGTACCCTCTATATCACTACTGTCCGGCCTCACTTCGTTGGTTCATCTGAACGTGGCGTACACATGTGTGGTCGAAGACCGAGTACCGATGTCCGGCTCCATTTCGTCTTGTCGCCGGAGCAAGGTGCTCGACATATCGCCGCTGGCAGGACTCGCTTCGTTGATTCACCTGAACATGAAGGGCACACGTGTGAAAGACATATCACCACTGGCAGGACTCACTTCGTTGATTCACCTGAACATGAAGGGCACCGACGTGGAAGACATATCACCACTGGCAGGACTCACTTCGTTGATTCACCTGAACATGAAGGGCACCGACGTGGAAGACATATCACCACTGGCAGGACTCACTTCATTGGTGCACCTGGACATTTCGAACACCGACGTGGACGACATATCACCGCTGGCAGGACTCACTTCGTTGGTTCACCTCGACATTTCGAACACCGACGTGGACGACATATCACCGCTGGCAGGACTCACTTCGTTGGTTCACCTCGACATTTCGAACACCGACGTGGACGACATATCACCGCTGGCAGGACTCACTTCGTTGACGTACTTGAAAAATGGATGGAAAAAAAATTGTTCAACGGGTCATCCTTAGTAAATGTAGCCGGTATCTACATATGGACTGACAATTCGTCGTATGATGTGACAGCTGTGGATCGCGGTGGACGCGTCTTCAGTCAAGATATCCGCAGCCAGGAAATTGAATAACTTAGTTAACTTAATTAACTGAAGGTGGAACTTTGGAAAAACACTGGAGGTACCGAGTCTACCGTTGACAGATTAGCAACTAAAAAACTATTGTTTTAATAAAAACGAGTGTAAACAACTTTGATCCATACAGGTCTCGGCATTGTTTTGCTGAGTATGTAACGTTCCCCCCGTTCCCCCAGATGGATGTTTTGCAACATGGTGCAGGAACGGCAGGTGGGTTTTATTGAGTGGGAGAATCACGCATTTTAGGTTGCTACAAACGGTGCCAAGTTACAACATGAGGGGGAATCCCAAATTCTGACGCGACTTTGTACAGGTCGAGTATTTCTAAACATTTCTTGGCGTCATCCTCATTATCGAATACCACCGTTCCATGTAAAATAAAAATTTTGCCATTCCACGTACTGCCTGAAACTGTGAAACACGCATACATGCTTGTATCCAACTTCTTGAAGTTATCCATTGTTTCTGTTTTACACAGAAGAGATAGGGTGCGCAAAGCAATATACTCTTGATTTTTTATACTTGTGAAAAATAAACATGGTATCATTCTCATCAGACAGGGTTCGATTTCTACCCCAGGACGTAAGGTAATGTGCATGATGTGGATGCATACAGTGAGCATGCAGCATGTCCACCCTTGCATGTGCAATCGCAATTGGCACAAATGTGTAAAGCCCAGGTTGACAGAGAAGGATGCATAGGGGATCCTTCTCTATATACCAGGATGAGACATTCAACATTTCCCCCCAATGCTGCAACATTGCTCAGCCCCATAAGCACATCATTCTCCACATGTTCATGTTCATGAATATGCATAGCATGGGCTGCTCCGCACTGATCAAACAAGAATGAAAGACAAGCCATTTGCCCACGTGCAGCTGCATTACATTACATTACATGTTAAAGTCTACTTGACACCGCGAGGGTGTATGAGACTCTGTGCTTTAAACAAAAAGAAAAAGCACCCACAAAGCAAAAAACCCCATTACATCAGGGGTGTGTCGAGGACAAACAAACCAAACTCCCAACCACCGTTTTGGTGGCGTAGGTATTAAACCCCTTAGAGCCGGACCCAGATCTCAACCACTTACAGTGGCGGAGGTAAGAAGCTAACAAATGAGAAGTCACAAGAAGAAGAAAAAAAGGGATGATAAATTACGGTGCCACTAAGCAGTCCAGGGCTTCCTGTCTTGCTCTTCTACAAGTAGAAAGATAGTCGGCTAGGTTGCTCCAAAAATACTTAGTGCCATTTCCATTCATAAAGGTTCTGAATGTGGAATCGCAGAATTCCACATTCCATACGGTTAAGTTGGTATCCTCATGGACATGCCTATAAATATCTGTAAACAGCTTCTGGTAGCGGAGGCGAATATCATTATAAAAAGGGCACTCAAACATATGCATTTCATCCTCAGGTTTTTGGAACCCACACATTTGACAGTGTCTCATTGAGCGAGGGATGTGTGCTCTATCCACCACCCTCATTCTTTCTGTGTTCAGCCAATGGGAACCCATTCTAAACTGTGCTATAGAACGAATCTGATCCTGCTTATGTAAGGCGGATGTAAAGGGAATCAAGCCATTCTCATCATTGCTGTTGGCTGCGAACCATTTTTGGTATCGGAGGCGTTTAAAGCCAACCCTTCTCTCATCAGGGATGTCTCTAACTGCATTGGTGACACTTGGGTACTTAAACCTCCATGACTCAAAAACTTCAGACATAATACCTTCGACTTCGACAGCCTCCAAAATGTTGATGTTTTTACTGGATCCTAGCTTGTGGAGAGCACAACGCAAGTCATGAACCCAGCCAGTGTTGGAGTCAAAAGATTCCTCAAGAGCCATTCTAATGAGATCCTCAGGTTCTTTATGTATGGTCTTGTTCCAGAAGCGCAAAGCTTGTTTAAGCCAAGCAAAACACAACGGGGTTCTACCCAGCTCTTCCATGATAATATTAGATGTAGTAGATTGGCAAACACCCAACATTTGTTTAAGTATACCTCTATGCCATTTCTCACAAGCATGGTCATTTGAGATAAGTGTGTTGTTCAGAATAGAAGGAGCCCACACCTCACAGCCAAAATTCAGGATAGGTTGTACAAGAGAATCAAACAGGTGGGTGAGAATATCAATATTGTATATCTCCATAGTATGGCATCGTGAAGGGCGACACGGTATGAATTGATGAAACATTGTCCATGATGATGATAACATGGCATCATGAAGGGCGACACGGTATGAATTGATGAAACATTGTCCATGATGCCATGCATTGACGAGACACTCTAATTTACCATGAAGTGCTGCTACATTCGCAATCAGCTCCCATTTGCTCGCCTCGATGTCACACCAGTCGCACGACTTGGGATCATGATCAAGCAAGAAAGATGGATGACAACACATGCATGTGCCTGTCATGTGCTGCAACACGTCATTCCTCAAAGTTGGCATCTGGTGACCGGTGCATTATGTGCAAGAGATGCACTCTGGTTATGCTGTCCGATAGGATAGATAGATAGATAGGATAACGCACTTTTTCACGACACATGCCGCATCCTCACACACGCGTCGCGGCGGCTGCTGTCGAGATGATGATGCCCACCAACCACTCACTCACTCATTCTCACGCACGCACTCTATCACACGCAAACGGCGAAACACGGTCGAATGTATAGGAGGATTTTCTTATGGATACTGGCATTGTCCATTATTACTACTGAGTTATTGCACAAACTCAATGATTCAATAAATGCAACGAAGTCCGTCTTCTTCACAGATCCTTTCTTCACAACGAACTCTTTCCTACCATCTGAAAAAACTGCAAACTGTGGTGTACCCACCCACCAGTAGTTATAAAGATAACAGGTTTTCCTACAGGGGAATACCCATAATGTGGCTTGAGACGCTCACTAAACCACATTCGTCAACTGATACTAAAATTTTCCCAGCATTGATTGTCTCCTTGTACCTACTACAAAATTCATTGACAAGTGGAACTAAGTCCCCTTTACACTGTCCACGGAGTTTGCTCCTTTTTCTTGTAAAACCAATGAGTTTTATGAAACGATACACTGTTTTAGTTGATAATCGTACATTGTGAGTACTTTTGAAAAAAGCAACAACGCCTCTTGCGGTTGTGCATTGAGTTGACAATAAAAACGATTTTAACAAATCCTTATTCGTCTCAAAAAGGTTGCTTACAAATTCACGTCGTTTTCGATTTACACCAAAGCGTTTCCACCTCCACAGAGTAGAACGACTGATGTTCGTAAACACAGAAGTTTTTAACACACCCAAGTCAGCGACCATTCTTAACGCCAATTTTCTAACGGCGATGTCGTACATTTATTTCCATCTGATATATGTTTCATTTTACTGTTCCGCCGACTGTAGCATGGTTGGTTTCGACAAGTGTGATCATCACATGGATTGCCATGACAAAAAACCAGAAGTTACCTCAAATTTGCGCAGGCATCATGTGGACTATAACAATCACGATGTTGATTAGCTTTGCTTGCTGGCTTTCGTAGTAGGACATTGGTTGCTGCCACGGAAACCGGTGCGCAACCAATGAGCTAAAGCCAAAGACACAACAACAATGACAGCGCTGTACACACCAATGCTCTGGAATACCTCAGCGAGCTCATCTTGTTTATACATTATCAGCTATTAAGCACTTCTAAGAGTGGACAGAGATGTATGCAGCGGAGACAGACGCGCCAATCTATACACAGAGACGAGAATAACGTTACAAGCAAGGACGTACACTAAAGGACACCAGCGGTGGGCGAAGTGGATGCCTGTAACCTGAATAGACCCTAAGCCCGGATCTTGTCACCCTGACACCGTTTAACACAGGACATGTCAGGGAGAGACCGATAAGACACAGAGAGACAGGCAGTCAATAGGAAGCTGACACCGAGTCACTAAATGATGACTCAGTTCTACGGGAAGCTATCACTATGGGAAGCTACAGTCGGCGGAACAGTAAAATGAAACATCCCAATAAACGGTATGAGGCGTCGACAGAAGTTATAGTGTACGAGTGGATGGTCCTACAAAATGGCCCGTCCAGCAAAGAAACCTCCTTTCATGACGCATTGCACATCAACAAAGACCCCGTGTTCTTTTGGGCCACGGTACCGGGGAAGAGTCGATCGCTTAAGTGCGGCTGGTCCTTCAATGGACACTCTCGAAAGTACCGACAAAAGAACGATACGGAGTCTGCAGGATGGAGAGCCGTGATCTAAAAAAGAACCACGATATTCTCGTTAACATCCTGCAATTTGTTGATTCAAAATCGTATTGGTGTTCCACTGCCCCGTGGGTTGCTACACCATTTGGTTACACCGTAAGGTGTGCCGTACACGAAGCGGTTTCATTTTAGTATTCCGTTGACTGTATCAGGGCCGATAGTTCTAAGGGAGTACATAAGTAGTCACCAAGTCATAAAACGCTTGAGAGCACCGCAATTCATGCTGACATACATGTCCTGCATAAATCAGATTCAGTTTTGTAAGAAGATGTGTCTGACGTGAGTAGGGGGGGAGTGCCGTGGACCCGTCACTCGTCATATTGACACTCCTCCTCCAGGAACCGCCAAGCCTACGGTGTCATATGCCATCAAGCATGCGTCCAATTGTTGCTCAGCGACCCCATGCAACCCAATCAACCGGCACGAGGTTTCTCTTCTGCTCATCATTTTAAAAGAATCATGAAGTAATGGGCGTTCCTGCCTCCCGGCCGATTTTGACTGGTTGCGAAACATGGTATGGAGCGGAATTGTGATTCCTTGGTGCTTATGTCTCAAGCTAGCGAGTCGTTCAAGAGGCTCTAAATCCTGATTAGAAATTTTTAAAAAACGGCCGAGAGGCAGGAACGCCCATTAAGTACTCCATGCAAACTCACAGAGTAATTTGTGAAGTAGAGTTTTACGTTTGATCTTTGGGGGAGGACTCACATTATTGTGCCAAGGTTCGATATCAGGTGTGCGATAGATCCACGTATCACTATGTAACTGTAAGCCTATTGCCACAGCTGGGGAATCGATACTTGCACCGCTCTGAATCAATCGCTTTGTGATATAATGGTTTCCCTTGGCTATGCTGCACATGAGCGCTTCATCATCTTGAACATGCACATCAACTCCGCTTTCTAGCAACATGTCAACAATTTCTGTATAACCAAACCGTGCGGCCAACACAAGCGCATCGCCAGCACGATGATTATAATTTGCCCCTATTGCTAAACATGATTTCACAATATCTGTTCGACCAATAAAAGCAGCGCGGACAAACATTTCGTTGATTAGGTGCATGTTTCGGGTAAGGAGTATGCCATGGCATACTGCAGAAAGCTTGAATAACACCCCAACATGCATCGTGTGCTTTATCCATTCCAAAATAATGGCATTCTTGTTTTCACGTATCGATTTGCAACAATATATGACATTCAAAAGGTCTGGCTTTGGCAATGCCACACATACACTGATCACCATGTCCAACGGCAGCTTCAACATGTTGCACAACAATGGGTAGACGTTACAGCAGGTCTCCAAAAATGATTACCCAAGTGTTTGTTATAGGTATCCTCTTATCTTTATACCCATCCAGCTTCAGTGCATCGGCGTCTGTCGCCTTCTTTCTCATTGTCCATCTGACTCCACATGCAAACGGCGGAATCATTTCACACACAAGCATTGGAGCGTTTGTATGAAGTTCTTCTTCCTCTGCTAATTATATCAAGGGCGATGGATCTGGCAACAATCAGTAGTTTTAAGCGCATAGGAATGGGCAGCTTCGCAACCGTGTTTGTCAGTGAAGGTCGCGGAGGGGTGGTGTTGAAGCAAATTCAGGACCGTTGAATTTAAGCTACCCGTATATCCTCGAACCTATGAATTTATTACTAAACATCCGGGGGCCCGGGGGACATGTAGTAAGAAAGACAACGAATTCTCCATAGGGGTATCATAGGGGTCAACTCCCCAGGGGATGCTGTCCTTTACGAACAAGGATTTTCTGTTCAAACAGCCTTCAGGAAGATGCCAGCTGCCCCCACAATGTCTCTGTCGCAGGTGAATTGACAGTTCTTGCAGGTGTATGTCTCTCCACACTTGTTCAAGAAACCGCACACAGGGCATGTCTGACTTGTGTAATGCTCAAGCACATGCAAGAACACTGTCCCGTACTCTTCACACTTCTCCTTCAGCCGATTGAACAGCACAGAGTGGCTCAAAGTCAGCATCTGACGGGTAACCTTGGTTGTCAGCTCCCGTTCAGCACTGATTGTCATCTTCGCCGTCTCCAATTGAGGTACCAACAACACATCGTAGCGAGCGGCCAAGAAATTTGATTTGATCGGTTACAAAGATTGATGGGCTGAACAGCACAGTGCGTCAACCTGTCCCGGGATTCAATGTCATTGACTGTATGCAGTGAATCATGTACATCACACCAATCATGCGTGCTCCAGAATCCTTCGAAAAATGGTTTGCAGGAGGGGCATTATTATACATCAATAAATGCCCAACGCAGGCCATCATGGTCAGCAGCCACTAGCCATGAATTGTTGGGGGTGGCAGACACTGCAACGACAGAGGAGATTCGGCGAGCATACCGGCAAGCAGCTCTGAAATGGCATCCGGACAAATAGGCAACATCTCCTGACAGCCAACGGGATGCTGCTCAGGAGCGTTTCAAACTGTTGTGCGCGGCTTACGAAGCGTTGAGTGATCCTGACAAGCGTGAAGCGTATGACCGCCAACACACGCCCCCGTTACAGCCAGCATCAATGGAGGATGCGTGGGTGGTGTTTTCCAGTGTTGTAATAGAGAGTGTAAAAGAGGAAATGCAGATATTGGATGATACGGCACCCACGGTGTTGAAGCTGATTGCTAGCCTGTTGCTGCCAGCATCCGGGTTCTACTTCGGTGGGCTGTCTGGGGTGTTTGCCAGCAACGCCCTGAGCATTTTGTTGATCAACCCTCATGGATTGACCAACGTCTGGCGCAACATGACACCCGAGCAGAAGAGGGAATTTCAGGCAGCAGTGTTCTGCCTGGCAAGGCAGAGGAGTGAGGGGGCGTAGAGGTTGTTTTCATGGCTCGAGGGAGACGGGCAAAACTGTGGAAAACTGTCGCATCCACACCGTCCGTCATTGGAACGCTACAATTCATACGCGAGGCGTTGCAGTTTGGCGGGAAGACACGGCAATTCACATGGCATATTGGCTACTACGACCCGGCCCACGTCTCACTCCTGGATTCCGTTACACTCAGACCGGTCAATGGGGCAGAGTAGGAATATCTCATGGCGCCCATCTTTGTCAGTACCAGCCCATCCCGGAAAGCCCAGATCGCGGATCCGCGTATGGATCTTAAACACGTTGGCTTGTGTCAATGAGATGCTACCCCAACCGAAGCACACGCCGTCCTATACTCCGCAATACGTTTAGGAGTCATAGCAACAACGTCATCAGGCGAGAACGACAACAACTTTTGCCTGAGACGGTCCTCAGACGCATGACGGGCAGTAGCTTCATTGTCGGCACGGTCCTCAGCCTCACGCCGGGCAGTAGTTTCATTGTCGGCACGGTCCTCAGCCTCACGCCGGGCAGTAGTTTCATTGTCGGCACGGTCCTCAGCCTCACGCCGGGCAGTAGTTTCATTGTCGGCACGACGGTGGAAGTATATGAAAAGCGCAATGGTTGTTGCAACCGCTATAATAAGGGTTGGGTACATGTTGTTGACCTCCTGCGAGGAAAAGAAAGGCAAGCAATCGCTTTCCATGTATGTGGGGGAAATTATGTGGCACAGTGAACGCGCAAATGCACTTCCTTTTATCAATGTCTTTACTGATAAACAAATGTTTGAAGTGGTGAACCCGCTCGACTGGACAATACAATGCCAGCAGATGTAACTGGGGTATCCCCTACACATGTCGCCATTTGTATGTCAGAGACCCACCCAAGGAACGAGGCAGAGGCAGAGGCACAGCCTCTTCCATACACGAAATCCTACAATAAAGAAGCCCCTACACGAAATCCTCAATATTACACCCAAAAAGGAAACTTTCTCTATTCAAGCCCCGATTGCGGCTACGATGATGAACTCACGCACGGGTGAGATGTGGAAAGAGCGCCCGCACGCATCGCATACTCACACACACACACACACACACACTGCGTACAATGAACACGAAAAAAATTGTGATGATTAGTACAAATGGATCCTGAGACGGTTGTTCTAGTTGGTGCTGGCACAGGTGACATTAAAATGCTGAATATCGGCTTGTGTATGCAGATGAGTGATTACAAGACCTGCATACAACAAGCACTAACTTTGTCATGCTCACTAAACCAACGAGAGAGTGTCCTCAAACTGATTTCTGCAGGATCGCATCCAACTAATTGCGATCTTTCTGCGGCTTCTCGAAACGGTCATTATGATTTAGTAAAAACATTACTTGCCCTCCCAGGTGCACAATATGATACAAGTACTGCATGTTATGTCGCACACCACAACGGGTATCATGATATAGTGAACCTCTTATCATCCAACTTGCCTGCGGACTGCAGCTTGCAGAGCGGCAAAGACGAGGGCATGCTCAGAGGAAGCAGCGCATAGATCCCGGGCCAAAACCAATACCTGCTCTCTTTTCACTTCGTATTCGATGTCTGGAGATGTAGACAAAATTGCAATTTCTTGCATCAACCGCTTCTGCTCTTGTGACAGGAATTCTGGGCTGTGAACCAGGTTCAGCGGCACATCAACTTAATAGCAACCTGGTAAGTATATTCAACTTAATAGCACTCAGCCAACAAGAGCATGGATGCACCAATGACAACCACGTTTTTCTCCTTGCCACCGGGCTTGCGCGCCGTTGTTTGGGGTATCTATCGCAAACTCGTGTTCGAGGAGAGGTGTCGGTCCTTGGAGGAACTGCTCGAGAGAGCAAAGGCACGTTGCCATGTCGGCGTACACGCAAGCTACAGCCAGCGTTGCATGCCGCTTTATGATGTTAGGGTTAACATCGACGGACCCGACGGCAATATATACTGCCTGGGTAGGCGCGACAAGTACTGGCAGGCGGAACGACGCTGGGCGACCATTCGCGAATACATGCAGTATTCCGAAGGCTACCTAGAGGTGCACTTGGACGACTCAGGTGGGGCCTGGGCGCCCTTGTACTGTCCTCGTGGCAATAACATAAAATACAGAGGCAGGCCCAAGAACACCGAAAACTTTAGATGATAACCACACTTGCCTTGCGCTCAAATGCCGCGAGCCCGCCATGGGCTTTGCATGCTCCCCCAAGAGTATCGACATCGTTCCGCCGTTTGATTTGATATAAGTAAAGTGTAGTCTTCCTGCTGGACGATGAGGGTTACTTCGCTTCACCACCCAAGTGTTCCAGTGATAAGCCCAAGCGTTACAATGCATGGTGTACGCGAGTCATCAAATGAATCCAATCCAATCCAATCCAATCCAATCCAATCCAATCTGCCCGCGCTCCCCATTCATAAACCAATCTGAGAGTTGTCATGCCGAAACAGTGACGAATTACATTATTACACAGTCAGCATCATCCTTGTCCATTCTCACACGGCGGCACTTCTTGCTGATCACTGAAATAACATTCCTGATGGTGACATCATCATTCCTGCTGGTCTTGGTGGAGACATGATCCCGAGTTGGAATATAAAGGAATATCTTCCTTGATATTGAAATGTCAAAATGTTACAAGAAGAATATGAACGAGAATTACGTGTGTTGATGGAAAAAAACACGAAACCCGTCCGAAGCCTGAGCCTACTAGATGCCATCACCAATGACTTAACTGTGACATGGTTTTGCTGGAAATGGAAAGTTCTCAAAATTATTGGTTATGAAGTCCAAATCATTCATGTATGCGAGAAAGGTTGCAACAGTTGACTCGTTTGCTTTCCGAAAATAAGTAAATCTAACAGTGTATAAGGAATTTGCATGTACTAAATATCAGAATGCCATTTATGGCAACCAAAGCTTCTGTAAAATTGGCGAGGCCTCCGATGCCCTTGGTGTCTCCAGGACCGTCCTCCGTCGATGGGCGGATAATGGCATTTATTTCCATCTGATATATGTTTCATTTTACTGTTCCGCCGACTGTAGCTCTTCTTGCTGTTGCATGAACTCTCGTGCAGGGGGGCTGAAAAACGTGACAAGCAAGCCCACACCCCCTCTCACCTTCAGTAACCCACAGGGCTCCTCCGAGGATTCAGTGCTGCCTTGACAAACCCTGCGAGGAGATGTGCTGCGGGGGTGGGTGATTGTGTGACATGTAAGTATTTAAAAAAGCAATTATCACAATACCGGCTGATCCAAATGAAATGCTGATACCCCAACCGAGGCACACGCCGTCATATACTCCGCAACGTGTTCAGGAGTCATAGCAGCGACGTCATCAGGCGATAACGACAACAACTCTTGCCTGAGACTGGCCTTAGCCTCCGCAGCACGGGCCTCAGCCTCACGACGGGCAGTAGCTTCCGCACAACGGGCAGTAGCTTCATTGTCAGCACGGGCCTCAGCCTCACGACGGGCAGTAGCTTCATTGTCAGCACGGGCCTCAGCCTCACGACGGGCAGTAGCTTCATTGTCAGCACGGGCCTCAGCACGATAGGTCTCATCACGATAGGCCTCGTCACGACGGTGGAAGTATATGAAAAGCGCAATGGTTGTTGCAACCGCTATAATAAGGGTTGGGTACATGTTGTTGACCATCATCCTAAGAGGAAAAGAAAGGCAAGCAATCGCTTTCCATGTATGTGGGGGAAATTATGTGGCACAGTGAACGTGCAAATGCACTTCCTTTATCAATGTCTTTACCGATCAACAAATGTTTGAAGTGTTGAACCCGCTCGACTGGACAATACAATGCCAGCAGATGTAACTGAGGTATCCCCTACACATGTCGCCTCTTTGTATGTCCGAGACCCACCCAAGGAACGAGGCAGAGGCACAGCCTCTTCCAGAAAATAGGGATTGATTGATGATTATTATTTTTTGTTGAAATAATTGCTGTTCCCAAGATGGAGAGTCTTTTCAGAAGTGTTCATGTGAACACGTTTAAAATAGGGATTGGTTGATGATTCTTATTTTTTGTTGAAATAATTGCTGTTCCCAAGATGGAGAGTCTTTTCAGAGGTGTTCATGTGAACACGTTAAAAATAGGGATTGGTTGATGATTCTTATCCCATGCGGGAGAGGAACTTGTCATTCACATCAGCATTTGCTCCACTCTTGGGGGCAGGCCAACGCGTAGATGTGGGGTGGGGTGATTGTGTGACATGTATGTATTTAAAAAAGCAATTATCACAATACCGGCTGATCCAAATGAAATGCTGATACCCCAACCGAGGCACACGCCGTCATATACTCCGCAACGTGTTCAGGAGTCATAGCAGCAACGTCATCAGGCGATAACGACAACAACTCTTGCCTAAGACTGGCCTTAGCCTCCGCAGCACGGGCCTCAGCCTCACGACGGGCAGTAGCTTCCGCACAACGGGCAGTAGCTTCATTGTCAGCACGGGCCTCAACCTCACGACGGGCAGTAGCTTCTGCACAACGGGCAGTAGCTTCATTGTCAGCACGGGCCTCAGCATCACGACGGGCAGTAGCTTCATTGTCAGCACGGGCCTCAGCACGATAGGTCTCATCAAGATAGGCCTCGGCACGACGGTGGAAGTATACAGTTGTTCTCAAATAATTTTGGGACACTCAGTATAATTTGAATGATATCACCTGAAACCAGGTACAGGTCCGTGGTTCACTACAAATATTTTTTGAGGAGTCTCAGGAAGGTTTGTAATATATACAACGTGTCCAAGAGCTCACTACATAGATTGGTCAATGCTGATCAGGTGGGTAAAAGTAGTAAGCGTTTAAAACGAAAAAGGAAAGAATTGTCCATGCTTTTACGTTCCACGATATCCAATAATATTGCAGAGAACCCCTTCATAACATGCAAGGATTTGGTCGGTATAATTTGCAAGAGTTGTAATGTGAGATTATTAAAACTTTGGTCATCCCAAAGAACACCACGATCGTCATGGATAATATTCGGTTTCACCATTCTTCAGAAATAAAGGATATATCCGAATGCAAAGGGTGGAAGCTTTTGTACACCCCTCCTTATTGCCCCAGAGCTAATGCGATTGAACAAATATTTGGAAGCATGAAGAGAGACTACAGGGCATCATGTCCATTGATGTCAACCTGTAATTTCGATTACTTAATGCAAATATGTTGTGTTCTAGAAATGTGGAGGTATAAAGACTTGTCAAAATATATGATTAATACGAGAGATTGGGTTAGGAATGTTCGAGAGAGCCTGTCTGCAGATCCAGATTACATCAAAACGTTTTCGGGGTACAATTTGTGATGGAGAATGGGATCAGCGAGTCATCATCGTTGGTACATGAGGCTGACCAACATGATGACGTTGCAGAACTTGTCGATTATGAAGGGGAGGAAGACGAGGAGTGTGCACCTGGGCGAGCGATTTGTGTGGTCAAGATGAAATTGAGTACCTTTATTCCCCATGATTGGCTTCGTAAAAAGATAGACACACTGGTACTGGACATGAACAAGTTGCTTGGAGAGGGTTATATTTTCGCAAATTTCCACATTGCTCGTCTTTTTGAGAATGGTATCGCTGTCCCTCCTGTAAATCGCAACTTCTTCTACCGGTGCCTTATTGCAGTCAGTACCAACAAATGTAAGGGGTCGACTCTTGGCGAAGACTTCGAGAGTAGTCGGCTTCTGTTCGACTTGTTAAGAGAGCCGGGGCAATCCAAAGTTGACATTCGGGGGAACGTGAAGAACCAGATCATTGCAGACCTGTCTATTCTCATGGCCACAATGGCCTCTAACCATCTTTGGACCAACCTTGAGCGACGCATAACGACTTACTTGAAGTGGAAGTACCCACAGATTGCAAAGCGCCTGCGGTCGGACATCGTGGCTGCAGTGATCAAGTGCCCTACAAAGAATCTCGACGTCATCTTCAAGATGAGCCCTCATACAACCAAGCTGCCAACCAAGCTTCCAACAGCTAGACTTCGATCGGCAAAAAGTGCAGTTGCTTTTGCGAAGAAGAGGGTCGGTAGGAAGGAACCAGAAGGATCCCCTTTGCGTGTTAGGTTGACTAAACTTCAAGAGAGGCTTGAAAAGTTGAGCGAAGCTTGGCTCTCCTCGAAGAACCTTAGGGTGGACGCAGATAACGCGAAACGCTTCTTTGCACGCGAAGTGGCATTCTGTCTCAGGGGGGTTCTACCTTTACCATCCGGAAACACTTTTGCGTCTCGGGCTCACATGACCCTGCCTCTGTACCACAAGATATTGTCGGAGACCATCGAAGAAAAACGAAAAACTAAAAACGAAAAACATCGCACATTCTCGTTGTTGCCTTACAAATCTGGATTCACTCTGTCGCACATTCCGATTTCGAACATGGCCTTTTTCTATATGGTCAACGAGTGCCACTTCGATTCATGCAAGGCAGACGTTGCTTCCAAAAACCATCAAGGAATATGGGAGCGCTTCGCAAACCTCAAGAAAGTGGAGACAGTTTCTCGGAAGTTCGGTTACCGCATTGTGACAGACGGCTTTGCAGTCAGCATCTTGATGAATAAGCATACGTGTCTGACATGTTCGATGCCTGCAGATGCGTTCTCTACGCGGGCGCATGAGTACGTGACAACAGACGAGGGTGGCATTGTATCCTTCCTTGACAATGTGGTCGTGGCTGCGGTAGACCCGGGTGTTACTGATATCGTGACTGTAACAGGACTCAACGGAGGTACCAGATCGTACAGCTCGGCGCAATATTATCGCAAGGGTCTGATCTTCAAGTCTCAGCGTCGACTTGTTAAGAGAGCCGGGGCAATCCAAAGTTGACATTCGGGGGAACGTGAAGAACCAGATCATTGCAGACCTGTCTATTCTCATGGCCACAATGGCCTCTAACCATCTTTGGACCAACCTTGAGCGACGCATAACGACTTACTTGAAGTGGAAGTACCCACAGATTGCAAAGCGCCTGCGGTCGGACATCGTGGCTGCAGTGATCAAGTGCCCTACAAAGAATCTCGACGTCATCTTCAAGATGAGCCCTCATACAACCAAGCTGCCAACCAAGCTTCCAACAGCTAGACTTCGATCGGCAAAAAGTGCAGTTGCTCTTGCGAAGAAGAGGGTCGGTAGGAAGGAACCAGAAGGATCCCCTTTGCGTGTTAGGTTGACTAAACTTCAAGAGAGGCTTGAAAAGTTGAGCGAAGCTTGGCTCTCCTCGAAGAACCTTAGGGTGGACGCAGATAACGCGAAACGCTTCTTTGCACGCGAAGTGGCATTCTGTCTCAGGGGGGTTCTACCTTTACCATCCGGAAACACTTTTGCGTCTCGGGCTCACATGACCCTGCCTCTGTACCACAAGATATTGTCGGAGACCATCGAAGAAAAACGAAAAACTAAAAACGAAAAACATCGCACATTCTCGTTGTTGCCTTACAAATCTGGATTCACTCTGTCGCACATTCCGATTTCGAACATGGCCTTTTTCTATATGGTCAACGAGTGCCACTTCGATTCATGCAAGGCAGACGTTGCTTCCAAAAACCATCAAGGAATATGGGAGCGCTTCGCAAACCTCAAGAAAGTGGAGACAGTTTCTCGGAAGTTCGGTTACCGCATTGTGACAGACGGCTTTGCAGTCAGCATCTTGATGAATAAGCATACGTGTCTGACATGTTCGATGCCTGCAGACGCGTTCTCTACGCGGGCGCATGAGTACGTGACAACAGACGAGGGTGGCATTGTATCCTTCCTTGACAATGTGGTCGTGGCTGCGGTAGACCCGGGTGTTACTGATATCGTGACTGTAACAGGACTCAACGGAGGTACCAGATCGTACAGCTCGGCGCAATATTATCGCAAGGGTCTGATCTTCAAGTCTCAGCGTCGACTTGTTAAGAGAGCCGGGGCAATCCAAAGTTGACATTCGGGGGAACGTGAAGAACCAGATCATTGCAGACCTGTCTATTCTCATGGCCACAATGGCCTCTAACCATCTTTGGACCAACCTTGAGCGACGCATAACGACTTACTTGAAGTGGAAGTACCCACAGATTGCAAAGCGCCTGCGGTCGGACATCGTGGCTGCAGTGATCAAGTGCCCTACAAAGAATCTCGACGTCATCTTCAAGATGAGCCCTCATACAACCAAGCTGCCAACCAAGCTTCCAACAGCTAGACTTCGATCGGCAAAAAGTGCAGTTGCTCTTGCGAAGAAGAGGGTCGGTAGGAAGGAACCAGAAGGATCCCCTTTGCGTATTAGGTTGACTAAACTTCAAGAGAGGCTTGAAAAGTTGAGCGAAGCTTGGCTCTCCTCGAAGAACCTTAGGGTGGACGCAGATAACGCGAAACGCTTCTTTGCACGCGAAGTGGCATTCTGTCTCAGGGGGGTTCTACCTTTACCATCCGGAAACACTTTTGCGTCTCGGGCTCACATGACCCTGCCTCTGTACCACAAGATATTGTCGGAGACCATCGAAGAAAAACGAAAAACGAAAAACGAAAAACATCGCACATTCTCGTTGTTGCCTTACAAATCTGGATTCACTCTGTCGCACATTCCGATTTCGAACATGGCCTTTTTCTATATGGTCAACGAGTGCCACTTCGATTCATGCAAGGCAGACGTTGCTTCCAAAAACCATCAAGGAATATGGGAGCGCTTCGCAAACCTCAAGAAAGTGGAGACAGTTTCTCGGAAGTTCGGTTACCGCATTGTGACAGACGGCTTTGCAGTCAGCATCTTGATGAATAAGCATACGTGTCTGACATGTTCGATGCCTGCAGACGCGTTCTCTACGCGGGCGCATGAGTACGTGACAACAGACGAGGGTGGCATTGTATCCTTCCTTGACAATGTGGTCGTGGCTGCGGTAGACCCGGGTGTTACTGATATCGTGACTGTAACAGGACTCAACGGAGGTACCAGATCGTACAGCTCGGCGCAATATTATCGCAAGGGTCTGATCTTCAAGTCTCAGCGTCGACTTGTTAAGAGAGCCGGGGCAATCCAAAGTTGACATTCGGGGGAACGTGAAGAACCAGATCATTGCAGACCTGTCTATTCTCATGGCCACAATGGCCTCTAACCATCTTTGGACCAACCTTGAGCGACGCATAACGACTTACTTGAAGTGGAAGTACCCACAGATTGCAAAGCGCCTGCGGTCGGACATCGTGGCTGCAGTGATCAAGTGCCCTACAAAGAATCTCGACGTCATCTTCAAGATGAGCCCTCATACAACCAAGCTGCCAACCAAGCTTCCAACAGCTAGACTTCGATCGGCAAAAAGTGCAGTTGCTCTTGCGAAGAAGAGGGTCGGTAGGAAGGAACCAGAAGGATCCCCTTTGCGTGTTAGGTTGACTAAACTTCAAGAGAGGCTTGAAAAGTTGAGCGAAGCTTGGCTCTCCTCGAAGAACCTTAGGGTGGACGCAGATAACGCGAAACGCTTCTTTGCACGCGAAGTGGCATTCTGTCTCAGGGGGGTTCTACCTTTACCATCCGGAAACACTTTTGCGTCTCGGGCTCACATGACCCTGCCTCTGTACCACAAGATATTGTCGGAGACCATCGAAGAAAAACGAAAAACTAAAAACGAAAAACATCGCACATTCTCGTTGTTGCCTTACAAATCTGGATTCACTCTGTCGCACATTCCGATTTCGAACATGGCCTTTTTCTATATGGTCAACGAGTGCCACTTCGATTCATGCAAGGCAGACGTTGCTTCCAAAAACCATCAAGGAATATGGGAGCGCCCCTCAAACCTCAAGAAAGTGGAGACAGTTTCTCGGAAGTTCGGTTACCGCATTGTGACAGACGGCTTTGCAGTCAGCATCTTGATGAATAAGCATACGTGTCTGACATGTTCGATGCCTGCAGACGCGTTCTCTACGCGGGCGCATGAGTACGTGACAACAGACGAGGGTGGCATTGTATCCTTCCTTGACAATGTGGTCGTGGCTGCGGTAGACCCGGGTGTTACTGATATCGTGACTGTAACAGGACTCAACGGAGGTACCAGATCGTACAGCTCGGCGCAATATTATCGCAAGGGTCTGATCTTCAAGTCTCAGCGTCAAACTGACGTTTGGAACCTCGAGACGGCTGATATCGTCGGTGGTATCATTCCGGATAGAGACTCTTCGAGTTCTGAACAGATTGGTGCGTACGCCGGATTCTACATGGGTGCCGCCCCAATCCTTCTTGCCCTTCGTGTTTCCGGGGGGTACCGAAACCTCCGCTTTCGCAGGTACTGCAAGAAACAGAAACTCATTGTTGAGATTGCTGACTTCGTAGCTCCGAGAGAGAAGAGCGCTAAGGTACTCGTCGGGTTTGGTGATTGGAAAGGTCTGGGGGCGACGCCAATCTCTAGGCGGACTTGTGGCCCTCTCCAAGCTATTCGTTTCGAGCTTCGTAGCCGAGAAAACGTCATCATGGAGGACATCGATGAGTTCAGAACATCTCAAAGATGCAGCTGCTGTGAGAACCACCTTTGCAACATGGTGGCACTCACTCATCGTAAGAAGCAAGACGGTACAGGTTGGGAATGTACAGAAGGACGCAAGCGGATTCATAAGATTCTCCACTGCAAAAGCAGTCAAAGCGGAGGGTCACGCCAACAGAGCGGTGGTATGCTTCACTGCGGGAAGACTTGGGACCGCGATGTGAACGCTTCCAGGAACATCCTGATGCTTACACTTCACCAAGTCTTTGGGAGAGAGCGTCCTCTCGCGTTTTGCCGAGACGCACCGAGAAGTTCCTCGACAACCCCACCCCCACCCCCTGATACTGATATGGGGACACAGACGATTGAACGGTTTACCAAAGAGGCTACTCGGAATATCTTCGAGAACCTCTTCAACCTGCTGCACCCCCCAACGTTGCCCAAAAGCAACGATCTGCAGTCTGGATGATTATAAGGTGTCCCACTTTATTTGAGAACAACTGTATGAAAAGAGCAATGTTTGTTGCAACCGCTATAATAAGGGTTGGGTACATGTTGTTGACCATCATCCTGCGAGGAAAAGAAAGGCAATCAATCGCTTTCCATGTATGTGGGGTAAATTCTGTGGCACAGGGACCGCGCAAATGCACTTCCTTTATCAATCAATGTCTTTACCGATCAACAAATGTTTGAAGTGTTGACCCCGCTCGACTGGACAATAAAATGCCAGAAGATGTGTCGCCCCTTTGTATACCAGAGTCCCAAGGAATGGGGCAGAGTCACAGCCTCTTCCATGTGCTTGAGAATAGTGCATACATGCCCTCCCAACGTCGGGTAGATACGCCATTCCATGACGGTCTTGAGTGTATTAGCCGATTAGCTCTCCTTGCTGTTGCATGAACAAAAGTGTGACAAGCAAGCCCACTCACCTTCAGTTACAGTTACTCCGAGTATTCAGCGCTGCCTTCACGAACCCTGCGAGGAGAAGAGAACATACCGGGCAATCAGTCGAAGTCGTCTTGAATGCGAATGCGAATCTGCGCAGCAAATGGAAAGAAAGTCACACCAAACAAACTGCGAGATCCCCTAACTTTCTTGGTTGGTGTCAGAATTGAACGATTCAAAAAGCGTCTCCCATGCAAACTCACGTATTGAATCCGTTTCCGCGATCTCCGGGATCAGAATCGCGAGTGCCCCGACTGAAACTCGCAAGCCAAGTAGGTCTGCTCTCGAAGCTTACATTAGAAGGCATATATATGTTGGCTTCTGCTGTCCTTAGAGGAGGCGTCGTCAGTCAGTCGAATGTCTCTTGTGTAGTGTGTAGTGTCGAGTGTAGGGAATCCGGGATGACACGTGCCCCCCATGCATGCACCCATGAAAATACGAGTGAAAGCTGGCAGGTCAGATCCGCCACGTGTTCATTTGAATCTTTCTGTTGGTGACATCAATATCAATCCCATGTATTCTCATTGTGCGAGTCCGCATCTGAATTAATTCCACTGCCCCACTCCGTGGGTCCCGCGATTTCCCTATCGATATACGAGAGCGATTGTCTAGCAGAAGTCTGCTTGAAACCTTGTCACAACGGGTCGCCATGGAATTGACAAAAAAATTGTATGAAGAAGCCGGAGAATGTCTCACATCAATCCCTATTTTAAACATGTTCACATGAACACCTCTGAAAAGACTCTCCATCTCGGGAACATTTATTTTAGTACGCACATGGCTGGCGGCTTCTACCAAGATGCCCGCGCCATCCCAATTGCAATGATCCCTACAATACTGACCACCAGGCCGAAACTGGTGCCTATAACGCCGTACTTGAACACCTCTCTAGAAAAAGCCCCCCCCTCATAGCACCAGCTACCGAAGTGCTGACAGTTCCTTCCCAACACATTGTAATACGCCCTTCCGAGCTGCGAGCGTGCCCTTTTGACCACCTCCAACGGTGAGAAACGACACCTCGCATTCACAACCCGTGCAGAGCTGCCAACTACCAGGAACTCTTCCAGAGTAGTCTCGCTGATCAATCGCTTTCCATGGGGCTCTGACCCCGCATAGTGGATGACCTTGATGTCTGCTGCAGAGGAATACCCTTCTGTGACGGCGCTCACAATGCCATCGTGCTCGAACTTGATGCCGATGGGGTTGACGCAATCCATATGCAGCCACATGCCAGCCTCGATGCTCGCCATGTTCAACTTCTTAGTACCCATGGCAGACTTTTTTCTGCAAGGGGTGAACACCAAGATAAACAAACATAAAGCAAGATCTGATCCTCCGATGGAGAGGTCGTGCAGAGTGGCAGCAGTACTCAAGGGTCCGGGCCTGGCCTGGCGTGGCGTGTCGTGGCCTGGTAAAGATGACCACGAGTCCGCATCTGAATTCCCCGCTTCCCCCGTGAGTGTGTCCCTCGATATATCTTTCATACTCCCGCCATAGTTTGTCAATCAGACGTCTGCTTGAGACTGACCACACATGTGTTTCCCAGTAGTAAACAAGTCAGCATATCTGACACGTGTGTTCGCGCGCCCATGAAAATACGAGTGTACAACATTTTCATTTTCATTTTCAACAGGTCAGCAGATCTGCCACGTGTTTCGCGCGCCTCGAAGTCAGCGAAAGCCGCCTTGGTGTGTGTGAGGATGAGTTGACAACGATGATGGACGAACGTGGGGACGGGGCGGGGTCTGCGAAATCACAGTGTGCTGTGACTCAACTCGACTAGACACGACAGGATCCGCCTTGATGAGAGCGTGTAGTGGTCGCCGTGTGATGTGATGTGACTCGAGTCGAGTCGACAGTTTCCGCCGTGATGCGAGAGGTAGCCATGTGACTCGACATAGGTTCCGCCGTGATTCGAGAGGTTGGTCGCCATGTGATGTGACTCGACAGGTTCCGCCGTGATGTGACTCGACACAGGTGCCGCCGCCTGATACGAGAGGTCGCTCTGTGACTCGACACATGTGCCGCCTGATGCGAGAGGTCGCCCTGTGATGTGACTCGACAGGTGCCGCCGTGATGCGATAGGTCGCTTTGTGACTCGACACATGTGCCGCCTGATGCGAGAGGTCGCCCTGTGATGTGACTCGACAGGTGCCGCCGTGATGCGAGAGGTCGCCTTGTGACTCGACACAGATGCCGCCGTCCTTGATGAGAGTGGTGACTGACTCGACAAGATCCCCTATCCGTTCGTGTCCTACACGAACGGTGGTAAGCCCCCCACCAAGCCTGTGTAGTGCCGGAGGTACGATCATGCCGGGCATGATTAAAGATCCGAAGATCCCCGAATCTGCATAATTTCCTTTTTGTTTTGTTCTCCTCTCTTTTCCTCATTTCTAGAAGCAGCATCATTCATCGAGCCTCTCTGCAGCACCTAGGGTGATCAACATTGTCAACCCACCCTTTCTCACTTGGTCATCATCGACATGACACAACACATCCAAATCGCCATTTAAATCCACGGAGCTAGATAACTCTGAGGCACCTAGAGTGATCAACATGGTCAGCCCACCCTTTCTCACTTGGCTATCATCGACATGACACAGCACACCCAAACCATCATACATGTATAAACTTGTCATGCTAACTTATATTCCTTGCTTGCAACAAAAATACGCGCATACACGCACATTTGGATGCTGCCAAGTTGTGAGATCTGGTGCTACGTGTAACACGTTGTTTGTGGGCATGGGGGCTGACAGTCTACTGCTCGTTTGCTTCAGAGGTGCACAAGCTTTGTTGGGCATTATAAGTCTGGGGCACGGTGGGACAAGGGCGCTGAGGTGGGTGGGGTTGCGGGACTGAGAATGCATCGTGTATTTGGTTGTTTGTTGCTTAGCGCTCTCGCTGTGTAGCTCATTTGAACATATTGACAAGTGGAACTAAGTCTCCTTTACACTGTCCACGGAGTTTGCTCCTTTTTCTTGTAAAACCAATGAGTTTTATGAAACGATACACTGTTTTACTTGATAATCGTACATTGTGAGTACTTTTGAAAAAAGCAACAACGCCTCTTGCGGTTGTGCATTGAGTTGACAATAAAAACGATTTTAACAAATCCTTATTCGTCTCAAAAAGGTTGCTTACAAATTCACGTCGTTTTCGATTTACACCAAAGCGTTTCCATCTCCACAGAGTAGAACGACTGATGTTCGTAAACACAGAAGTTTTTAACACACCCAATTCAGAAACCATTCTTAACGCCAATTTTCTAACGGCGATGTCGTACATTTATTTCCATCTGATATATGTTTCATTTTACTGTTCCGCCGACTGTAGACGTGAGCATGATGGATGTAGTGAATGCACTTACATCTGCTAGATTGGATGGTATGTTATCCATAATGGATACAATAACATCTATGTTGGAGCTGGTGATTTGTCTGCCACCAAGTGACCCAGATTCGCCACTACGGTATCATTCTTCGTACGAACTGTAACCGTCTCTTACCATCGACTTCTAGCCAGGTGGTACCGTTCCTCGTCATTGTACAGTTCATACTGTAGTTGCATCCACAACACGTCTGTGGTTTGATGCATACAAATCTGTAGTGCACAAGTGTGGTATCCAATCGCCATCATATTGATTGCTATAGGAATTGTTATCGGTCGGATTTTTCCTACAACTGACAAGCTAGCTTTCCATGTCCATGCATCAACATCTCCTATATTGATCCGCACCCACTTTATATGTTGGATCCCCATGCCAGCCAATGTGATGTTGCGCACCACATCACCCTCTCTAGGCAGTTCGTATTGTAGATATGACTCCCCATTGCTTTCCCTTCGGAGAAATTTGTCGCAGCTCAAGCATACCTGGTAGGACACCAATAGGTGTGGCCGCTTACCCTCTAATAGTATCATTAATGATGTTTCTGGTATTCATTCATACATAATGTTTATACTGACGAACAACATTTGGAACATTATCGCTTGGTCAGATACTCGTTTTTCGAGGCGTACACGGAACACTAAGTGTCGCCTTTGATTAAAGCCACTGAGGAGCGCTGCCCCCCCTTTTCAAAGTGGTAGAAGTTTATCCAGTCCCGTTCTGGAAGAAGAACCCTCACGCTGGTGTCCAGGGCTGTGGTGAGCCGACCATAGAAGTTGTAGACAGCGTTGGTTGCTACGTAGCTTGGAGTGCCGGCCATGTTGAAAACTGCAACCCTGCGAGCTTCAGTTCGAAGGATGTCGAGCTGTGTCAAAGCTTCCTCCACGTTCACATTAGTTGGAGTGGGTGCATTCCTGCAACACTTTCACAGTGTCCTCCTGTGAGGGCGGCCATTACCTTCGCCGTCTCCTCGTCGCTCAGTGGCGGCGCGCCCAGGCCAATCTGAGCGTCGTCTTTCTTACGCACGGCCTGCGTGCATAAACAATAAAACGTGGAAAACAGTAAGGGGGTGTCGGCACATGGCGCACGTGTTTCATTTGCTTGTGTTGCGAGGCAACTTGTCGCCTCAATCTGAGGTCCAATTGGCCGCCACATGTCGCGAAGTGCACGACTTGCTGCAAACAAGAGTGACAGAAACGTGTCTCGGCGGGTGCACATGCCACGCGTGTTTCAGTTGCTTGTGTTGCGAGGCGACTTATTGTCGCCTCAATCTGAGGTCCGATTGGCCGCCACATGTCGCGAAGTGCACGACTTGCTGCAACCAATAGTGACAGAAAACGTGTCGCGGCGGCGGTGCAGCGTAAAGAGTGTGGGGTGGAACCCTCTGTTGCAGAAATGCCTACATGTACATGCGTCCTGGTTCACTCCTCTCGCGCCCCCACCCCCATCTCCCCCCTCCTGGCTCTTGAACCCTTACATACATGTGAACATCGAGATACACGACGATGATTGCCAGGATACCGGGGATGGAAGTATGGAACGGGTGTGCAACTACATTGCGCGTGTGTGCCATGTGCCACACAAAATCATATTTAATTCAAAGCGGTTGACAGATGGCATGCTCATTGAGTGTGCGCGACGCGCTCGTGTGGTGTTCATAAGGAATATGGGAGAGGATTGCGACATCACAGATGCATGCATGCGAGAGCTGACATGTTGCGAACGCCTTGACATCGAACCGTGCTCCTAAATCACACGTGCAAGTTTGGAATGTATGCCGCGTCTCATGTATTTGGTGTATGGAAATGGGTATCGGAACCCGGCTACGCATAAATGGTTTAAAACAATGCAGTCGCATGGGCTTCTCGGTGGGTGGTCCATTTGGTGACTGACCTCAAGATGCGTAGGATCCCAAATAAATGTCTTTCGGGGAGAGAGACACAGGTTGCTGCCTTGATCCAAGCACTCGTCAAAGTTCCACGTTGTTGTCATGTCAGTGTTTGGCTCCTTTGAGAACTGGTAAAACGTTGGGTCGAAGAGGATCTTGTCCTCCTACCCGTACAGCGCTTCAAACTCAGCGAGCGTCTTGATGTCGGTGACTTTCCGACCAGGGGGCACTGCAACCCAGTCGTGTAGGCATACATCCTCCTTCTCGAGATCGTTGACCTCCTCGTCCTTGGCAACTGTATCCGTGAACCATGACAACGGCTTCGCCATCCACCTCCCCGATGCCACAATGCACTCATAACCATCATCGTCCTTGAGCTTAGCATTTATTTCTTTCACGAGTGCATTGGAGAAAGATGAGCATTGCCAGTACATGGGAGGCGCTCCAGAATTTCCCCCTTAATTCCGCAGCGCCCAAACACGCCCTACAGTCGGCGGAACAGTAAAATGAAACATCCCAATAAACGGTATAAGGCGTCGACAAAAGTTATAGTGTACGAGTGGATGGTCCTACAAAATGGCCCGTCCAGCAAAGAAACCTCCTTTCATGACGCATTGCACATCAACAAAGACCCCGTGTTCTTTTGGGCCACGGTACCGGGGAAGAGTCGATCGCTTAAGTGCGGCTGGTCCTTCAATGGACACTCTCGAAAGTACCGACAAAAGAACGATACGGAGTCTGCAGGATGGAGAGCCGTGATCTAAAAAAGAACCACGATATTCTCGTTAACATCCTGCAATTTGTTGATTCAAAATCGTATTGGTGTTCCACTGCCCCGTGGGTTGCTACACCATTTGGTTACACCGTAAGGTGTGCCGTACACGAAGCGGTTTCATTTTAGTATTCCGTTGACTGTAGCACGTTTCACTACTTTCATTGTCGGCACGGTCCTCAGCCTCACGCCGGGCAGTAGTTTCATTGTCGGCACGACGGTGGAAGTATATTGTTGCAACCGCTATAACAAGGTTTGGGTACATGTTGTTGACCTCCTGCGAGGAAAAGAAAGGCAAGCAATCGCTTTCCATGTATGTGGGGGAAATTATGTGGCACAGTGAACGCGCAAATGCACTTCCTTTATCAATGTCTTTACCGATCAACAAATGTTTGAAGTGGTGAACCCGCTCGACTGGACAATACAATGCCAGCAGATGTAACTGAGGTATCCCTACCCAAGGAACGAGGTAGACCCACCCAAGGAACGAGGCAGAGGCACAGCCTCTTCCAGAAAATAGGGATTGATTGATGATTCTTATTTTTTGTTGAAATAATTGTGGTTCCCAAGATGGAGAGTCTTTTCATAGGTGTTCATGTGAACACGTTTAAAATAGGGATTGGTTGATGATTCTTATTTTTTGTTGAAATAATTGTTGTTCCCAAGATGGAGAGTCTTATGAGTCTTATGAGACCCGCAAGAACGGAATTAAGTTGGTGAAGCAGTTGGCTAAGCACCAGCGATGGCAGGTGAGTGCCGGTATCATCCCCGAGTCCTCGATCGCGTGGTCTGAGAATCTTTAAATACAAAAAAATTGAAAGGTTTTCGGAACGTTAGGAATACAAAAACAACCTCCTCACACCCCTTAATAAACTGCATCTGTCATACGAAATGTTTGGAATCTCTGACGTCTTCGCAATCATTGCGTCCCGACCCAAGGTATTCGTCATTTACGACAACCCGACTTTCGTCGCCAAGCCTGTGTTAACACGCAAAGGGATGTCCCAAACCAAGAAGTAATCTGGATGAGAAGGTGTTTCTGTTTCAAGTATTTGAAACAAAACGGGGCCAAAATCAGCACCTCCACGTGGTGGCCCTGGATACCCAACCAAGCTGAAACAAATAAAACAAATAGACAATACAAAAAACGGTTGTCTATTTGTTTTATTTGTTTTTGGATGTTTCATTTTACTGTTCCGCCGACTGTAGGGATTGATGTGAGCCTCCGGCATTCTTCAGTATTTATTTTTTGTTGAAATAATTGTTGTTACAGAGATGGAGAGTCTTTTCAGAGGTGTTCATGTGAACACGTGTAAAATATGGATTAATGTGAGCCTCCGGCATTCTTCAGTATTTATTTTTTGTTGAAATAATTGTTGTTACAGAGATGGAGAGTCTTTTCAGAGGTGTTCATGTGAACACGTGTAAAATATGGATTGATGTGAGCCTCCGGCATTCTTCAGTATTTATTTTTTGTTGAAATAATTGTTGTTACAGAGATGGAGAGTCTTTTCAGAGGTGTTCATGTGATCACGTTTAAAATAGGGATTGATGTGAGCCTCCGGCATTCTTCAGTATTTATTTTTTGTTGAAATAATTGTTGTTACAGAGATGGAGAGTCTTTTCAGAGGTGTTCGTGTGAACACGTTTAAAATATGGATTGATGTGAGCCTCCGGCATTCTTCAGTATTTATTTTTTGTTGAAATAATTGTTGTTACAGAGATGGAGAGTCTTTTCAGAGGTGTTCATGTGAACACGTGTAAAATATGGATTGATGTGAGCCTCCGGCATTCTTCAGTATTTATTTTTTGTTGAAATAATTGTTGTTACAGAGATGGAGAGTCTTTTCAGAGGTGTTCATGTGAACACGTTTAAAATAGGGATTGATGTGAGCCTCCGGCATTCTTCAGTATTTATTTTTTGTTGAAATAATTGTTGTTACAGAGATGGAGAGTCTTTTCAGAGGTGTTCATGTGAACACGTGTAAAATATGGATTGATGTGAGCCTCCGGCATTCTTCAGTATTTATTTTTTGTTGAAATAATTGTTGTTACAGAGATGGAGAGTCTTTTCAGATGTGTTCTTGTGAACACGTTTAAAATATGGATTGATGTGAGCCTCCGGCATTCTTCAGTATTTATTTTTTGTTGAAATAATTGTTGTTACAGAGATGGAGAGTCTTTTCAGAGGTGTTCATGTGAACACGTGTAAAATATGGATTGATGTGAGCCTCCGGCATTCTTCAGTATTTATTTTTTGTTGAAATAATTGTTGTTACAGAGATGGAGAGTCTTTTCAGAGGTGTTCGTGTGAACACGTTTAAAATAGGGATTGATGTGAGCCTCCGGCATTCTTCAGTATTTATTTTTTGTTGAAATAATTGTTGTTACAGAGATGGAGAGTCTTTTCAGAGGTGTTCATGTGAACACGTTTAAAATAGGGATTGATGTGAGCCTCCGGCATTCTTCAGTATTTATTTTTTGTTGAAATAATTGTTGTTACAGAGATGGAGAGTCTTTTCAGAGGTGTTCATGTGAACACGTTTAAAATATGGATTGATGTGAGCCTCCGGCATTCTTCAGTATTTATTTTTTGTTGAAATAATTGGAGTACGAACGGAAATCAATCTGAATTCGCGCGCGGCTATCCAGGTTAAACGGTGTCAGGGTGACAAGATCCGGGCTTAGGGTCTATTCAGGTTACAGGTATCCACTTCGCCCACCTCTGGTGTCCTTTAGTGTACGTCCTTGCTCGTTATTCTCGTCTCTGTGTATAGATTGGCGCGTCTGTCTCCGCTGCATACATCTCTGTCCACTCTTAGAAGTGCTTAATAGCTGCTCCGCATCACAAAGTGCGAGTCAGGTGAATACTCGATTACTGGGTCACAGGGTGTGTGTGTGGGGGGCAATGGTTCGGAGCGGTTTATGGCATCCTATGTGACATCAATGGACATGACATAGAGCACATGGTGCTAACCAACAACATCTTCTTGCCTAACATCAAGCCCTCGCCAGCAGGTTCGCTCACCAAGGTAAGGGCATTAGCTGCTGCGGCTGCCGCTGCTGCTGCACACGTAGCAGCACTTGCCATTGCTGTTACTGCAGACGATGAAATTGCTGTTGGTTATCTACAGTGAGCTTGTTCCTACAGAACTCAGTCTCAAGCTTATTCACTCAAGCAGCTTCGTGTACGGCACACCTAACGGTGCATGCACAACACCGAGACGCGACATTGGAAATGTAGTGTAAACACAAGCAGGGTTGAGTGACGAATTGCTCATCATCGGAGGAGGACACAAGAAGAGACACGCGTGGCTGATGACGCCTACTCTAAGGACAGCAGACGCCAACATATTCCCTAGACGCTTCGAGAGCAGACCTACGACTTGGCTTGCTTGCGAGTTTCACAAAATTCTCTCGCGATTCTGAGACCGGAGATCGCGGAAACGCATTCAATAGGTGGGTTTGAATCTTTTGACGGAGTGGTGGTACACTACAGTACATGGCCCAGAGATTGAGATTGCGTAACACACGACTTAAGAAACAATCATCAGAATTTATAAACAATGATTGACAATTCTCAACTACTTATCTGCATCTCTACCTTCGCTCTTATTTACATGGCTCGACTGAAGATTGAGCTTGAGACTGAGCGCGCTCGAAAGAAGGCAGATGCTGCTCGAGTGAATAGTATGGAGATTGAGCTTGAGAATGCTCGAGTGAATAGTATGGAGATTGAGCTTGAGAATGCTCGACTGAAGATTGAGCTTGAGACTGAGCGCGCTCGAAAGAAGGCAGATGCTGCTCGAGTGAATAGTATGGAGATTGAGCTTGAGCTTGAGACTGAGCGCGCAGAAGCGCTTGAGAAGCAACTGAGGTACGAGCTGTCATGCATGACTATCGAGCAATGGAATTCCCTGAACGATAATGACAGGCGTCTCAATGAGGATCTTTGCAAACAATACGGAATCCCCCTCCCCAACATGCAGGAGTCGTCCTACCCAGATTCAACCGAACAGGATGGCGAACGAATCTACGACAAGTGTTCCATGTGCGCCTCGAAAAACGAGTGTAAACAACGCAAAATCCATACAGATTATTACAGCCATACAAACTCGAATCTCTCTCTGTCGAATTCATTGTCGGGGCCATTCATTAATATTCAGTGCACGGATGCGGTGGCGGATTCTCGTCCCTCATCGCCTCGCCTCGTATCGTAGTCCTCGAATTAAGTGTAAATAACCATTCTTCAGTGTAAACAACCATCAGCACAGCACAGAACACTTCACAAACGAATGAGTTCGTTTGAAGAAATCAATGAAGATGTATTGGAGATCATTCTATCTAATGCGATTTCGAACGAATCCCACCTCAAACAAGTGCCTCTCGTTTGCAAACAGTGGAGATGCGCCGCACCCTGGTGTGTCACAAGGATCCACTTAAGACATTATAACAGTTTGGAATACGCGTTATCACGCATTATCACGCATTATCACGCATTTGCAGGCTCAAAGACTACACTCAACAACATACACCCGCCTGCTACTACTACTGCTTGCAAGTTGCATTATTGAGTATAAAAACATCATGCATCATGATTGGGATAAGTAATCAAACATGAACGATCACTCAGCGATCACGATCACTCCTCATTACCTTCGTCGTCGTTGCATCAAACGAACACCATTAAAAGATGATGGCGCTGTCGACTACGATGCAAATCTTCAAAAGGAGATTGAATCCATCAATGACCATTTCATGCACAATAAAGAAGTACTTGAACGCAGAATATTAAAATTGGAGCAGGACAGCGAACAGCAAATCAAATTCGCAACCCAGCGGAACACTATTGCCAAAATGGAAGGCAAAGTTGATTTGGTGCAGGTCGCTGAAAACTATCGTCGTGTTGAAGCGATCGAGGATGAGTGCTGGGCTTCGAAAGTCACCTTGAAAGCGCCTGTACAAGTCGAGGAGGTGTCGTCACATGGGGTCGCCCCTCATTGAAGCACAAGTCGTCGAGCCAGAGCCACACGTTGGCGGGCATGAGGCAGTGCCCAGCGCTGCCCCACAACACCCCTACGCCGGCAGTAGCTGCGACTGGAAAGAAGGTGCCACTGCTGTGCCCCGTTGGCTCTTCCCACAGCCCACGCATGAGCTTTATGCATGTGTACTTCCCTCTGCTCTGCTCAAGGAGCACCTCGTTGTCACTAGCTGCACCACGGATCAGCACCTTGCCTGTTATGTGGTCCACCGGAAAAGTGCGCTTGTAGGTTCCAGTGCCTTTGATGACAATCGGCTTTTCAGCAGCAGCCTATATATTGTAGTGAGTGGGAACGCGGACAGGGAAGCCACGAACGAAGCGGTTTCATTTAAGTATTCTGTTGACTGTAAACGTCCTAATTACGTTTTTTATCTCAGAGATGTCGGTGAGAGGCGTTGGCCAGGCAGAGAATCCATGATTCTCAGGATATGCCAGCCACATTGTAACCCGATGTCTTAAGTCGCTGACTCACACGCACGCACGCACCGCCGCGGATGATTATAGATGATGATGCATGCATGGGCGGCTTGTGTGCTCTTGCGCGTGCGGGGAAAACACATACACGCGGACTTTTGGGGACTCATCATGTAACGTGCGGGTTCGAGGTGCCTTCACGACAGCGTGGATGAGTGTATACCTGCTCTTGAAACATATTCCGGGTATTAGCCCAGAAAACAACAGAACGTCAGTGGACATCGTGAGAGGAAGTGACTCTCGCGCGGTTGGTCAACTTTTCAAAAGCCTCAAAAGACAGGGGTATAAAACCTGGCTATACACCGTAAGGTGTGCCGTACACGAAGTGGTTTCAGTTTAGTATTCCATTGACTGTGTATCACCGCTTCTGCACTCTGCTACATGGGTCCAGAATAGGCATCCTGCATCATGCCACTGGTGCTTGCAAACATGGGCTTAGATCAAGCCTGGATATCCTGCTTGAAGCAGGTAGGTGTGAAGGTCGTAGTTGGGGGTGATGCCGATGCGCATGATTGTGGTGCCAAGTGCGCCCTTCACGACCCCCAGCAGACGGCCATGCTTGTCGACCACTGGTCCGCCTGAAAACCCGTCATCTGCGTGTGCAGTGATGGCCACTGAGCCAGGCATGGTGCTGGATAGTGAGCCCTTGGAGCAACTGGGCTTGTTCTCTGTGCCTGTGTACCCCAGTGCGTACACTGACGCCATGATTTCAAGATCAGTGGACCAAAGGCTCGTGGCAGAGCGGGAACCCTTCAACAGAATGAGGTCAGGCACATTGCCTGGAGGTGAGGGGGCCACGACCTCCAAATCCTCCTCAAAGCCGTCGGTTGGGTACCTTGCCTTAAAGGCCACAGCCGGTGATGTACTACCTAGGGGCTTGCCGCAGAACCCCTGCATGTGTCCTGCTGCCACGATGACTTCCCCATGCATGAAGCCGCTGAACTGACCAACTAGGCTTCCGTCCTGACTGAATCCAAGCAGCTTCACTACCAATGGTGACACCTTGGCATACACTGCCTGGTCGAGCATCTCCACTGCAGCACCGACGTCCACCGGGTCAACACCATCATCCAAGTTTATCCGCAACCTGGCCATGTTACAGTCAGACCGGTCAATAATGTTACAGTATATTGAATCAATTACAATTCTCTATGTACAACTTGGACAGACGGTCGATTGTTGTACACATGTACACATTGCTGCAAAGTTTGAGGAGAGTGGCTATACTTGCGAATGTAAGCCACATGACTTGATGAGATGAGAGAGGTCTCCCTGTGAGTGGTTTGACTCGACGGGTGCCGCCGCCGTCCTTGATGAGATGAGAGAGGTCTCCCTGTGAGTGGCTCGACTCGACGGGTGCCGCTGCCGTCCTTGATGAGAGTGTGACTGACTCGACAGTGCATTGTTCCTGTTCCTGCTTGACCCTAACCTGTTCCAACCTCCGGATCATTTTTATACCGTTTATTGGGATGTTTCATTTTACTGTTCCACCGACTGTAGCGTTTCCTTATAAAATAAATGCTTCTCAGATAAATTATGAAGTCGGATTCATTATTTGTCTATGCGCGGTTGTTGAATGACGGTCACCCCCTTGAAGTCATTGAGATGCCAACTGTTTTTTCAATTGCAAGCTCTGGTCTTGGTCTTGGTCTTGGTAGATATGCTCGTGTGGTTGGACACGTGCCAACAGGTTTTGCATATTTGCCAGGAGCCGAGCATTATTACAAGGTGGAACTGGATCCTTCAGATGAAGGAGTCCGTTTGTGGCTGGAAGGATCCAAACGATTACCTGGGTGCAGCATTGACAAAATAGACATCCATTTGGAGAATTCAATTCGATACAGGGATAAGCGTACGCCGAACAAGATAAGTAAACGTGAAAGTAGCCTGACAAGTCAACGTGTTGGCTTACATCGTGCGCATCAATAATCATTTTCAAAGCGTTCCTGTAATCAAATAATTCTGCTACATCTGGAATTATTGGGCACGCGCAGCGATATTTTCGCTTGAGCAAACTGAACACATTCTCAATAGCGTTGAACTCTGGAGTCGCATTCGTCACAAGTGGCAAAATAACTAGCAGCCAATTCGTTCTTTCTTTGGATGGCTCGGGACAAAAATCGTTCAATGTCCATCTGCACTGCTATGCCACCGGACGGTACAACCTGCATTTATAAGGATGTATACCTATTTATAAGGATGTATACGCCAATGTCAAGCTGATGGCTGATTAAAAACCGCATGCGACCATGCACAACACCGAGACGCGACATAGGAAATGTAGTGTAAACACAATCAGATACACATTTTACACACTTACACATTTACCAACATGAATCCTGAAGCCGCCGGCACCATGTCCATGAGCTACTTGAAACGCCATGTGTACGAGCTGAGGACGTCCATGGATCCGAACATCGTTGTCAAGCTCCAGAGCCTCGATCATGACATGGCACGCATATGGGTTGAGAATGCGGAGGGCGTTTGTGTGGACACACATGAGGTCAGTGTGCATGAGGCAACTGGTGAGGAGCTTACAATCACCAATGAGGCTGTTCGCGTGGAGAGGTCGTATATCATCAAGATTAATAAGTCATATGTGGTGGCGTTCATGGGCAGCACGATCCTCAAGATTCACAAACAGCAGCAGCATGCACTGTTCACAGCGAATGGTGCTGATCTGACGCGCATTTGTTGATTCAAAATCGTATTGGTGTTCCACTGCCCCGTGGGTTGCTACACCATTTGGTTACACCGTAAGGTGTTTTCGTCCCCATTTGACACTACGACCATCATCCCAAATCTGATGACGGTGTTCGACGCCAAGCTCAAGGGAACACAGATGTGTCCGAGAATACAACAACACTGCTAGGCTGTTCAGACATAAAAGGGCGTTCCTGCCTCCAGGCCGATTTTTTTAAATTTATAATCAGGATTTAGAGCCTCTTGAACGACTCGCTAGCTTGAGACATAAGCACCAAGGAATCACAATTCCGCTCCATACCATGTTTAGAAACCAGTCAAAATCGGCCGGGAGGCAGGAACGCCCATTCATACCTTGTGTGGCGTTCGCGACGGGTGGGACCTGCGCAAGGTGTCCAAGGCTGTGAAGATGATCCTGAACGCCGTGGGTCTCGACAGACCGCCAGCAAGACTAATTTGTGAATAGATACTTGTTCAAATACAATTTATGTTTATTGCAAACCTGAAGGAAGTGTAGTTCATCTGGATGTAGTCCAAAGATGTCAACATATATGAGGGCTGTTTCGATGTCACATGGACATGTGTGACTCATGTTACAAATTGCCTGCAAGAAATAACTTTCCTTATTTACCAACAATCTCCCCGGTTCTCCAGTTGTTCGCATGTGAGGCAGATCAATTTCTATGTCTTTGAAGTCTTCACAGATCTCATTGCTCAGACTCACAGGTATATTATAGCATTCTTCACGTGAAATAACTCTATCCACATCAGCAACACGTTGAGTGGATGCTTGAATTACCATGAGACATTTGTCCATATTTGATTTTTCATACAAAACGTTCTGACGTTATTCGAGCTAGGTTTAGCCTGATTTGTTTTTTTCTCGCACGGTGTCTAATTCGTTGTATGGATGGATCTGTACATTTCTAAAATAGTGGGACACCCTTTATACAATTTGGCGAGACGTCGGAGTCATCTGATTAAGATCACCCAGATGTCTGAGTTTTTGGCACATTCATACCAATCTGGATGGTGCCCCTCAAGCGTAAGCCACCCCTCCGTACGAACGAACACACGCAAACTGAGGAACACTGATGACGACGATCGAAAAACATCTGACTCCACATGCAAACGGCGGAAACATGTCCTCGTCTCCAAAAGACACCACCGCGGATAAAAAACATGATGGTGTTCCACTGCCCCGTGGGTTGCTACACCATAAGGTTACACCGTAAGGTGTGCCGTACACGAAGCGGTTTCATTTTAGTATTCTGTTGACTGTACCATATATTGTTGAGGTGATGCATGGAGTGTTAAGTCAAAACAATGTCGTGCTTGTGCATTGTAGGTTGGGAAGACAACGGTCTGCAACAGTTGTTGCTGCTTATCTGATGTGGGAAAGATGCATTACGATGACAGATGCGATCAAGCACATTCAAAGGTTGAACCCCACCGCATTCCAACCAGAAGCCAACTTTAAACGGTCCCTTGAAATGTTTGAAGTTCACCTGAGGGGCAAGGTCATCCATGGCGGTGCATCCTTGTCCCATCAAGATGACAACCATGAACAAGATCATCGTGAACCTGGAGTGAAGATGCTCCTCGTGAATTCCACTGCCCCACTACTGGGGGGCGAGATTCCCCTTTCATAACATACATGCCAACCTGGATGGTACTCCTCATCCGTATGCCATCATCCGGGCATGGTTCACATGAGATGGTTACAAACTTAGTCCCTGTAGAATGGTCTAATCACTTTCCCATCAGGGTATCTGTTGAATCCATTCAAGATCCAAGTTACACTCAGACCGGTCAATAATGTTACAGTATACTTGCGAATGTAACATAATTCCCTTGTCCGAGTGTATACACAGAGAATTGGAATTGATTCAATATACTGTATCATTATTGACCGCCGGGCTGTGTGTAATTACAGATTATGGAGACAACAAAACAACTAACCGACATAATTGCTGCCTTTTTCGAGCAATGTGAGAAGAAGTCAGGCGCATACATGGATTACAAAATTTTAAAGATTGTTTTTTTGCAGTACATGCACAAGCATTGTGTTCCGCTGCCAGATCACTTTGACAATTTTTTTATCACTCTGTTGGGAAAGGAAGGGGTATCGACATATGGATATGACCCGACAGTTGTAGTGGGACTCAGATTGAGATCGTGGATTACAGACTGATCATGCCGGAAACAGCAATTGCACGATGTTGCATCACAGGGCTTCTCGGAGGATGATTCGCTTCCTTGCTGAATCCTCGGAGAAATGGCGGGTACCACACTTGCTCTCGCATCACTGGTTTCTGTTCTTCATGGATGCGTCCAATGGTACCTGCAATCAGCAGCATTCACAATGCTGACGTGCGCAGCCAAAACATATATTGTCAGTGCTCATTGCATGCACACACACCTCCTTTGCAGGATGACCAAATACACCGTCCTTGCTGTTCATGTTCTGCATGGTCACGCGCACGTTGGGGCAATGCTTCTTGAGCACTGTTCCCAGTTTGTGATAAGTCGGAAGCTGTCCCACTGCCACCCACGCGTCCATGAACTCGCTGCCTCCTGCTCCGCCCCGGGCCATTCCAAACATGGTGGACGCTGCAATAATGACACCATTGTAGTCAGCAATCGAATAGGGAATTGATGCTTCTGCAATACTTCTACAGTCGACGGAATACTAAAATGAAACCGCTTCGTGTACGGCACACCTTACGGTGTAACCAAATGGTGTAGCAACCCACGGGGCAGTGGAACACCAATACGATTTTGAATCAACAAATTGCAGGATGTTAACGAGAATACCGTGGTTCTTTTTTAGATCACGGCTCTCCATCCTGCAGACTCCGTATCGTTCTTTTGTCGGTACTTTCGAGAGTGTCCATTGAAGGACCAGCCGCACTTAAGCGATCGCCTCTTCCCCAGTACCGTGGCCCAAAAGAACACGGGGTCTTTGTTGATGTGCAATGCGTCATGTAAGGAGGTTTCTTTGCTGGACGGGTCATTTTATAGGACAATCCACTCATACAATATATGATTGTCACCGCCTTATACCGTTTTTTTGATGTTTCATTGTACTGTTCCGCCGACTGTAGATAGGATATGAGTTTCGTGACCTCTTTTTGCCTGCAGTTGTCTTCAACAGCAACCTTAATGTGTGTTGTGTTTGGGTTCCTTGGTTTTATGTACGGTGTGTGGTTTGTGCAGTTCACAACAAGCTTGAATTGCAACGTTTTACAAAGTTGGTGGTTGAGAGCTGCTTCTTGGTCTAGAAATAAAGATTGTCGCACATTTTGAACAAGTTATCGATATGCATCTTATTGAGATCAGCCATATTATTGTTAATTTTCCCAACACAGGACAACAACAGGTATTTTCAGAGGTGTTCATGTGAACACGTTTAAAATAGGGATTGATGTGATCCTCCGGCATTCTTCATTATTTATTTTTTGTTGAAAGTGTTGTTCCCGAGATGGAGAGTCTTTTCAAAGGTCTTCGGGGGTGCCCATTTTTGTATTGTCTGTATGAAGTTATTCAATATCAGCTCGGTATGAGCGCAGATTGACTCCGGATGGAAAAGGGTTCCCCATATCCGTCGTCTCTTATGTCGGAACGCTACAACACGTTGGTCATGGACCTCATCGAGGCAAATCGGGCGCATGCACGGAGCTAGATCAGAAATTGAGTATGCAGCATAGAAGTCAGCCTCCAATTTCATTGGAACCCCCTCAACGAGCCCAATACGTGCCCCAATAATTTTGATGCCCCGTGTATGGTGTACGGCGGCACCTGTGTATTCGAGATGACCACCAAAGTATAAGTTGATAAACTGGGCACCAAAGCATATTCCAAGAACCGGAGCACCATGTCTGAGGGCAAAGGTGTTCATCGCCTCTCTGTCACGACCTATGTCATGCACGTGCAATTGCGATCCCGTAAGGATGAACCCAGAAACTTGCTTTGTCCGGAAAATCTCTACAACCTCTGAAAGAGTACGTGCGATCGCATGACCATGCCTTTGGCGCCTAAGAAAAGATAGGAGGTACTGCCTGAAAATAGGCTTGGGACCGATTGTATTGTCAATGACAACGAGCATTTTACAATATAATTTATATAATACACTCCAGAAAGCGGTTTAATTGGTGAATAGATACTTGTTCAAATGCAATTTATGTTTATTGCAAACATGAAGGAAGTGTAGTTCATTTGGATGTAGTCTGAATAAGTCAACAGATATGAGGGCTATTTCGATGGAACGTGGACATGTTTGACCCATGTTACAAATTGCATGCAAGAAACGACTTTCCTTCATTACCAACAATCTCCCGTTGTTCGCATGTGAGGCAGATCAATTTCTATGTCGTTGAAGTCTTCACAGATCTCATTGCTCAGACTCACAGGTATATTACAGCAGGCTTCACGTGAAATAACTCTATCCACATCAGCAACACGTTGAGTGGATGCTTGAATGACCATTCGACATTTGTCCATATCGTTGTATGGATGGAGCTGTACATTTACAGTTGTTCTCAAGTTACCTTTATACAATTTGTCATCTGATTAAGATCACCCAGATGTCTGAGTTTTTGGCGAGACGTCGGAGTGCCAACCTGGATGGTGCCCGTCAAGTCATCGGAGTACTCACGCAAACGGCGGAACACTGTCGAGTGTATTACGTCGCACTCAATCACTCACAGGCCCCCCAAAATACAAAACGAACGAACGCGAGAAGCATCATCATTGTGACACACGCCTCCTCAGAGAAAACGGCGGAACATGTGTCGAGTCACAGAGCGAATTTCGCATCAGGATATATCGACAGCCAATCTGGGATCACGAGTTGGGTTGCTGCTGAAACCAATCATTATGCGTCCGTGTATCGGGTGTGTAGATGGCATCTAAAGACACTGAATTTTAGCTAATATACCCATTTGGGTTCAAGGGTCACCGGTAGGGTGTCCCACAAATTTTGTCTCCGACTGTAAAAAGAAAGAATGTCGGCACTGTTCGCTGCCCTGGTCATCGGGACCGTTGCGGGAACGCTCATCGGCACGATCGGCGCCGGCGCCGGCGCGCTTCTGGTCCCGTCCCTCATGTTCTTCGCCGGCCAGTCTATGTAGGGCGCAGTCGGCATGACGCTGGCGATGCAGACTATCCCGGTGGGGCATGCTCGCTGGAATCCTCGGCGGCGGGGCTCTGGCGACCTCGGGCGAGATCAGTCCGGTGAAGCTCGAGCTGCTCCTGGGCGTCGTCCTGGTCGTCCTCGGGGGCGTCACCATCGCCAAGACGCTCCTCGGCTACCCTAAACGGAACAGCTAATGTACGGATGTACGTGCACGAATTCACTAAACCCTAAACCTTCCCCAGAGCCCCGCCTCCGTCTCGTCTCTAAAAAAATGTATAAAAAAAAAAGTTTTTAGTATCTAAATAACTGAGTATCTAACTAACTTACTGACTGACTAAAGCTGGCTGAGGGTCAGGGAGCGAAGATCAATTGAGAGCTCGATAGCAGCGAGCTTCTTGGCGAGGTACGCCTCACGCTTGGCGGGAGTCTGGTTCATGCACGCTAGGTGCGCGCACTTGCCAGTGGTGTAGGTCCCACCATTGGGGTTGCTTAAGAGCACCTGTTTTCTACCACACGGGTTGCCGTGAATGGTGACAGCAGTGCAGCCCAGGGTGGGGGAATACCCCACGATGGTAAACTCACCGTGTTTGGATCCAACAAGAAGCTCGTTCTTTAGAACGGACCCGCGACCAACACGACCGGAGGCCAAGGAGGAGGACAGGGAGCACGTTGAGAACGAGCCAGCAGGAGAAGCAGAAGCAGAAGCAGCAGGAGCAGCAGCAGGAGCAGGAGCAGCAGCAGGAGCAGCAGCAGGAGCAGCAGCAGTAAACGTAAAAGCAGCAGCAGGAGCAGCAGCAGCAGCAGCAGAAGGAGTAGGAGCCACAGAGGGTGAACCATTGGCGCGGCGCCTTTTACCGCCACTGCTGGAACTCTCCGACATGCATTCGTCCTCTGGGAGGGCAAGCAAGGCGGAAGGAGCAGGAGCAGCAGAAGCAGCAGACACAGCAGCGACGGCAGCGACGGCAATAGGGAGAAGCATTGCCTGTAAAGGCTTTTTCTCCCCCCCGGCGGGTTTCTTTTCGAGAAACTTAGCGTGCGCAATTTTCATTGCGCAGACAGGGTCTGAGAGGCACGCAGGAACGAGGGGAAATGACATTATCTTGTTGCACATGTCATTCAATTGAGAGACTTGGAGTTGATTGTTGATCTTCGTTCGGTCCTTCACTTGGACAACTGTCAATATACCGGAATCATTCACGAATGATGTGAAATCGGTAGACATGTTGTTTGTAGACATGTTGTTGGCAGACATGATAAGAAGTTGTTGTTGTTGTTGTTGTTGTTGTTGTTGTTGTTGTTGTTGTTGTTGTTGTTATTGTTGTTGTTTCAAAGGAAGGAAAAAGGCGTCAATTTTTTTTTAGCATGGAAAATAATATAAAAGAAGAAGAGGAGAAGACATACAGAAGACATACAGAAGACAAAACAAGATGAAAAATACGATAAATACAAAGACATTGACCGTATCTTTACCCATTGGGTTTCACATGGGACTCTAAGAATGGATAGATTCGCAAACACAACACAGGGACGAGGCAATATACGCCCTGCTCGCACACGGTCTACACGCAGTGCGGACGATACCAACAACATCGAATGATTATGAGGGTCGTCGTTCAGGCAGATCGTCGAATACTGGTATGGTATGGTATGGTATGGTATGGTATGGTATGGTATGGTATGGTATGGTATGGTATGGTATGGTATGGTATGGTATGGTATGGTATGGTATGGTATGGTATGGTATGGTATGGTATGGTATGGTATGGTATGGTATGGTAATACTTGGGGGGTACAGTCAACGGAATACTTAAATGAAACCGCTTCGTGTACGGCACACCTTCTACAACAATACGAGTTTTTATTTCAATATCCAAATTTCTAGGACATTGCGAATGTCCAAATTAACACTAATTGCTGCCGTTTCTGCTAAAGGTATCGTTCATTACAAGTACTTGTACTTGTACTTGTACAGTTTGTATCTGAGTTACATGTACAGTCGCTGTCCTTGACAATATCCAGTTCCATCATTCAAAGGAGACGATTTCTATGTTCGATTCTGTAGGAAAAGCGAAAATATCGCTGCATGTGCCCAATAATTCCAGATGTAGCAGATATATTTGATTACAGTAACCCATCCGTTCAGAATCCCCAAAATATAAGGTGTCCCAATATCAAATGTCCCTAGCTGTATGGATATCACACATATCGGTTACGTCAAGCGAGGGTGCACACAAAGCATTGCAGAAGTTGTGAAAATGGGAGGTGAATCAGTAAATAACATAACAATCAAGGTCCAGAGTGGAGGTTGTTTACTGTTGAAATCAAATCCAACAGTAATTAGCAATGCAGTTTGTGTCGAGCTTGTCGGCGAAGATATTTTTCCACAAGCAAGATATTGGGATGGCGACATCAATATGAAGTCCAAACTACAAGGTGATGTCCAAGCATTGATTGATACATTCCCAAACATGAAATTTCTGGAGTTGCGTTTTTTCCTATACGATGTCGATTGGTGTTCTCTTCAAAACTGTAAAATGCTTCGAGGATTTTGTATAAACCATTATGAAGACATGTCCCACTCAATGCAGTTCCCCAAACACACCATCACCAATTTCCATGGGTTTGCATCACAATTTGCACAATTTCCAAATACATGCGATGAGGTAGTCAATTACATGAAGCATGCCACAAAAAACAGTTTAGATTGGTCTTGGTCTATCGGATTTTATGATAAGAGACACTTATCAATTGACAGTTCCCTCAAACATGATCAAATCTGTGTTCAAGGGCGCCGGCATGAAGAACTCGATGCCATGATTCATGTCACAACCCAATGAAATCAGTAAGCGGCAACTACTTTCGAGTCGGAGCACCTGCCCCTATGCCTTATTTCGAAAGCCGCCGTGCGTGTGTGAAGATGAATGAATGGACTGACGGGGGGCTGCTAAAGCCGCAGTAGATTTTGCAGCCCCCCGTTATAAAAACGAGTGTAAACTACGCAAAATCCATACATGGCGGCTTTCGCATCCTCCTCGGTGTCCACACATGCCAAGGCGGCGGCTCCATGTACACGCAAACGGCGGAAAACTGTCGCATCCACACATCCATTCATGATGTGTAGGGTATACCTGTCTGGAGGCCCGGGTCAGCCAGTTGGCATCGCAGCTCGCTAGGTTTCCGCACAACCCGTGTATGCATTTCTAAGGCGATGGCAACATCACCCCTCCTTGATATTATCTCTCTTGGTGGAATGCCACGGTGACTTGCGCATACTCATTCTCACAAGTGAATTCAAGCAGAGCAGACAACCTACCCATACAAATACTGAACAACGCACACATGAAGTCCGCATTTCGAAAAAATATAATTATACGCAGGAAACCCTAAACCCTAAACGGCGCTTCCCCTAGGGAAGCTCATTATTGAGCAAGTAGATGATTTCGCACATCTCACTGGGAATCACGTGAATCACCTCGTTGAGTGCACTATTCAGATTCTGGGACAATTTGTCCATCCACCTGTGATCATCCTCGGTCATGCGCGCATCGCGCAAGGAGTTGGCCTTGTCGGGATGCAGACTCAGGATCATCATCATCTGTTCAGTCCTCGTCCAAACGCCTTTTACCCAGGTGTCAATGGCTTTGTTAGACAACCAGTACGTCCACCAGCTGGTGGACATGGTCGCCTGGGTAGGCCCGCCTGCGAGGAACGTTTCTAATATCCCGGTCCTCGCCATCATGCCGGCTACGTCTTCAAACGCGTGGGCCGGCTGATAGGCAGGCTCGGGCTCGTCGTCGGACATGGGCTTGGGCTCGGGCTGGGACTCGTAGTCAGAATCTGACATGGGATCGGGTTGGTCCTCGTAGTCAGAATCTGACATGGGCTCGGGTTGGTCCTCGTAGTCAGACTCTGACATAGGCTCGGGCTGGGTCGCGTCGTCGGACTCATCATCAGACGATACCAAGGATACAATGCACGGCTCATGTGCGTTCAGAATGCGGTTTAAGATTGGTGTCAAGAAGTCTCGAACAATGTCTTTGTCGTCCATTGATAGGTTGATGATGCACGGTTGTTCTGACATGATTGAGTTGAGAAATGATAAATAGAGGCAAAGTGGAAGTATAATATGATATTACAGATCGAGCGAAACATTTCAATTTTTTTTCACAAGCACTTCGAGGAGAAATACACGAAGGAACGCGCTTTCGATGATAACTACAATGACGGGCGCATTAATATCACGCACCGCCAAGGGAACGCGGTGGCTTGCGCATCCTACTCGTCCATCCTCACCCACAACCTTAAAGGGGCACAGCGGAGAGGTCTTGTATTCAACAAGCGGCGGAGCCCCTTTCACATCTTCCCCAGCGGAGCGACCGGGGGCGACCGGAGGGGAGCCCCCACGGGAAGTCCGCGAGGAACCGAGCGGGTGGGCGACCGGAGGGGAGCCTACAGTTCACATGCATGAAGCAGACAATACGTATGTATGCAGCCGGTCTCTACATGTGGCTGTGTGGAAAGCGTGTGAGAAGAATGGGGTAGGGGGGGGGGTCGCAAGACGGATTGAGAAGATCACACGACTCCTCCTGCTTGACATAATGAAGGCCTCAATGGTCATGTGCAATTCCTGTCACAAAAGCAGGAGCGGTTGATGCAAGAAATTGCAAAATTGTCTACATCTCCAGACATCGAATACGAAGTGAAAAGAGAGCAGGTATTGGTTTTGGCCCGGGAATTACGGGAATCCTCTGAGCATGCCCTCGTCTTTGCCGTTCTGCAAGCGGCAGACCGCAGGCAAGTTGGATGATAAGAGGTTCACTATATCATGGTACCCGTTGTGTTGTGCGACGTACACTCGGACAAGGGAATTATGTTACATAATATCCCGAGTCCCCCAAAATCCTCTTGTATGTGGGAGGGCCCTGGCGAACTCTAGCGCCAGCAGGGCCTTGTGGGCGGATGCGAAGGACGGTCACGCAGATATCTGCAATTTGCTGATGGATCCAGAGGTGGCTGGGCTTGAGTTCAGGGAGGGCCCTGGCGAACTCTAGCGACAGCAGGGCATTGTGGTCGGCTGCCACTGGAGGTCACGCAGATGTCTGCTTGCTTTTGATGGATCCAGAGGCGGCTGGACTTGAGTTCAGGGCCATTGTGAATATTGACAGCAGCTAGGTCTTGTGGTTGCAGTAGAATGGGCGTTCCTGCCTCCCGGCCGAGGCAGCAAGTATTTATCCACTCTCCTCAAACTGTTTAGAAATGTGTTCAGTTTGCTCAAGCGAAAACATCTCTGCGTGTGCCCAATAATTCCAGATGTAGCATAAATATTTGATTATGAGGCAGGAACGCTTTGAAAATGATTATTGATGTGAGCAAGCACTTTGAAGATGTAATTTATACAGTCCTTGAGTGTTTTATGTCAATCAATCTCCTGAAGACAATCAATATCTGTATTGGAAATATCGGTTACAAAACTTGAAGACGTTCTGGCTCCGGTGATCCCTTCTCCCTCAGTCGGTACGGATCACTTCATACCTGGTAACATCGGAGATGACGGAGGGGGTCATTCTCAGTTTCTGGCGTCGACTTGTGCAACGTGAACTCGTTGAATCGTGCGGCCATCGCTGGTGTGGAGACCGGAAAACTACCGCTATCGTTTGCAGATAGCTACCGCTACCGCTTTCAGCTACCGCTATTGGTTGCAGATAGATACCGCTACCGCTACCGCCAGGCAAGTGCAACCAAGGGTTTATAGGGTTTATCCCAACTCACTATTTATTTATACAATCCTGTGCGCTTGAATGCTTAGACACACATGTTCATCGAAATGCATTCGCACACGCGATCGTTTCCATTACTAACGTCGGTTCACGATGACATTCTTGATCGTATTTTCATATTATCTTCCAACCCCAAGATTGTTTTAGTGTGCAAAACTCTGCACAACAATTTTTCAGGATTGCCCCTTGCCCGACTGATCCAACCACCACAGCGAGTTGGAGAGATGATGGCGAAAGGGGGGAGCGCCGACCTTCTAGCAGTATGCTTGGTGTCCAATCCTCTTGTACAGGTTGATGGGGCCCTACAATTGAGGGCGAACCAAAATGAGAACAAGCTTCTCCATGTGGCTGCGAAGGCCGGTCACGCCGATGTCTGCAAGCTGCTGATGGATCCAGAGGTGGCTGGAATTGAGTTCAGGGCAAGGGCGAACTCTAGCGACAGCAGGGCATTGTGGGAGGCTGCCACTGGAGGTCACACTGATGTCTGCAAGCTGCTGATGGATCCAGAGGTGGCTGGAATTGAGTTCAGGGCAAGGGCAAACTCTAGCGCCAGCAGGGCCTTGTGTGAGGCTGCCAAGGCTGGTCACACTGATGTCTGCAAGCTGCTTATGGATCCAGAGGTGGCTGGAATTGAGTTCAGGGCCCGGGCGAACTCTAGAGCCAGCAGGATATTGTGGGAGGCTGCCACTGGAGGTCACACTGATGTCTGCAAGCTGCTGATGGATCCAGAGGTGGCTGGATTTGAGTACAGGGCCCGGGCGAACTCTAGAGACAGCATGGCCTTGTTGGTGGCTGCCAAGGCAGGTCACGCAGATGTCTGCAAGCTGCTGATGGATCCAGCGGTGGCTGGACCCAAGTACAGGGCCAGGGCGAACTCTGAAGACAGAAGTGCATTGCAGGCGGCTGCCAAGGCAGGTCACGCCGATGTCTGCAAGCTGCTGATGGATCCAGAGGTGGCTGGAATTGAGTATAGGACCCGGGCTAACTCTAACGCCAGCCGGGCATTGTGGGAGGCTGCAAAGGAAGGTCACGCAGATGTCTGCAAGCTGCTGATGGATCCAGAGGTGGCTAGACTTGAGTTCATGGCCCGAGCTAACTCTAGCTACAGCCGGGCATTGGGGGCGGCTGCAAATGCAGGTCACTCAGATGTCTGCAAGCTGCTTATGGATCCAGAGGTGGCTGGAATTGAGTATAGGGCTCTGGCGAACTTTAGCGACAGCAGAGCATTGTGGGCGGCTGCCAAGGCAGGTCACGCAGATGTCTGCAAGCTGCTGATGGATCCAGCGGTGGCTGGCCCCGTGTACAGGGCCAGGGCGAACTCTAGCTACAGCCGGGCATTGTGGGCGGCTGCCAAGGAAGGTCACGCAGATGTCTGCAAGCTGCTGATGGATCCAGAGGTGTCGGGACTTGAGTACAGGGCCAGGGCGAACCATATGACCAGCTGGGCCTTGTGTGAGGCTGCAAAGGAAGGTCACGCAGATGTCTGCAAGCTGCTCATGGATCGAGCAGTGGCTGGACTTGAGTATAGGGCCCGGGCGAACTCTAGCGATAGCAGGGCCTTGTGGTCGGCTGCCACTGCAGGTCACGCAGATGTCTGCAAGCTGCTGTTGGATCCAGAGGTGGCTGGACTTGAGTCTAGGGCCCAGGCGAACTCTAGCGATAGCAGGGCATTGTGTGTGGCGGCCATTGCAGGTCACGCAGATGTCTGCAAGCTGCTGATGGATCCAGAGGTGGCTGGACTTGAGTACAGGGCCATTGTGAATATTGACAGCAGCTAGGTCTTGTGTTAGGCAAGACACCACCGTAGAGCAAGTATTTATCCACTCTCCTCAAACTTTTCAGAAATGTGTTCAGTTTGCTCAAGCAAAAATATCGCTGCGTGTGCCCGATAATTCCAGATGTAGCAGAAATATTTGATAATGAGTCAGGAACGCTTTGAAAATGATTATTGATGCGCACGATGTGAGAAAGTACTTTGACTTTCTATGCTACTTTGAAGATGTAACTTCTGTGTCTTTACAGTCCTTGAATGTTTGTATCCATCAATCTACTGAAGACAATATCTGTATTGACAAGATCGGTTACGATCCTTGATGAAACTTGAATTCCTTAATGTAAGAAAGACAATTTGCACCAGTACATTTGTTCCTGCCTCCATCGGCGGAGGGCTTTTGACTGGTTTCGGAGACTTTATGGCTCCTGTGTATTCTCCCTCAGTTTATGGCGTCGACTTGTGCATTGTGAATTCGTTGCGTAGTGCGATCATCGCTTGTGTGGAAAACTATCTTCGTGCTGAAGCGATCGAGGATGAGTGTTGGGCTTCGAAAGCCATCCTGAAACCGCCTGTACAAGTCGTTCATGAGGCTCTAAATTCAGTACAAAAAATCCGCCGTAATCCCATTCTGTACCGCTTGCAGATACAGCTACCGCACCCGCTACAGCTACCGCTACCGCCAGGCAAGTGCAATTGCAAGTGCAAGTGCAAGTGCAAGTGCAAGTGCAACCAAGGGTATATAGGGTTTATCGTACCACTCAGCACATATAGTGTTCAGAGTGCCCTCCTGAGCTGGCACTTGCCTCTTGCATTAGCGTTGTAAATACATCCTTTATCGCAGCAGGGAGCCTAGTCGCCTTGTAATCTCCATCCAGTACAACCATAGTGACCTGGCATTTTGCGATCACCATGTCCTTTTCCTCACCGTCGCCATTCGTCACAGACTTTAGAATGACCTCGTCCATGACAGCACGAGCGCCAGTGACTCGACTCACCCCGGATAACACTCTGAACCTGTCCTTAGATCTAAGCGGAGCCTTGTATGACAGCCTCATGTCAGTTATTGCCAGCCCTAGGTTTGCTCGTGCATAGGCATCGCAGTCAATACCCAGTCGCTCCAACCCATCATGTATAGCATGTTGGAAGTAGTTGGCATACACGGCATTGTTCACCACTCCAAATTGATCCAGCTCATAGTCTCTCACACCCATCTCTAAGCAGTACACTCCATCCACCCAGCCATCATAAGGACCGATTAGGGGATCTGGTAACTCCCCCTCCCGACCGGTAACCGACACGCTCCCATTCTGTTGGGCACTGCATTGCGCCTTCTGATCCCAATACAAGCGGATGGTGTTGGTGGTGCTGCCGAAAGTGCGGGTGGGCGCGGGATGAGGGGGGCATACCGGGGTCGTGGGGCGAATGTGGCATAGGGTGGCACGACGACTAAGAGCCTGGCTACCGCATGTTGCTCGTGCGATGTGCAACATGGAGAGGTGGTGCGAAGGTGTGGTGGGGTCTGTGGCCTTGGGGCGGGAATGGGCAGGGGGGATCACAATCTCTCATCAAACATTGGTGGGCATAACATTTATACTCGATCACAAAAAAGAGGTGCAAAACATATTTGGCAACAAACTGTACAGTTGTTCTCAAATAAAGTGGAACACACCTTATAATCATCCAGACTGCAGATCGTTGCTTTTTGGCAACGTTGGGGGGGCAGCAGGTTGAAGAGGTTCTCGAGGATATTCCGAGTCGCCTCTGTGGTAAACAGTTCAACCCCAAACGACGGAAAGCAAGTCCAGTGGCAAGGATAAAAACGTGGTTGTCGTTGGTAGTACAGTTGTTCTCAAATAAAGTGGGACACCTTATAATCATCCAGACTGCAGATCGTTGCTTTTGGGCAACATTGGGGGGCTCTTTGGTAAACCGTTCAATCGTCTTTGTCCCCATATCAGTATCAGGGGGTGGGGGTGGGGTTGTCGAGGAACTTCTCGGCGCGTCTCGGCGAAACGCGAGAGGACGCTCTCTCCCAAAGACTTGGTGAAGTGTAAGCATCAGGATGTTCCTGGAAGCGTTCACATCGCGGTCCCAAGTCTTCCCGCAGTGAAGCATACCACCGCTCTGTTATGAATCCGCTTGCGTCCTTCTGTACATTCCCAAGCTGTACCGTCTCTGGTTCCAGGTGGTCGATGTAGAAGGGCTCTGGTTCCAGGTGGTCAATGTAGAAGGGCTCAATGATTGCGAAACCAAGTGGTGCGGCTGAGAGCTGCAGCGTGACCTCGGTGTATGGCAGAATCATGTTAGGGTTTGCGTTAGCAATATACTTCTGGAGGGCATCCATGCACAGAGCAGGCGCATGCGACGCGTGGTCGGATGTGTAGGTGGATCGAGCGTCCTCCTTGTAGCATTTCAGGATCTCTCAGTCTGACGAGTCGTAGAGGACGCAGAGACGGCGCGTGCTGCTCCCCTCGAGGGGCATGTTGCGCTTCGGCCAGACCAGAGTCGTCGATCCACTGGTGGGGAGACTGCCGTCTGGATTGCACACGTGGTTGATTGTGCGCACGAGCAAGCGTTTGGCCTCAAACACAGTCTTGATGCCTGCAAGCAAGGATTTTCAACAAGCAAGATGGGGTGTGAGTTTGTGCATGCGGAATGTTGCCAGTTTAACTTGGGTCAACTGAGCATCGGTCAACATCCCTTGCAGTTCATGGTACGCCGCGGCCCATGCCCTTTCCAACTCACGCTCGATCTGGGTGGACGTGGCATCCCGCACGGCTTGGATCTCCTTGTCCAGGCGCTGGATCTGGGTGGACGTGGCATCCCGTAAGGCTTGGATCTCCTGACGCTGGTTTGCCTGTTCCGCCTCAAGCTGCCGCAAACGATTATCAAAGTCACTCATCCCTTCCCTACATGCTCAAAATTATTTTGGAAATGTGAACGTGAAGACATCCATGCTCTTGTTGGATGCCATAGAAAACAACAGGTTTCTCTTAAGTTCAGTTTACTTACCATGCACAATTACGGTTATTCATGCTCTAGAAATTGAGTTATGCGGTTGCCACCCGTTGTTTGTACCAGTTCCCTGCTTTCCTGTACAACGCCTTACGAATGTCGTTCACATTGAATCCGTTTTCTTCGATCGTGTTTTGTTCCTCCTTGAACACGTCTCGGCACACCCATGACGAAAACTCAGAGACGCTATGTATCCGCAACTCCACGCCCTATTCAACCAGGCACTCGATACCTTGGCTCAACCGAGACTCGGTCGTGACGGACTCGACGAACTCGGTCACAGTCTTGATGTACTCTGCCTGCAAAGGCACCGCTTGCTTCGTGACGGCAGTGCAATGCGTCTTGCCCTTCGTCTTGAACCACAGACGAGACGATGGGTGGTCCACGCACGTCCACACGATGCCCTCGCCACCACCCTTGACACCGGCCATTTGGTACGCTAACGGACACTCTGCATCCACGGAGTTCGTGTGATCTGCCATGTAGTCTTGCGCGGGCTGCGTGTCGCTCATGTCGACTTCCACCTCGTACGTCGGAAAGTTCATGATGTTGAAGATCCATTCCTCCTGACAGAACACCGTGCTGTACTTGGTCATGTCAACCCATTCATAGTCTATTCTGATCGCAAATATCACAAACATCTTGGCGAGCTTACACAGGGCCACCTTGTTCTGCACACCTTTACCGCAGTACTCGCCACATACGACGATGTTCGATCTTATATCTGCTCCATGGATCTCTTGGATACGATCGAACAGATCGGAGTACTCCTTCGCAGTCAGAAACATGTGGCAGCCTTGGTTGTCGTTGTCGACTGACAGGATTCTGTTTCGAGACTGAATGGTGTCGACGAAGTCAGGGGTTCCAGTAATGAAGTGCCTCACAATGTCCGAGTGCGTCCCGTGCAGTTTGACCGTGCCTCGGAACTTGAGCGTCTGCGGGATTGCGCTTCCGAAGACGTACGGCAACTCTTTCAGGACGTTCCTGAACTGCTGGATCGGGGGAAATGGAATGAAGGCCGGCATTCGACTAACATACAGTTGTCGGTGGTGCCTTAAGTCAAAAAGTAGCATGAAAAGTCAAACTGCTGTCTCACTGTATCCAAAAAACTCCAGCTGATTCTCTGTTCCTTTGTGAAGCTTCCATTTTGAAGGGATGCGTGATGGGCTACAAAAAAAAATTGATTTCGGTTCCCCATTCTGTTAATCAGCATCACATGGTCAGTCACGTGCTCGTGCCTTTCATCGTGCGAAACCACGTCAACTAGACGTGGCCACTTAAAAACCACGTCAACTAGACCCTGTTCTCTGTTTTTTTCCATGAATACAGGGGCTCTGCTTGGTATCGACAGCGTTTCGAAGTTTAGTTATTTTCGGAAAGCAAACGAGGCAACTACTGTTGCAACCTCCCAAGAATATTTTATTAAGATTTTCGGGTTAAGACACTACACAATATTTTGATGCGATCATGCCTGCCTGCAGAATGAACGATCTATCCCCTTTCCTAAGATCTGTTGTAATGGCGAGCAGAATGCGATCCACCTGATCGGATGATGTGTGCACTCCTCCACCCGTCTTGCACATCCAGGCGAAACACTCACAGTTCCATCTGATAAGGCGGTACTCGTGCAAGCTTGCATGGGGCAACTGGATAAGCAGACTGGCAATGTTGACTGCTCGCTCACGTTGCATCACCTCGTCTCCTTCCTCCATCCAAACGTGCAGTGTCCAGCTAAGAACACGTCGTAGCGCACAAACTGAAGTTTGGCATCGCGCATTTTGCTATTCCCGGTGGGGGAGCTGAAGTTAGCGATGCTTGGTGTATCGCTGATGTGAGGGCGAGATACAATGCCATGGTGTGCATAACCATTGCGCCACCCCCCGATCATCACAACAATGTGGTCTCCGTGGCGTAAGGTCTCGAAAGCCAGAGCTGTGTTGTGCACCACGGTGTTTGTTGGGGCCAACGACTAATGGCCAGCATCCTGGTCCTCCAGCAATTGCAATAACGAAGCCATCCTGCGTCGTGAACAACGGAGCAAATGCCCTTGCAGTGAGGTGATTGCAGATCTCCATTGGAGCGGGTACAGGCAGCTCTGAATGTGTATTGTCAAACTGCGCCATACGTTGGAAGGAATCTGCTTCATGCATAACATGCTCAATGTTGGTATCTTCATCGTGATTAGATGAGACGACGATGAGGTTTTTTTCAATATATTTGTTCCAGGTTCAGTGAAGCTCAGTGAGTGACTGAGGACTCGTACGTTATTCTCTTCTACTTTATTGATTGATGGAGAGGTGACCTGGGAACATTTTACAATTTTACACTATGCGTGCACCTCTACAGAAAATGAGCATTTGTGTTAGTTGAGTGTAAATTATGATTGTGGTAATCCAAAAAACCTGATTTCGGTTAATATACTGTTACCATTATCCCCCGTATTATGCTCAGAATCTATCACCCTAAAATAATTGTAGTATTTAGTGCTGTAAAAGCCATCCGGAACAGTCCATGATTTGGTGTCTCCCCCTGTCCATACGATTCCTGTATGCCCATCAAGCTTCTCCCATGTTGTGCCGTTTGAAGAACCTAGAACAAATAAACTTCTGGGTGACCTAGAAGGGTAATAAGCCAAAGATGACATGTTATAGGACTTCAAGTTGATAGAAATAGGAAGCTTGTGTTGTGTAAAGTCACCTAGCACACTAGTGAGAGTTCCACCTACATAATAAGCTGTATTCTGCTGTGCAGAATAAGCACCAGTATAACTGTATTGAGACCATGCATAAATCTGAGTGAAACCAATTCCCTTGTTGAAGGTTAAATATGGGGATGCACCATAACCGACAGCCGATGCAATATACCCACCAGAACTATAGGATGTCATTGCAGAGGTGGGATATTCTGTAATAGTTGGGGTTGATGCAATCGTTGTAGTGCTTTGTGATGTTGTAGTACCAGGAACATTGATGGAGTTGTACGGCGTAACGGTGAATGTGTAGGGACTGTTACTTGCAAGCCCAGAGGCATTGTAAAAAGACGTACCTGACAGGATGTATCCGGAGGAGCCTCCCCCGGTCCACGTCACGATTACCTTGGTATATCCACTACCCGTCCAGTTTACCCGTGCCCCTGACGTTGTAACATTGGTCAGTGTCAAATTGGTCAACGTCGATGGCAGAGTTTTTACACTTAGCGTGGAAGAAGCGCCTTCCTTGTCAGTCGAGGAAGCAGGTATCAATGTAATACCTGAAATGCTATTTGGCACCATCCCTGGTACATCGACCGTGAACACGCCATAGGGTATCGATGAGGATCCACCCAGCCAAATTAATTACAAGAAACGCATAATTTCTAACGAGAATCTAGGTCTACGACAGTTGTCCCGTTGAAAACGATGCCATGAGTGGTTCTTGTTAAGATCATTTGCTCTATTGTGTACTAGTAACGCCGACCTTTCTCACCCGTGAGGCGTTTAACATTGGGGTAGAGCCCCACCCCAGCGTGCTCTAGGAGCTCGGCAGCCAAGATCAAAGGGTTCAGGCAGTAATGTCTGCTATGGTCAAGAGTGGGCCATAGGTTCGAGTACATCTGCAATGCTACATCCATGTCAGCATCTGTAATGGCGTGGCTGGTAGGATAGGTGTCACGCCATGTCTGCAAACTTGAGCGAGTGAGGCACATATTGTTTATCTGCCAGAGAGCGATATGTTTCTAATAAAAGTAATGTGGCCTGAATTTATTTTTGATTCGAGAGCAGACCAACTACGACTTGGCTTGCTTGCGAGTTTCACAAAGTTCACTCGCGATTCTGAGACCGGAGATCGCGGAAACGCATTCAATAGGTGGGTTTGCGTGGGAGACGCTTTTGGAATCGTTTAATTCTGACACCAGCCAAGAAAGTTAGGGGATATCAAAGTTTGTTTGGTGTGACTTTCTTTCCATTTGCTGCGCAGATTCGTATTCATTCGCACGCATCCACCCCCCTCTCGCGGTGGGGACCTGCAAGCAAGCTATCAGGGTGCAATTTGTGTTCTTGGGATTCATGAATCTATACAGATGCAGGCAGCGTCGGTGATAGGCGACCTGAACTGTCAAGTCATCCACGTCCGTACACACGTCAAGCTGGATGAATACAATGAAGCTTTGTGGGCGGACTACAAGTGGTCTGTGACAAACGTAACAGCTTCCGACCCGCTCCTGCACTTTTCTTGTATGTCGAGAATTCTTAACGACAATTTTATAACGGCGATGTCGTACATTTATTTCCATCTGATATATGTTTCATTTTACTGTTCCGCCGACTGTAGGTGGTGCGCGTCTGATTGCAAAATATTAGCGCTTATGTATTAATAACAACCAACATGGGACACAAATTTGTCATCATATCTGCCTCTTGTCCGTCACTTGAAGCATACAACCATATATTACATCCACTACAGGAAATCATGGGGTTTCGCATCATAGCACTTGATGAGCCCCTTACATATTGCGTGACTGAACTACTCTCGGTGTGGCAGGTGACTTCATTGCCAGCCATCAGAGATGACAATGGACTCTTCTGCGGCCGTCAAGCACTGATGTGGGCGCAGGAGAAGGGGTTCGACATCATAGAGGATGCTCTCGATGCATGTAGTGTCACAATCAGCGAATTGAAACAACTGACTAGCGCAAATAGACCAGGGGGGCAAAGAGTGAATCCTGTGCATACATTATAATTCTCTACGGACATTCAAAAGTACAGAGAAAGCTCTAACGTTGTTTGTATCGACGAAGCAGGATTTTAAGCAGTCGAACAAAGAAAATGTATCTTTTCAGAGGAGCCTCCGGAATAATTCTTCAGTATTTATTTGTTGTTGAAATAATTGTTGTTCCCGAGATGGAGTGTGCGTTTTTGCTGAGTTTGTGAGCAATGCACCTGTCATTCAGCGTGGATACGTGTTCGGCCCCTGACAATTTTATAGAAGTGCCTACACCTGTTCTTCATTGGATTCCCGTCACTCCACACATGATATTGTAAGCATTTGAGACAAGACTGCAGCTGCTTGTTGTGTTGCACCTTGAATTTCTCAAAAATGTCTTCCTCTATATTTTTATACATTGTTAACGAAACTAGATCATGCAACACCTTTGAGTCGTACAGCAAGATCTTTGTTTGCGTATCAATCATGTTGATGATCGTGTCTAACACATCTTGTGGCAATGCACCCATGAGCTAAGATGTGTTTTTAGTTAAAGCTAAGATGTGTTTTTAGTTAAAGCTAACGGAATAAACATGTATCTCAACGCTAATGTTCTGAGTCATATCATGCACATGTGCGACATACACACTCAGATGGTGTGCCAGCATCGTGCAGTTTTAAATGCGGACGAGCATGAACAGGGCGATGCAATACGGAGGGTCATTGATGAGGAGGACACGGTCACCTAACGGTGTCTGTGCAAATGGGCATTCAAGAGCAATATCGTTTTAAGTGAGCCGTCGTATTTTTCTGCGATCTTGATACCTTCTTCTTTACGAGGGTTCTTACAGGTCTTCTTCAGATCTGAGACAAGGACCTAAACTGTCTTGCTGTACTGCAAGCTCAAGGAGACTCCGTCAGTACAGATGCTGCAGTCGAAAACCCACCCATTCTTGACAGGTTTTCTGAAGAAGGAACCTGCGACTGTTTTTCGGGCGTTCACAAGCGTGTCATACAAACCCTTTGCATGTCTGTACTCGTCAGTAGCCTTGATATCCTTAACATCATCATCGTACTGCTTCATGACCGACTTGTATGCCTCCCATTCACCAGGACCACATGATTTTTTCTTCTTCTGTGCAGGCCTCTGGGACAACATGAAGCTGTCGGGATTCTTTACATGTTCCCACTTGGAAAGCTCAACGATGTTCTGGTCATTGGGGAACATGTGCCTGAACAGGTTCACGAGAGTCTTCAGGTCAAGGAAGGTTCGGCACTTGAATTGGTCAAGTTTTCGTAAGTAAGTCCCAGACGACAAGGTGTGACTTTCAAATGTTCCTAGCTGTATTGGTCACGCACTCTTCACTGTAACATTATTGTAACAAGCATCCTTGACTTGACGACCCCACAAAATTATGAAATGTATCTGTATAAAAATTTGACAGATAATGGGTGTTCCTGCCTCCCGGCCGATTTTTTAAATTTCTAATCAGGATTTAGAGCCTCCTGAACGACTCGCTAGCTTGAGACATCAGCACAAAGGAATCACAAATCCGCTCCATACCATGTTTCGCAACCAGTCAAAATCGGCCGGGAGGCAGGAACGCCCATTAGATGGAATCCTTAGCATTTATCTCTATTTTTCTATTGTTGGTCGTCGCCGGCTTTCTCATCGCCTCGCACATTTCCCTACGAAGAGATATCAACACACATGAAGACGAGTTGGGAGATCTCGTATTGCGGTCGAATGCCGAGTTCAAACGCTCTCAACAAGTGGACACCATGCATTCCTCTTCTCTGGAAAAGCGAAAGCAGTCTGATGTGGAGATTAATACGATGTTGAAAGACGGTTTAGCGACGGTCAACTCAAGATCTAACGACCTTAATTCCCACATCGTCGCAATCGAACGTAAACAAAAGGCATTGGACACGAAGGTGAATTTCTCAACAGGTCTGTCTGCCAAAGGAACTTTGAATGTAACTGGAGCCACTGCCAAGGTCTGCATTGACGGGATATGTATGACAAAGGGAGACGTCGCCGATTTCAAGGCCGCCTTCGCTCAATTAAAGCAGAAACCACCCGCTAAGGCCTCGGTCGCTCAATTAAAGCAGAAACCACCCGCGAAGGTCTCGGTCGCTCAATTACAGCAGAAACCACTCGCTAAGGCTTCGGTCTCACAATTACAGCATAAACCACTCGATGTGGCCTCTTGGTGTTACGGTGCCAAACCTGGCTTTTGCTACACTTGCAACGATGTCACAAGTGCATACAAAGCGAAAGGATGGGAATACAACGAGAATGATTTTGAACAGTGCAGGAAACAGGTAAAAACACTGGAACAGTTAAATGCACAGGAAATCGCGAATATAGGAATCTTGAATAAAAACTATTCGTCTTAGATGAGAGGCAGCTGCCTTGTACAAACATAAACTGTTTAGGGAGTTGGTACTACAGTCGGCGGAACAGTAAAATGAAACATCCCAATAAACGGTATAAGGCGTCGACAGACGTTATAGTGTAAGAGTGGATGGTCCTACAAAATGGCCCGTCCAGCAAAGAAACCTCCTTTCATGACGCATTGCACATCAACAAAGACCCCGTGTTCTTTTGGGCCACGGTACCGGGGAAGAGTCGATCGCTTAAGTGCGGCTGGTCCTTCAATGGACACTCTCGAAAGTACCGACAAAAAGAACGATACGGAGTCTGCAGGATGGAGAGCCGTGATCTAAAAAAGAACCACGATATTCTCGTTAACATCCTGCAATTTGTTGATTCAAAATCGTATTGGTGTTCCACTGCCCCGTGGGTTGCTACACCATTAGGTTACACCGTAAGGTGTGCCGTACACGAAGCGGTTTCATTTTAGTATTCCGTTGACTGTATGATCCTCCATGTCAAGTTGTAGGATCCATAGTGGAACCGTTGCACACAAACATAGCTTGCTGCTGCTGTCTGCAAATCCTTAGAATTTGAATGCCGCAGTAAGCGATGACATATGACCGATTAATCTTGATGATGTAGGTGTTCTCCACGCGCGCAGCCTTAATGGTAGTTACATCTGTTGTATCATGCACACTCAGCTCAGGTGTGAACACTGTGATACCATCTGCATTCTCTGTCCAAACGCGTCCCGTGTGGTTTGACAAGCTTTGAAGCTTGATGACTATGTCTGGCGCCATGTCACTCCGGAGCACGTGGACGGTGCGATTCATATAGCTTATCGACATGGGAACAATGCCTGTAGAAGTCATGACAACAGGTGTATTACACACACACACAAATAGTCGCTTTATATTAATAATGAGGCCTCCGACAAAAAAGAACGGACGCTTGATGAATGGATCGAGTGGGCCGGCGCGCTCCGCATGAACGCATCGAATTGCAGAAAATTAACAAAATGCAACGAGAAAGTATCGGATGCGGGTGAAGTCGTTGACAAAACTTCAAAGCCCCGTCATCCTCACGCAAATGGCGGAACACTGTGTCGTCCGTACCACATTAAACAAGCGGAGCCCCCACAAAGGAGTCCTCGAACGAGAAACATCAACCAGCACATTGTAAAACATCAACCAGCAGACACACTACATCGTGGCTGGCGTAGATACGTGATTCTTGGAATCTATGCCAGATGTCTAGATGTCTAGATGTCATGTACCCAGTGGTCCCCGACGCTGCCTTTTGCATGGAGCGGCTCAACGCCCACGGAAAAGGCGTTGAGGATCCGCTACGGTCCACAGTCAATGATGCTATGTGTAGCCACAGTCAATGATGCTATGTGTAGCCACAGTCAATGATGCTATGTGTAGCCACACCTCAGTTGGGATCCCATGATGTTGATTGTTGTGCCTGAGGGAAAACAAGTGCGTGGAATTAAATGTTGTTGATACTGATCGTGTTTACCTTGGACGTGAAGAAACAAATGGGGATAAGTAGGGATTTATTGATGTGGTGAACGGGTTTTGTGAATGAAATAATGAAAGTATGGAAGAATAAATAGATCGCGAAACCCGCTCCGCAACCCCATGGCACACACCGCATGCCTCATGACCCCATGGCACACACCGCATGCTACATGCCTCATGCAACCCCACGGCACACACCGCATGCCTCATGACCCCATGGCACACACCGCATGCCCCATGCAACCCCATGGCACACACCGCATGCCCCATGCTACCCCATGGCACACACCGCATGCAAAAACTGGAGGAGGGCTGGGGGGGGGTAGCGACAGAGGAGGAGGGCTGGGTGGGTAGCAGGGGAGGAGGTTGAAGAAGGTGCAGCAGGTTGAAGAATTTTACAGAAGCGTTGGCATACATACATACATGGCATACATACATGGCATTCTGATATTTAGTACATGCAAATTCCTTATTACACGTCAAGCCATGCCAAATGTCACCAACTCCCATGTGACACCCGGAGCCAAGAAATGGTGATGTAGTTCTCGTAGGTGTGTCCTGCTCGAAAAACTAACCAAATATGAACGCAGCAATTTAAGCCAACTCAGTATTATAGAGCAAGTATAGGATGTCGTACATCTCACTGGGAATCACGTGGTGCACCTCGTTGAGTGCACCATTCAGATTCTGGGACAGTTTGTCCATCCACATGTGATCATCCTCGGTCATGCGCGCATCGCGCAAGGAGTTGGCCTTGTCGGGATGCAGACTCAGGATCATCATCTTCTGTTCAGTCCTCGTCCAAACGCCATTAAACCAGGCGTCAAGGGCTTTGTTAGACAACCAGTACGTCCACCAGCTGGTGGACATGGTCGCCAGGGTAGGCCCGCCTGCGAGGAACGTTTCTAAGATCCCTGTCCTCTCCAGCAGCCCGGATACGTCTTCAAACGTGTGGGCCGGCTGATATACGGCCTCGGGCTCGGGCTCGGGCTCGGACTCGTCGTCAGACTCGGACATGGCCCGGGCTTGGGCATCGGAATCGGACTCGGCATCGGACTCGGACATGGCCTGGGCCTCGTCGTCAGACTCGGACTCAGACATGGCCTGGGCCTCGTCGTCAGACTCATCATCAGACGATACCAAGGATACAATGCACGGCTCATGTGCGTTCAAAACGCAGTTGCATATTTGTGTAACACAGTCGCGAACAATGTCTTCATCTTCCCTTGATATGTCGATGATGTACGGTTGTTCTGACATGTTGTATGCAGGTCATGTAATCACTCATCTGCATACACAAGCCGATATTCAGCATTTTCATGTCATGTGCCAGCACCAACTAGAACAACCGTCTCAGAATCCATTTTTACTAATCATCACAATTTTTCCGTGTTAATTGTACGCAGGGGTGGGGGGATGGACAAGCAGCGAGCAGTTGAGCAGCGGTGGAGCCCCTGCAAAATAGGTGCTGCAAATTGAGGCCACTCAAACACACTGTCACTGTAGAGACTCTTTCCCAACACAAACACACTGAACAATAGGTTGCACATGCAGGGCCCCTCCAAATAATGTCCAAATGTGCGCACCTGTCACAATAAAAACAACACTGACAAAAATAGGTTTCTGCACCTGAGGACACTCTCACCCATAACTGTCAAACTGTTAGAGAATCTTCACAACCAAACCACATGCAAAATGGTGATGCACATGGAGGCCAATCAATAATACTGTTCCCAAACTGTAGAGCATCTTTCCACAACAAAACACCACTGAAAAACACGAGGTGTCTGCACCGGGGACAATCCAACACCTACACTGTCCACACTTGTCCGAGACTCTATCAACACACCCCACATGAACCCTCGGTGTCTGCACAGTGACGGACACTCCAACTAACTACGTCCACCTGTAGTGTCGGGTTTTTCTTTTTTGTTTTTGCGAATCTTTCACACCCAAACACCACTGCCACACAAGGTGTCTGCCCCTGAGGACCACTCAAAATAACTGTTACGATGCTAGAGAAACTTCACAAAACCAAACACACTGAAAAAATAGGTGTTTGCAATGGGGACACCTCTAAAATCACTGTCAAAAGTAGTGAATCTTTCCACAACACACCCACCTGAAACTAGGTGTCTGCACCATAGGGACACTCAAAAATAACTGTCCAGCTGTATCGACAGAAATCTTTCCCCACCCCACCCACCCCCTGCCACCTCGGTGTTGCACATGCGGACCTCCCCCCTCCCGTCCAACTGTAGAGCATCTTTACCCCCCCCACCAACTGCCCATCGGTGTCGGCCCCATGCGGACCACTCCCCCCCCCCCATCCCTGTCCAGCTGCTAGCGCATTTTCCCACCCCCCCACACTCTGCCACACTACGCATGTCCTGCCATGAGGACCATCCCAATCCTGTCACCATGTAGAGCATTTTCACAAACCAACACACTGCAACACATAGGTGCCGCACCCCTGAGGCCCCTCACCATACCCCTGTTCCGCTGTAGAGACTCTTCCACCACACACAAACACACCTGAAAAAATACGGGTCTGCCACATGAGACAATCAACAATAAAACTGTCCAATGTAGCCAGCCTCTTCACAACCCCACACACACTGAAAAATAGGTGTCTGCACATGAGACCAATCCACATTAACTGTCAAAAATGTACGAGAAATCTTTCACAAACCAACACACGCAAAATAGGCGTCAGCAAATGAGGCCATCAACATAACTGTTAAATGTAGAGAATCTACACAAACAAACACACTGAAAAAAATAGGTGTCTGCACATGAGGACAATCAAAATAATGTCAAAATTAGCTGAATTTCCCAAACAAAACACATGAAAAAGGTGTTGACACCCATGAGGACACTCCACAAATAACTGTTAAGATGTAGGCAGACTCTTTCCCCACACACCAAACACACTGACAAAAAATAGGTGTGCCACAGAGGACAGATCACCTAATGTCCCACTGTCGTGCATCTTTCACAAAACAAACCACCACTCGACAAAATAGGTGTCTGCACCATGACGGACACTCCAAATAAACGTCAAGATGTAGAGAATCTTTCAAAAACAAACCCATGAAAAAACATAAGGTGTTCACTGAGGACACTCAAAATACCTGTTTACAAAATGTAGGAATCTTTCCACCAACAAACAATGGAAAATAGGGTGCACATGAGGACACTCAAAATAACGTCAAGAATGTAGAGACTCTTTCACAAAAAAACACAATGAAAATAGAGGTGTTGACACATGAGGACAATTCAACATAACTGTCACAAGAGAGAATCTTTCCACAAACAAAACACATGAAACAGAGGGTGTCTGGGCACATGAGGACACTCAAAACATAACTTTATCAAGATGTAGAGAATCTTTCACAAAACAACACACTGAAACATAAGTGGCGCACATGAGGACAAATCAAAATAACTGTCCAAATGTACATAGTGAATCTTTTCACCAAACAAACACACGTGAAAAATAGGGTGTCTGCACATGAGGACACTAAAATAACTGTCAGATGTATCGAGAAATCTTTCCCACCAAATACCACACTGAAAAATAGGTGTGCACATGTTGAGGACAATCAAAATAACTTGTTCCAAAAATGTTAGTGAATCTTTAACAAACAAACACACTGAAAAATAGGTTGTCTGCACATGGGACAGTCAAAATAACTGTCCACAATGCCGAGAGAGAGGATAGCGAATCTTCACACCCCACAAAACACCACCTGAAAAATAGGTGTCCTGCACAGAGACAATCCACTAATTGTCAAAATGTAGAGAATCTTTACAACAAACAACACTGAAAAATCGGTGTCTGACACCTGAGGGACCAGCCAAAAACTGTACAAACAGGTATAGAATCTTTCACAAAACAAAACACTGAAAACAGAGGTGTCTGACACCATGAGGACACTCAAAATCTGTCACGATGTAGAGCATCTTCACAAACAAAACAACATGAAAACATCGGTGTTGCACATGAGGACCATCAAAAAAAACTGTCCAAAGTAGTGAATCTTTCACAAACAAAAACACTGAAAAATAGGTGGCTGCACATGAGGCACACTCCAAAATAACTGTAAGTAGAGAATCTTTCACCAATAAACACACTGAAAACAATAGGTGTCTGCACATGAGCAACAACATAAACTGTCAAAAGTAGTGCATCGTTCACAAAAAAACACACTGTGAAAAATAGGTGTATGCAGCATGAGACAATCAAATAACTGAAAAGTAGAGAATCTTTCACAAACAACACACTCGAAAACAATAAGGTGTTGACTGAGGACAATCAAAACTACCGTCAAAATGATTAGAGAAGAGAAATCATCACAAAACAAACACACCTGAAAAAATAACGGTGTATAGCACATGAAGGACAATCAACATAACGGCTCAAAACAGTATAGATCTTTCACAAACAAAAACACACTGAAAAATAGGTGTGACTGCAATGAGGACATATAAAATAACTGTTCAAGATGTAGAGAATCTTGCCAAAAAAAAACAAAAATACACTGAAACAACATAGGTTGCCACATGAGGACACTCAAAATAACATTCAAAATGTAGTGAATCTTTCACAAACAACAATGAAACAATAGGGGTCTGGCACATGAGGACAATCAAAAATAACTTCGTTAAAAATGTAGTGAATCTTTACAAACAAAAACACACTGAAAAAATAGGTGTTGAATGAGGACACTCAAAATAACTGTCAAATATGTATAGAATCTTTCACCAATAAACACACTGAAAAAAACAGGGTGTCTGACCATGAGGACACATCCAAAAATAACTGTCAAAAAACTGATAGAATCTTTCACAAAATTAAACCACTGGAAAATAGGGTATCTCTGCACATGAGGACACTCAAATAACTGTTCACAAATGTAGAGAATCTTTCACACAACAACCATCTGAAAAAATAGGTGCTTTGACATGAGACAATAAAATAATAAAGCAAACAATTTGCATGACCTTAGGTCCTCTGCGGACGATATATGGAGACTAGACGACTTGGGTATGTTCCTGTGTTAGAAAAAATTGGAGATAAAAATCAGTCCAGGCAGTGCGCAGCAGCATTTGAACTCCCGATAAGCTAAGGTCGACCATCTAAACCGATTCCCGCAACCTGTTTGAAGTTTATCGAGACAATTGCGTCAAGTGCAGGCACAAGGGAATTGCAGAGAGAGAAAAGAAAAGAGCATTTTGACTAGGCCCTGTAAGCTAGGTCACGACCATTTCAACCATCGATCTAGCATCTGTACCGTAACTCGAAACATTAGCGATAGTGCAGGCGGAATTGCAGAACAACAGGAGCAGCATTTGACTACTCTGCTAAGCTAAGGTCACGACACAATCTCAACCACGGATCTAAGCATCCCTGTAAGTTATCTCGAGCAATGCGATAGGGAACAAGGCAAGGAAAGCAAGAAGAAGAACGCAGCATTTACTATCCTGGTAAGCTAGGTCAGGACATCTCAAAACCGATCTAGCATATCCTGTAAGTTATCGAACATGGACGTGCACGTCATGCCATGCGCAGCTAAGCAGCAAGCATTTGCATAATCCTGTAAGCTAGATCCGACCCATCTCAAACTCGATAAACGCAGCATGAAGTTATTACTTAGTAAAACAAAATGCGAGAAACATGAGTGCAGGCAAACGGCAATTACTGCAGCACAAAAAAGACAAAGCATTAACTTTCACTTATCTGTAGTAGACAAAGATAGGTAAACTAAAAACGAACCCATCTCGAAAAATTGACGCAGTGCAAGCATGCATTGCAGCACTAAAGCCGCAGCAAGCAAAATAATCCTCGACCGCAGCAGCAAATCCATTGCCTATCCTGTAAGCTAGATCCGCTAATCTCATCGCGATATAACGCCATCCTATCATTTATAGAAACAGTCGCGACAGTAAAAGGAGGACATGCAGCAGCAGCCAGCATTTGACTACGGTAAGCTAGTCGGGACAATCTCGAACAATTGCGACACAGGCAGGCATGCATTGCATCAGCAGAGCAGCATCAGCATCAGCTATCAGCATCAGCATCTACCAAACGATCCTGTAAGATATTATCCGACCAGCTCAAATCGAATAGATAATGTCAGTTACGAACAGTCGGAAGTGTACAGAGCAGGCATGCGCATAAGCATCTAACAACGGTTGTAATCATATATCGACCAACTTCCACAGGTTGATTGAAAAAAACCCGATTTGATACGCGACGCAGAGCAAGCTCAGTTCCCTGATGACGCAAGACGAACAGACAAAGCAGTTCCCCTGAGCAATGCGAGAACGACAAGAGTTCTGAGCAATAGAAGGCAAGCATTTTTCAGTGAGCAATGCGAGCAATCAGTATTCCTGAACGTAAGACGCTTAAACATGTAACCGGTCGAAGATATCTAATTCTTTACTACGCGAACAAGCAGGACCCCACTCCTAGCAATGCAATCGGACAATATGAACATCACAAATTAGCGAACAGGCGATGAACAATCCGTCAGCCGAAATCCTGGAAGAACTATTTTCAAAGACCACCTAACGTGGGACTTCGAAAATTCCAGAAATTTGGGTGGTACCAGCGAAAGAATGTGGTGCCCCTCGATGGAATCCTGAAAGGCAAAAGAGGAAATGAAATCCTACCAAACCCATACATGTTCAGGCTGAACTTCGAACGTTTTGACGTGTCTATCCCATGTGAACGTCACCTTTAACCGATGCGACGCGTTTGCTGGTCACGCCAGACTCGCAGACACGAACTACAGGGCAATCGTGTGGATTCTCGCAAATGATAAAATTTGTCCGGGCAGGTGTGGGTTCGCATGTCCGGGTAGCCGCGAACACGAACCTCGGGCATGCCCCAATTGTAACCCCATGCACACACACGCACCCCCCTGCCCATGCATAGAACCAAATGGCAACACACCGCCTGCCCCTATACCGTTTTTTGATGTTTACATTTTACTGTTCCGCCGAACACCTGTAGGGATAGTGCGGAAGACGGGTATGGCTGGGTATAGATACGGCGCCAGGAAGGGGGGGGGGTTGTCCCGCCAAGAGGGTGTTCGCAGGGGGTGTTATCGCAGGATAATGATAGGTAAACATCCTGCAATTTGTTGATCCAAAACGTACATTGTGTTCCACTGCCCCGTGGGTTGCTACAACCATTGGTTACACCGTAAAGGATGTGCCGTGACACGAAGCGGTTATTTAGTATTCCGTCGACTCTGTAATATAGATTTGAAATGAATATAAATACAAGAAATAACATATTTGAGAACAACTGTAAGCAGCAAGAGCGATGCCGCGCTGGCGATTTCGTCGAGCTTATTTCTGAGTACCGGAGTAGCAATGAAACTCAATTGATGGACAGCAACAATGGTCGCGAAAGTTAGTCCAAAAGACCTACTAATAGATCCAAAGTGCACCGCCAAATCATAAAAACTTAATATTCCCTGACACCTAATCATGGGATCGATCTCGGAACGGGGCGCACCATTGTGACCAAGCAATAACATTGAGGTAGAGGAACGTGGGTAGTGGTGAAAGGGCCAAATGGTTCAATGGAGCATGAAGTCACAAATACGCCCGACTAACAGGGTGAGTGTATCACGCAATCCCCTAACAGTGCTTTAAAGCGCCATATCCGCACATCGAATGGCTCCATAACGATAGTGGTTCACAACGTACACGAGAACTGCAAGGCGGCTACCGAGATAAATAGTGAAGATACTCCACAACGCAAAGTTCAGCTGAGATAGCAATCATCGAAGACCCTCATCTAGAGGAATATGTGTGGCGGGTATCTCCATTATGGGTGGCGCCCATCAGCAGCTTCTCCCCATAAAACGATGTAGAAACCGTTGGTCGGATGGGACCGGCATACAATGGGCGTTCCTGCTTCCGAAAGGCCTTCCAATCTTCCCAATCACTTTTTGGGGGGTTTTGATGCTTTCAAAACAAATCAATTTACGATTTGAAAAACGTAAGGAGGTAGCTCAATTTTGACCAACAGTGCGGAAAGAGCTGAAAAGACGGAGGAAAGACAGGCCGCACAGCTTGCGAAGGTTACAACGTTGAAATGCCAAGTATTTTGTAACAAAAGAGTTAACATCAATTCGTGTCTACATTATAATTGTAAGAAATAACGGGAAAGCGGAACGGTTATAAGGCTAAGTACCACCACTAAGGAGGCGAATTCAGCTTTTACATCTTACAATAAAACTACGTAAGGATAATTCATTTAATTTTCTAATTTAGATTAAAAAAGCGGCTATTGTGGCAACCATCGTACTCTTCCCTCCCTACTCCCCCCCCCTCCTCCGTCCTCCTTCCTCCCCATTCCTCCTCCACTCCATATGTACCCTCCCCATCTCATCATAATCCATCTCCTCCTCCGCGCAAATAGTCTGCATTGTCTCATCCGAATGGCCCGCCTCTGCCCTGGTGTCCCTTCTCAATGCGATTGACAAGCTAGGAGCATGATTGTGTAAGGGGAACTTTCTCTGGATCTTCAATTACCCTTTGGTGGGTTCGAGCTAAATTGAAATGCGTCAATGGGATATCGACACGTTCCATGTTGCTTGCTCCTAACCCCCACGGTAATTAATCGGGCACAAGCTGTGGGCCATCAATTTCTGGCCAAGTTGGCTATTGGGTTCAGTGTACCCAAATCCTGAGGCCCAGCAGTACAAGGGCTTTTAAATACACACATTCCACTTCATTCACTGGTAGTGATTTGACCCCTCACAACGTTCCCATCCTATCAATCCGCTAGAGTATCCATTTGACCTTGAACCACAGCGACATCATGACAAACAACCAAATCAGTAGGGCTCGTGGCTATTTCTCTATCCGGCTGTCCTGGAAGAATATAAGTACAACACACCTCCTCCTCTGGCTTTCCAAGTGTCTCCAAAGAGTGTGCAACCTTCATATAGTTGGCAATCTCGTTTACGTGCAGGTAAAAGGTCTGACCCACCCATGGCCAAAGACTCATCAATGCTGCATTAAGCGCTTGGGCCATTGATTCTCAGACTGTGTCCGAACCGACTGAGTTCTGACAACTCATGGGAAGTCGAACAACATGCTTGGTATCTTCGAGAGTACGCCCCAGTCACCGCATCACTCTGGTTGAGTGCTACCAATAACTCTTCTACAACTTGAAGAAATCAGTCACCATTATTGACTGGCTCTCCACAAGTTTCACGAAGCCGGCGTAGGCAATATGTTTGAAGGGATTGAGCAGTGGATGGGCCAATCGGTGCTGGTTATGTCCATCGGGCTGTGGTCATCGGCTGTGGTTCCTAGAACAGAGGTCCTCGCGAGTGTCAGTACAAGGACATCAGCTACGGGTCTGCAACCGGCCCGTCACGGAGGGTTTGTGCAAGGACCATCGGCATTGTGCCTGCAAGGACGTCAACCTCCGGGCTTCTTCTGTTAATGAATAGTCTTCCAAAAACAGCCGCCAAGCAGTTATGCCTCGATTCCTCGAGCTCTTTCAATCATTGTCTTGGGGGCTCCTTTAAATACTGTATATGTTGTCCCCAGTGGGACGCCTTGAGAGTAAATGGTTCCCAGCGTATTGACCCACACTTGTCCTTCCAGATCCGCACTCTGGCATACCCTCCCAGTAAGAGACCCTCAATATGTGGTGGGCAAACAGTCTTGAGTATATTAGTGAATCATTTAGACACCCATATTCTCCCGGCTATACTCGGGAGCATCCCTTGGTAATACATCTAGCGTCCTAGGTAACAATTTCCGTTGTCCTCATTTAGTTTCTTTATTGAAGGATGTAATGTAAATCAAGTGAGGACATGGGCCACCCGATTCCTCCCGAGCCTACGGGAGCATGTGCAGAAGAACATACACGCACCGGTAGCATTGAATTTGTAAAATATCAGAAATACAAGTATTCCTTACAGACTTTCCCGTGGGACCTTTAGTTACTGAATGCGTTTAGTGTAAACGGCGCTTAACTCACTGACGGTGCTGATGCCATGTCCGAACAACTTGTAAACGTGGTCTCGGAGGACAGCGGAGAAAGTCCCCTACTAGAGGTCACGAGTCTTGCCTGTGTAAGGGCACCCATTCTCTTGATAAGTTACCAACCAATGCCATCAGATGCGTCAGGGTGTTCCATCCATGTTCTTTAAAACCCTTGCGACGATCACAGAGTACTTTTGGTCACGATTGATAGGTGTGGTGTCCGGGAGGGGGAAAGGGACGTACACCTCACTCACACCAGTTTCATCTCACACCAGACAAGGACACAGTATGCGAACCAATGGAAAGCGTTCTGTGTCCTTATGCGCGTTGGCTATTGTTGCAAGAAGCAAACGGGGGGAGGAAGCTGTCCCTCTCTTCACGGACCCCGGTTGACGCAACTGTTGGAAGCAATGAATCTAGTCAGATTTGCATGGACTGCGAAGTTGTAGATGGCAAAGCCCCAATCACCAAATGAAGCCTCTCCTGGGAGAAACAATCCTGAGTATGTTAACATAGAAGGAAAATGAGTCAGACTATTAGCCATTATTTGTTAAGTAATCCTTTCAAGTTTTAAATACTGTGCTATGCTCACATCTGATCGGGAGGAATTTCTACGTGCGCTGTAATTGTATCACACCTGAGGCGTGTCTTAGAAAGATCACTCCGGCAAGTCTTCTATGTATGTGAGAAAGGGTGGCGTGATGAGGAAAGATAGTCTTCTGGTCATGGCAATCAGCGGAATTACTGCAAGAAGAGTGGTGTGTATCCGAGTTTGGTTTTCCTCACAATATTCGCTCGTTGGGAATCGTACAAGCTTCGATAATGATCGGAGGATGTGGCAGTATTCTCGACGTTTGGTGTTTTCACACTCAATTCGCTCCTAGGGTTTGACCAAAGCTCCCGATTAATGATCAAGAGGACTGTGGGTATTCTGAGTTTGTTTTTTCTAATCATATCGTTCGTTGTTTTCTTGACACAATGCTCCCGATATGATGGGAAGGACTAAGATGTTATTGCCGAGTACCAAAATAAAGAATCAAAAAAAAAATGCTGAGTACAGTTTTGAATCATTGCTCGTTAGGTTTGTCAGTGCTCTCGACTATGATCGGAGGAATGTGTGTATTCGAATTTGGTTTTCTCAATCATATAGCTCGTTGCGGTTTGGACAATGCTCCCGATTATGATCGGGAGGGATCTGTTGTATTCCGAATTTGGTTTTCTCAATTCATTCGCTCGTTGGGTTTGTCAAAGACTCCCGATATGATCAGGAGGACTTGTGGGCTTCTGAGTTTGGTTTTTCTCAATCACATTGTTCGTTGGGTTTGACAGGCTCCCGATTATGATCGGGAGGACTATGGGTTATGCGAGTTACAAAAAAAAAAAAAAAAATGCACTAGTAGAAACATGTTTCCGAATCATTCGCCGTTGGGTTTGTCAGTGCTCCCGATTATGATCCGCAGGACTGTGTGTATCCGGTTTGTTTCTCAATCATTCCCTTCGTTGGGTTTGTCACTTGCTCCCGATTATGATGCGGAGGAACTGTGTGTATTCCAGATTTGGTTTTTTCTCAAATCATTCGATCGTTGAGTTTGACAATGACTCCGATCTGCTCAGGGGCGGCCAAGAAGTCTTCCCGAATTGGTTTTCCTCAATCATTCGCTCGTGGGTACTTGAGTCGAGTTGTTGTGCTTTCCCGTATTATGATGCGGAGGAACGTGGGTCAGTCTGAGTTTGGTTTCTCAATCATTCGTTTGTTGGGTTCCGGACAATCTCCGGATTATGACGGGAGAGACTATGGAGTACTTTAGTTGGTTTTTCTCTATATATGAATATGATTTGAAACTCTGAAATCTGAATCTCCCAATCATTTGCTTTACCAACTATTGTCTTTCGCAGGGTCTACATGCAAAGTTAACCGTGGAAGTAAAACTCCAAGGAGGACGGGAAGGATTTGGGAGCAGGGTCATGACGAAGGATATGCGTAAACTTCTGCCACTCTTCCACATTTCCTACAGCCTCCGCGAAGAAGTCCGGCCCAGGCGCGACGAAGGTCAGCCTTCCTACAATCAACGAAGAGGACAGATCGCCCACAACTTTGTCAAGGTCCTCGTATTTCCCAATGGTATCTCCTTACCGCCCAGCTCCTGACATGGGCCTCCGAATGACTAGTGACTTCAAGCAACTGCGGCTGTAGTCCTTGCACTTCCGCAGGACGGAGTGTCGACCAGACACTGCTCCGCACATTAGGCCTCATTCGCCGTGATGAAACCCTCAACCAGTGAGCGTGCGTAGCCCGTGACCCATAGCCGCTGGCGACCACAACCCCGCCTTCTCGCTGTTCTTGGCACTTGCGCGCTCCTTGGTCATTCGTCCATGACGCCCGCATCCCAACATTCCCGTCGCATTGGAGTTTACTTCCAAGGTATCTGTCATTGTAGACCTGCCGGAAGATACATAGGCATGGTAAAGCAAAATGATTGAGATTTCAGATTCAGAGTCAAAATCGATTCAGAACAGAGAAAAACCAAAAATCAGAATACCACACTAGTCATCCCGATTCAAGCCGGGGCATTGCAGACCCAACGAGCAAAGATTGAGATAAAGAAAACACAAATTCGGAATACCACACAGTCTCCCGATCATATCGGGGGCATTGACAACCCCAACGAGCGGAAATTGAGAACACAAAACTCGGAATACAACAGTTCCTCCGATTCATAAATCGGGAGCACATGAAACACCCAGCCGATTACACGCGACATGATTCAGAAAAAACATGTGCTCGGCCTACCCAACAGTCCTCCCGATCATAATCGGGAGCATTGTCAAACCCAACGAGAGCGACTGTAATAGAGTGAGAAAACTCTAATTCGGAATACACACGTCCTCCCGATTATAATCGGAAGCACTTTGGACAACCACAACGAGTCTAACGGCGAATGATTCAGAAATCATGTAGTCGGCATTTTTTTTTTTCCTTTTTGTACTCGGCATACACAATAGTCCTGCCAGATCCATTATCGGGAGACATTGTCAAACCCAACGAAAGAATGATTGAGAAAACCAAAACTCAGATTACCATAGTACTCCCCCTCCATGAATAATCGGGGGACAGGTACGTCGAACACAACGAGCAAATGTGATTGGAAAACCAAATTCGGGAATACCATAGTCCCCATGATTCATATTCGGGAGCATTGAAAAACCAACGACGCGAATGAATGGAGAACACAAAATTCGGAATACCACAGTCCTGCCCGCTCTTAATCGGGAGCAATTGACAAACCCAATGAGCGAATGATTTGAGCGAAAACAAAAACCTGGAACTACACACCAAGTCCTTCCGATCATACATCGGAGCACTGACCAAACCCCTCCCATTCCAGACGCGGACTGATTCCGAAAACACTTGTGCTCGATACCCAATCGTCCTCCCGATCATCATCGGGAGCATTGTTTCCACAACGGCGAAGATTGAGACAACAAAAAACATGTTGTAGAATACACACCGTCCTCCCGATCATTATCGCGAGCATCTGACAAGCCCTACAGACGCAAATGATTCAGCACATGATGTACTCGGCAAATTTTTTTTTTTTTTTTTGATAGGCATTACCAAAGTCATCCGATCATAATCGGGATCAATGTCAAACCCAACAAAACCGACTGATTGAGCCAAACCCAAACTCAGCAATACCCCTCGTCCTCCGCATCATCTCGGAGCTTTGCTCGAACACAACGAGCCCCCCAACTGATTGAGACACCCCACTTCGAATCCACAGAGTCTACGTCATAATCGGGAGAATGTCAGACCCAAACCGAGCCGCGAATGATTGAGAAAAGAAACAAATCGGAAATATCACAAAGTCCTTCTCCGATCATAATCGGGACAAGCACTGACAAACCAACGAAAACGGCGAATGCTCAGAAAACATGCAAAACGGCATTTTTTTTTTTTTTTTTTTTTTGTACTCGGCATTACCCATAGTCCTCCCGATTACCATAATCGGGAGTATTGTCCCAAACCCCACGAGCAAAATGATTGAGACACCAAATTCGGCCTATACACAGTCCTTCCCTGACATCAATTCGGGCCGCATGACACAAAAACCAAACACGACCCCGCATGATTCGAAACACCTGTACTCTGCTGTTTTTTTTTTTTTTTTGTCCTCGGCCTCCCTACGTCTCCTCCCTATCTAAGCGGGCGGAGTTCCATCCCCCCCCGCGCGCCCAAGGGGGCAACGATGCGAAACAAACCCAAATCAGCCTACCACAGACCCCTCCCGATCATATCGGGCCCCATGACCCACCCACCGAGCGACTGATTGCACGCCACCACTCGGCATACCACCCCGGTGTCCCTCCCGACATAATAGGGAGGCTTTGTCATAACCCACCGGCAAAACAAAAGCGATAAATGATTGAGAAACAAAAATTTCGGAATACACCAAGTCCTCCGATCTCCATCGGGAGGAGCACTTACATACAACCCTAACGAGAGAATGATCAGAAAAAATTGCACTCGGACTTTTTTTTGAATTTTGTTATTGACTCGGACATACCCATAGTCTCCCTATTCATACTCGGGAAGCAGCATGTCAAACACCAACGAACGAATGATTGATTGAGAAAAAACCAAACTCAGAATACCACAGTCGCTTCACCGATATAATCGGGAGCACCTGACAAACCCAACGATCAAGAGAATGACTTTGAGAAAACCCAATAATTCGGCAAACCACAGAGTCCTACGATCATTAATTGGGAGATTGACAAACCCCAACAAGCGAAATGATGAGAGACAAACCAATCGCGGATAACACGTCCTCCGATCATAATCGGGGGCATTGTCAAACCCACGAGGCCCCGCGCAATGATTTGAGAAGGAACAAACCAAATTCGGAATACACACAGTCCTCACGATCATAACCGGGAGCCACTGCACACACCCATCGACAGACCGAATGATCACGAAAACATGTGTCAGCATACCATAGGTTCCTCCCGATCATAATCGGGAGCATTGTCAAAAAGCACGAGAGAATGATTGGAGACAGCTAACTTCAGATTACCACCACAGGTTCTCCCAGATCATCATCGGAGCACCCACAAACTAACGAGCGAAGATTTAGAAAAACAGGTACACGGCTTTTTTTTTTTTTGTTTTATTTAGTGACGGCCATACCCATAGTCCTCCTATCATAATCGATCATGTCCAAACCCAACGAACGAAATGATTGACAAAATCAAAACGTCCAAGAATACCCACAGGCTATTGATATAATCGGGACAGAGACTTGTAAACCCAACGCAAGCGAATGAATGAGAAAAACCAAACTCAGAATACCCACAGTCTCGCCATTTTTTTCCCCACATATAAGGGAGCATTTCAAAACCCCAAACGAGCGAAATGATTGAGAGGAGAAAAACCAAACTCGGAATACACACAGTCCTCCCGATATACAAAAATCAATCCTAAAACCTGTCAAAGCAAACTGGGATCCACCCAGAACCAAGCTAGGAACGGACAGGCAAAAGGGCTCGCTAAATTTCTGGCTGTGACATTTCCTCATCATGCTATGCAAGGTCCAGCACGGCACTCAACCACACATCTTTGATTTACTAGTTGCCACACAGGTGGCGGCCACTAGTAATACAAACTAGTCCATAGGTAGGGGCCCAGACCGTGGTGGGGAAGACACAGTAAAATAGAAAGAAACTGCAGGGCTGATCCATATGGTCAGTGTCAGTAAGAGTACCAAATCCACAAACACTTAAACAAACCCCCCAACCACCACTCGGCAAGATTAACCAATAAACAAGGAACTGTGGCAAGCAGTAACTTGGTCAACACAGGCACAAGGCATGCTAATAGTCGGCGCTACAATTGCAGTTTACCCCTCCACTTGCAATTCTAACCAAACCAGATGCTATGGACACCCCTCAATTTGGACGGTTCGACTAAGGATGTATTGCCACATGGGGTATGCATTACTGTCCGCCATTACTATGCGCAGGTGCAAGGCGATAACATCATGGCCAGGTCGGAAGGCCTCAGGACAGGTGCAGGCGGGGCCGAGTGTTTGCCAGTTTCCGGCGCGGTGTGGCCCGGCGCCAGTGTCTTGGTCTGGTATGGCAGGTGCAGGGCGGGAAACCGCCATTGCAGGGAGGCAGGGAGATCCCAGTCGCTCCGAGCGCCAGGACCTGGCTACTGCCCCGCATCCACCAGAGACAGGTGCTAGGCAGGACAGTGACAGTGAAAATGGCAGCGCAAGGGGGCCGACGCACATTAAGCAACTCGGGGGATTATTCACAACCAACCGGTGGCTCATGCCAGCATGCGCAGAAGGCGATTGAAGAAAGCGAAAGGAAAGCAGAAGATCATCGAACAGAGCTGAACGTGAATCCCATAGACAGTGAATCGCATTGCGCACAAGTGTGCCGGAGAATTTCGGCGCAACTCTGGACCATCGCAAGGGCCACCCGGTGGCTAATGCGGAAACTGCGCAGCAAACATGCAGGATGCGAAAAGGCAATTGCGAAGGCATGAAACGGAGGTGAAAGCGAAAGGCATGACAAAGAGGGAGTGAAAGAGCAGGCATGAAGCAAAGCCCTTACCGAACTTATCACACCAGTCTTTATGACATGCGCCGGGGAAGGGGGGGGGCACGGACAAGGGGGTCAATAATGCACATAACGGGGTCATGCAATGGGGTCAAGCTGCAAGGTCATGCAAAGGGGTTCAAGCTGCCAGAGAAGGTGCTGGGCATCTGGCAATCAATGCAACAGAGCAAGAGTAATAGCAAAGAGAGAGTCAAGCTGCCAATCCATTGAGAAGGACACAAGGCAGAGGCGTGCCATCGGATGGAGACAATGTCGAATTGCTAAGGAGGAGGGATGGAGGAGGAGGGACAGAGGGGATGGGGGATGAGAGGCGGGATTCTAGGCCCAGCGATTGTACAAGCGCTGTGTTACCAACAAAGTTAGCAGTTGGCCCTCTCTACAACGACGTGAAGCCTTGTCATACGTACTAAGTTGTACTTTCGATGTGGAGTTGTGAGTTGTGAGATAAATAACTTATGAGCCATGCCGTTCACACGACTTTGTAAACAGCTTTCACCTCCTCCTGGAAGTTGGGTCCTTACCAATTGACTTTTGTATTGGACTGTACTTCGAAGGAACTTCTCTCCTTCCAAAACGAGCACCTCAATGTTACAATTTGAAATGAACCGGAATAGTCTCTTTCTCCGGAATGCAACAAAAAAATCTTAACATACTAATTGTAAGCCGATATTCGTTAAAATACCACCAAAAAGCAAAATCAATCATTTGCGAAAACGATCTTTACAAAAACATTGTAAGAGATTTTCGTTAACAATACACTCAAAAAAGCAAAAACCATATAATTCGGCAAAACGATCTTACAATATTTCGTAAGATTTCAGAAATAAAAATCCGTTCGGAAGCCGAGGAACGGCCCATTACACCTGGAATAAAGTTGATGCCGTCCCATGGCACATTCCCATGGATGAGTAAAATGTCTCCCAACGGGGTTCAAGACAACCAACTGCAAGCCTCATTCAGCCCAAGTATCTCCAACCCGATCGGGACCCATCAAACACCACTGTAGCTCTATTTTTAGGGCGCTGCTCGGGCCTCTCTAATTATTGAGGGTCCGCATGTGCGAATGTGGTGTTGGGGGGGCGGACACACGTTAACTTGCGGGTTCTTTGTAGACTCAGAGATGGGGTGTTTGTTGCGGGACAACGTTACTTGCAATCTCGAAAGACCGACAATCTGATACTAAAAAAGAACCACGATTATTCTTGTTAACATCCTGCAATTGTTGATTCAAAATCGTGATCTAAACAAAGAACCACGAATTCTCCTTAACATCCTGCAATTTGTTTGATTCAAAATCGTATTGGTTCCACTGCCCCGTGGTTGCTACACCGTAAGGTTCATTTTAGTATCCGTATTGAATGTACACGACACGTTCGTGATCCTATGTTGAATCTAATCTATCACTCTTCTTCACGAAGTGCGTGTGCGTGCGTTTGCTTAATCGCATGCATTCGTCGTATATTACAATTCAATGAATCCCATCTCATGCATTGTAACTGGGGGCCGCCTCCCCGGGCGGGGGGGTGGTGTAGTGTGTAAGGGGCTCCGAGTTGCGGTCGGTGTACATAGATGGTGATGTGATCGCTGGTAGTCCTACAGTCGGCAAGAACAGGTCACAGAACAGTAAATGAAAAATATATCAGATGGAAATAAAGTACGGACTAGCCGTTAGAAAATTGGCGGTTAAAATTCGTGAGATCCAATGAAACAAAGACGCACGTGTCTGATGATTTCCTTAGCATTCGGCAACCTCACGATTAAAATTATTTTATGGTGTTTTGAACACGTTGGACACTTATGTGTATAACAAGCGGTCTGTGACGTATTGATTATGGAAGGATGGCGACGAAACCTCCGACAGTCGCGAAATTGAAGGAGTTAAATTGGCTGAAGCTACCATATCTCGAAGTCCAACAGGACGATTTGTCCGTTTATGCGAAGACATGGTCTCATTGCAGCCCCCTCCAGATACAAGACGGTGGAAAAGAGTGTGTCGTGAAATGCGCCCTGAAGAAGGCAATGAGTCTTGACGATGAGAATTCGGTAAGTTTAGGGGCATGTGGGACCAGCTCGTCAATGTGGTGAGCCGCATTTCGGCGGTTCCAGTCTGGTGCTGACTTTCCACATCACGAGTCTCTTGGAGGGCTGGGATTCCACTGTACAACTTGAAAAGATACCTACTGGAAGGATTGGCTCGGATCGGGGTAGACGGGTCTTCCCGATGACAGGAAAGCAGATATATCGTAGCGCGTGAAGGACTCATGGCGACGTATTGGTAAGACGACCTGATACATCAATCTTATCATCTATTTCGACAGGTATGAACTATGCAGGTCACACATTGAGCATGTCGTGTCGAACAACGCATGGGTTCCTTGAGTACCCGTCTGGCCGCTCACTTCACCACTTAATAGTAATGCCCGAAGACGCTGGACACATCGAAGATCATCGGGGATACGAGTGATGCAGGTATTCAGACAGAAGTCCAAACATGGAGGGATTGGCCAGAGTCTGTTCAAGAGTAGTCATGAAGTTGAGGGAGGTGAGTGTTCCAGATGGAAGTGAGTTTATGATACTATGGCAAAGACATGGACTTTCGACCCATGGTCCGGTCAATTATTGGATACAGACACGGTTGGAGGATATGGTGCAGTCGTATCCGGTTGATGCCCATCTTAAGTCCAACGGGTGCATGTTCGCCTTGACCTGAAGAACCTCGTGAACCTGTTCAGGCACATGTTCCCCAAGACCAAACATCGTTGAGCTTTCAAAGTGGGAACATGTAAAGATCACCGAGCTTCATGTTGCCCAGAGCCTGCAGAGAAGAAGAAAAAATCATGTGGTCCTGGTGAATGGGAGCAACAAGGGTCCAGAAGCAGTACGATGATGACTGTTAAGGATCAAGGCTACTGACGAGTACAGACATGCAAAGGGTTTATGACACGCTTGTGAACGCCCAAAAACAGTCGCAGGTTCCTTCTTCAAAACCACCTGTTCAAGAAGGGGTGGGTTTTCAGCTGAGCATCTGTACTGACGGAGTCCTGAGCATGCAGTACAGCAAGACAGTACAGGTTTGCTCGATCTGAAGAAGACCTGTAAGAACCTCGTAAAGAAGAAGGTATCAAGTCGCAGAAAAATACGAGGCTCACTTAAAACGATATTGCCCGATATGGGTATCGTCGTCTGGGTGTGGACCCGGACGGAGCAACATCGCTACGGTAACGTATTGGCAGACGATAAAATAGACATGGAAGCTTGACACGTGGGGCATTTTACCACAAGTCGGGTATCAAGAAGAGACAGGCAGAAGGAAGCGTTTTGCTGACATGTTCTATGTGGGAGTCTCTTGCGTGAAAATGGAGCAGCTTGGTACATCGAGGACGGATAAGATATCGGCGTACTTGTCAATTACGCTAAGTTTTGACGAGTGGTGGAGATTGGCTTTGCGACGCCGAGAATCCCGTGACAACTTGGCGCGGTACATGGAAAACGAACGTCAAAGGACTCTTTCTGGGCGGGGGTATCAAGCGGTGCAGATGAAAGAAAATTCCTGAATGAAGGTTTGCGTGGCCTACGGATTGCCATCACGAACTGAAGCCTACTGGACCGGGAGAAGTTGCAGTTCCACCTGGGGCATGTTCGCATCGGTAAAAGAATTTTCAAAGAGGACGTTCTGTGACAGATGAGTCAAAAACGACTCTTATGTCGTGGGAGACGGGTAAAGAAAAAGAGTGTTACAAGATCCAAGCGTTTGTTCAGCAGACGTGAAGCTTAGGTTGGGTGGGTAAACGTTTTGGTCACACGAAATCGAAAACGATGCAAAGGTCGCTGATTGGACCATTAGGGGTAAGGTGTACAATAAACGTAAAGGCGCACAAAGAGAAGCACAGGAGGGGTGGCTTCGCCACTTCCCTTGTCGATTCTCAAAAATCGATCGAGCGGTACCCAGAGGGACGAGGATGCGTTCTCTCCAGAAACATGCATTACTCGGACCGGGACTCGCTTTCTGCTCTCAACAATCGCAAGGCTGCATGCATGGAATTGATGGGTCTAGGACGACCTCTTCATTTGCCCACAGCAGCTTGTTGTTGATGAATAAAAACTCCGTATGTTTGTAAGACACCACTCGGCCCCCTCGGTGGTCGCGACAACATAGGTTACCCGCAAGGTGTGCCGTACACGAAGCTGTTTCATTTTAAGATCTCGGTTGACGTATATCAGGTTTTCATTGCGGTATTGCGAACTGTGGGAAAGAGTCCTTGGTGCATGCAGGGGGGGGGCTAAGCACAATATCAGAGCGCGGTACTTTTAAAACATTACAGTGATGGCCTGCATCCTATGAATGTATGCAACAAATGAAAACATATTTGGGTGTATACAAAACAATAAATCAAATTTTGTATATCCAACCAAATGAACACAATTGGTGTATGCAAATCAATTAATCATTTTGTTTAATCAACAATGAATTTGTGTGGCGCATCCTATAATGTATGCAACTTAAACATACCAGGGTGGCGCATCCTTGAATGTATGCAAATAAATGAAACAAATTTGGTTTGGTATACAAAACTCAAATTAAATCAAATTTTGTGTATTCAACCAATTCAATAACGCGATTTTATCAGTGGTCATTTATTTTATTATAGCCGAATTCAGTCAAGTGGGCATTATTATTTATAGCCGACTTCAGTCAGGTCAGCGGGCATTATTTTATTTTTAGCCGAATTCAGTCATGGGCATTATTCTTATTTATAGCCGAATCAGTCAATGGGCATTATTTTATTTATAGCCGAAATTCAGTCAAGTGGGCATTATTTATTTATAGCCGATTCAGTCAGCGGACTTCACCACCACTTGCAGGTTTTAGGCGTCGACAGGATGGTGTCAACACCACCAAAAAAGTCACCACCACTATCTCAGTGTGAAGGCCGAAGTCAATGTGTCAACACACCAAACAAAACCACCACCACTATTCAGGTGTGAGGCTCGACAGGCATGTGTCAACCACCACCAAAAAATCCCACACACTAATCTGGTGTGAGGCTCGACAGGCATGTGTCCAACTCCCCAAAACAATAACCACCACTACCGTCGGCGGACCCATAGTTTAGATTTCCAGTTAAGGTCATATGCGTTTCCCACCTCCGCTCATTGCTATGAGGACACAGGTTGTTTGTAGAAAAATATTATTGACGGATCCTCTCTCCCCCCTTACTACCGCAATCCGCATTCTCCTCACGAACGCCACCCCAGGTGTCGACCGCGCTGAAGTCAGCGAAAAACTGCAGGTCCAGAAGATCGTCGACCAGCTCCCAGGTGTCGTGCCCTTTCGTGTAGGGATTTCCACGCACCTGCGACACAAAGGATAATGTGTGTCAATAATGAGGCAGTCAGTCAGTAAAAGTAGAATTCATCATGCAGGTCGAGCAATATCCAATCATGCCAGTCAGTCAGGCAGTCAGATCAGTAAGTCGTCAGTAGTCAGCAGTAAGTCCGTAGTCAGTCAGTCAGTAGTCAGTAATATAATCATGGGCAGCGTCAGTAAGTCAGTCAGTAAGTCAGTAAGGTCAGTCAGTCAGAAGTCAGTCAGTCCGTAAGTCCGTCAAGTATGTCAGTAAGTCAGTCAAGTCAGTAATCAGTAGTCAGTCAGTAGTTAAGTCACGCAGTAGTAATATCAATCATTATGCAGTCAGTCAGTCAGTCAGTCAGTCGTAAGTCAGTCAGTCAGTAATATCAATCATGAGTCCGTAATATCAATCATGAAGTCAGGTCAGTACAGTCAGTCAGTAAGTCAGTAAGTTAAGGCCGTCAGCAGTCAGTCAGTCAGTCAGTATAATATGCAGTCAGTAGTAAGTCAGTCGTCAGTCAGCTAATACAAAAAATCCGGTGAGGAACACCCATTACGTAACTTGGAACATGGGGATAAACAGGTAGGATGGTCTATATACCAACGCAATGTTCCCAAACTCTCATCTGACACCCACAAGCGTGACGAGGATCTTGTATCATCAGCTGCAAAAGCTTACGTGACGACCTTTGAAGATAGTCGAATAACTATTAACTTGCAGCACCCAATGAAGTGAATTGAAGTGAAGTGAATTTAAAACTCATCTTCTCCAGCTTCACTGCATGTGTCAACCAAAACCAGTGCCCCGGGACACTATACTCATGCACATAACCCCGCCCCGCCCCCACCACTACCACACACAGACACTCAGTCTTTCCCTCTTCCACTGCCATGTCTCCAACAAACCAGTGCCACCAGGACTCAAGAAAAACGCCCAGGCAGGGGGGGTAGGTACCACGTGACTTCGCGAGGATGACGTGTGGCGAAAGGTGGGAGGGCGTGGGGTAGTAGAGCAGTGGACAGCGGTTAAGTAGGCGCCAGAGTGGACAGAGTAGTAGTAGCTCGAGTGACAAGGTTAGTAGCGGCAGTGGACAGGGTAGTTAGATTCCAGTGGACAGGGGACCGTAGCGCCAGTGACAGGGAAAGTAGCGCCCGGTGGACAGGGAGTAGCCGCCCGTGGACAGGGGAGAGTAGCGCGCCGTGGAAGGGGAAAAGTAGCGCCAGTGGACAGGGGGGATGAGGGCGATGGAGAGAGGACGGGATGAGCGGCGATGGGAGAGGAACAGGGAGGAGGGCGAGGAGAGAGGACAGGGAGAGCGAGGGCGAGGGATGAGGGGAACAGGGGATGCTGCGAGTAGCGCAGGGAACAGGGGAGATGGCCCTCAATTCTTAAAGGCCATTGGGGGAGTTGCAAGTAGCTCCCAATAAGTAACTCCGATGGGGAGAAAGGGGGGAGGTCCTCATATCCGAAGATGACGACCAATCTTGTCAGGTCGATGACGATCTGCGCCAGCAATAAAAGAAATCTGGAAAACAGTGATGAAATCAGGCCCCAACAAAAAAACAGGGGCAGCCGTCAGTAGTGGGGAATGGGAAAACACGCGCGAACGCAGCGTTCGTCAGTGGGGAAAGAAAAAACACGCGCGCAGCACACTCACTCACCATGATAGAAAAGTTTAATCTCGATGCAGGAGTCCTAGAAGAAAGGAGTAGAATAGAAAATAGTAGAAAAGAGTAGAATAGTAGAAATAGTAGTTTTTAGAAGGAGAAGAAGGACGAAGGACGAAGGATGAAAAGGACGAAAAAGACGAAAAGGACGAAGGCGGGTCGTCGGATGCTGGCTGACCCGCAAACGTCGGGAGCGAGCTAAACATGTACGGGTTTAGTAGGTTTAATATGCTCGGTTCCAGCAATTATGCATCACATCTTTCGCTGGATACATCAATTCATGGAAATTCGGAGCCCAAGGGTGAGGTGTCTTTGAAATAGCTCCCAGGAGTTCGCGACGAGTTGCATCGCTGTTCGCTAATTTGAATTGAATTGCCGATTGCATTGCTCGGAGTTAAGTGCCGCTCGCTCGATCGCTCAGGAAGTGCTTGGCTCCTCGCTACAAATCGAGTTGTTCGATTCAACCAGGTGAAGTTGGTCGGATATAGCTAAAGGATCGGTGTGAATGCTGCTGCGGCTGCTGCTCTGTGTGCAATGCCGCCTTGCACTGTCGCGACGGTTCGATAAATGACAGGGATGCCAGACGAGTCGGTCTGGTCGGATAGTAGCTTACAGGATTAGTTGTTGAGATGCTGCTGCGGCAATGCCTGCATGCACTTTCGCGACGCTCAATAACTAGGAAAGGAGATAGATGAGTTGTAGTGGTCGGATACGCTTACAGAGATAGTGGTTAGATTTGCTGCTGCTTGCTGCTGAGTGCTCAAGGCCTGCCTGCAATGTCGCGACTGTTCGATAACTGACAGGATTGATAGGATCGAGTCGAGATGATCGGAATTATAGCTGGCAGGATAGTTGTTAGAGCTGCTGCTGCAATGCTTGCGTGCACGGGCGCAGACTGCTCAATAAATGACAGGATTCTAGATCGGTTGAGATGGTAGGATAAGCTTACAGGATAGTTGTAAGATGCTGCTGCTGCATGCTTGCTGCACTGTCGCGACGATGTTCGATAATATAAACGAAGTTGAGGTGGTCGGATATAGCTTACATGATGGATTTTTTAGACTCCAGTATACCTCGCCATACCACCCCCCAAGGAGTACGATACTTGTCCCGCGCCCACACCATCACAAAAAGATGCCGTCGATAAGATCTACCAGGAATCGTCACAAACAAGAAATGTGCGCATACCGGTGAGGTTGTCGATAGCATCCGGCTTCATTGACTCACAGCCATCAGGACGACAGTTCGTGACCACGCTACAGAACATTGCCGCGAATAACTCCAACATGTTTTGCAGATTCGTGCTGACGTTCAATAACCTACCACCAAACACACAAGCACAAGAAGGGAATCTCAACTTCGCAACCGCATTCAAAAAACTCTTCCACGCCAACGAAGAACACTGCATCATTTGCATGCCCGACTACACACGCACACAGACACAGCTGTTCCATCTGTCCGTTCTACTCAACAACAAAATGAAATGATTCGACGACCCAGAGACTGGGAAGAGGCAGTCGAGTTCGCACGCAACACAGTACCCACGAGAAGCCGCAAAAACACAAGAAGTCGAACTGCGTCAAAGCGACAAATATTTGACCTCACGGTTATAGCGGCAATACACAAAGCCGTTCAAGAAGAAGACGAGCATGACGATACTACTACAGTCGGAGACACAAATTGTGGGACATGTGACCGTTGAATAATCGAGTAGAATGCGAACGATGACGAAGAATATTATCATAAGTTGCCACGATATTGAGTCGATTTCCTCCTCCCAGACATCATACCCCCTTGAAGTCCTCTACATTAATAGGCTGAGCAATGGCATCCTTACTGCACGCAGTCTCCTTAGCATCGAACGTAAAGCAATTTTTGGCGTTGTCTTGGTAAACGATAGACCCGGCATTAGCGGGTGAAGGAAACCTAACGACGATCTTGGGAGGGGGGGACATCATGTAACAGTAGCCTATTCCAAAGGAGAAAGCGATGATGAAAGCAAACAGATTTATCTTGAACATTATTTGTTTTTACAGAAACTTCCAGAGCTGATTGGGAGACATACAAATGCAAATCAAAAAAATGTCGATATAGTTTTAAAATATCAAAAATGTGTAGGTCAGGCACTCCGTAATGTTATCAACTCTTCCCGTCATCCCACTCGTAGTAATCATCCTTACAATATGCACACTAATGATGTTGACTGTATTTATACAGCCAAGTGTATCCAGCTCGACCACCAAATGAATCAATCAAATAAATGCGAAACCCATATAAGCGTAGAAACGTTGCCGCTTACGCGACTGAGCCACAAAAATACCCGCAAAAGTGTCCACGACGTCTATCACAAGCGGATTATTAGTATTAGTAGTAGCAGCATCAGGTCGGAAACGAGTGATGCGACCGCAACTTTGAACAACATCCGTCTTTGGGGATGCAAGGACAAGCGTGTCCAGCTCAGGGATGTCCATGCCCTCTGCGGCATAGGGGAACGTGGCGCAAATCACCCAGCGTGACGCGGACGCCTTCAATTCAGAATTCTTCATGCCACCCCAGTAGAAACCAACCTCGATCCCCTTTGCAACCAGCAGGTCGTGCACATTCTGAAGCTGAGACTTTCGATCGGACAACACCAGCACACGCCGATCCGGGGCACTCGCCAACACGTCGGATATGAGCTTCACCACGAAGGCCGTGCGAGGCTCGAAATCGCACACGTTGGTTATCATGCGAGAAATGCAAGGGGCTGCCTTCATTCGCCCGTCCGCGACGCGCCTGTGGATCACCTCCTCACGCGCGTACTCCCTAGCATCCGAAGAAAACCGAACCACTCGAACACGGACAACCCTGTCATTGCCGGTACTACTCGATACCGAATCATCAAATTGAAGAAGAGGCACCTGTGGACCCAGGTGGTACACGATCGCCCGGGTCATCCCGTCCTTCCGGTCAGGCGTGGCAGAAAGCCCAAGGGAGTACCGGAACGTCGTCTTGAAAAGGGCGCGCGAGAAAACCTCCTTGCCCACCCGGTGACACTCGTCAACGATAAGCAATCCAAATTCAGAGAAGGTGTCGGCATCATAAGACTTCATGCTAAGACTCTGCAGACTCGCAAGCACGACGTCGCGACCATGTGTATCAGTTACCCCGGCCTTCACCAGGCCCACCTGGCATGAACTGCTCAATCCGCTCACGCCACTGGGAAAGCAAGAACTCCTTGTGGACTACGATTAACGTCTTGCACGCTAGATCAGAGGCTATCTTCAGACGTACGACAGTTTTTCCACCACCACAAGGCAACGTGATGATGCCGCCAGCCACCTTGGGGTCGCGGGCACGCTCAAGGAAGGAAGAAACCACGGACTCCTGAACGGGACGCAACTTCCCGATAAACGCTACCCAGCCACCACCACCAGCAGCATCGTCACAGTGGAAATAGTCGTCGGAGTTGGATGGGATACCAAACCGCTCAAGACCGTAGTATTTTGAAAGAATCAACTCAGTATCTGAAGAACGGAACAAAGGGAACCGAACAGGGTCACACGCGAAAAATTCCTGCCCGAAGGGCTGCAATGGAGTCATTGTGAGATCCTCCCTAATATCTCGGCATCCGGAATCGCATCCAACGGAACATGGTACCCATCGACACGCAAGGAAGTACCAACTAATTTACGATGAATACAATTAGACATCCTCTTTTATATATTTGATACACATTATAGCTTTACACTCAAGAAGAACCCAACTTATTCGGGACGATGTCAAAAACATAATTCCCTTGTCCGAGTGTATTTTCGGAAAGCAAACGAGGCAACTCCGACCCCCCCTTTATTTTAGCAGCTTGCTGACGGTCTCCTACAACGTTTTTCTTTTGGACAAAAAACTGTACCTACTGCACATTCAGCTTGACTAATTGCCCCTCCTCGTTGTACCTCTATTGAAAGTTGTCTGAAATCTTTCACAGACAATTCACACAATCTATCGATTTGATCTTTCTTTTTTCCACTTAAAGTAAATCCGCCATGTCTTAGCATATCTTTCAATTCCTTAACAGTCTTCAATTCCAAGTATGCCCGTCTTGATGTATTATTACCAGACGAAGTATAACCAGATGTTTTTTTAGTTGAAGTCTTCAATTGGATTTTGGTCGTGGCGTCAAGCATGAACTGAGAAGCGAACGCTTCGATATCTTCGACCGTCCTAGATCCCGAGTACTCGTTTACATTTCCGTTTGCGTCAAAAACGCAAATAAAAGGGACGTAGCCATTGAAGGACTTTGACAATTTGGTCATAAATGCACCTTTTTCGGTTCTCAAAAGGTCACGGTCGATTTTCAAGATCTTAGACAATGGGAACTTTGACTTATATCTCATCTCGAATTCCTCCCACACAGGAGCGAACATGCGACAGTGCATGCAAGAATCCGAATACACTAAAACAATTTTGGGGGGGGTATTGGAAATCATAATTTGTTTTATTTTTATGTAGGTACCATGAAGTAATAAAAAAGAATCTCCTTTGACTGAATCTGCGTGTGCGCGCGTCAGGAGCTCATTTTGAAAAATACATTCGAAGTACATCATACTTTATTCTGATGGATTGCTTTTGGAACTACGATAAACCTAAACGTGATTATGGTTTAGGGGGGTATCATAATACACTTATGAATCGCAATAGTAATAATACGTCGCGGATAATATATGAATGTGACACTGTCGAGTACATTGACTTTGACTTTGAATCATGGGGAGGGTGGAGAGCATGGCGACAGCAAAGGTTTTTCGACGAGGAGATGAATCATGATTATTATAGCCAATGATTTTTCTTGGATTGTATTTACAGTTCTTCTCAAAACAAGTGTAAAAGAACAGTGTGTTCTCCTTACAACTCCCTCAACATGTCCTTGACAAACGACAATCAAATAGAAAGATACCGGCGCGCGTATCTAAAAATCGTCTGTAGTCACGGATACGCAGTCGACGTCAACGAAGAAGCCACCACCAAGGATCGATCAACATCAACACAACAACCACCTAAGAAGTCTCCCTCTGTAGCCTCTGCCCCGTCGTCGTGTCCTGACGATGTCTTAGGGATTTTCCAAGCGCTACGCGAGAAACACCTCAAGTTTGTGAGAAACAACAGAACTACTACTACTACTACTACAGGATGCCGCCTCAGCAGTAGCAGTATACAACAGAGCAGCCCACAGGAATCTTCTTCCTCTAGAATATTCCTGAACAAGCACACGTTCGCGATGTCGATAGCAGAGGGGATCCAACCGGGACTGGAACTGCTACCACTAGAAGATCAAGAGAAGCAAGTTACACGACTTGTCACGCAAGCAACATTAGGTGCCTCAGCCGACGCTACCGGCCTGGTGAAGCGTTTCAGAAGAGTGACCGGGCAGCGCGTGCCGTCTGCAGAGGACATGCGATCAGCGTTGTACGACACGGACGTTCTCTTCGACAGACTGACGGATCTTGTGATATTCCACACGGCGTGCTCACTGGACCTGTCGCTATTCGTGCTCCGAGGTTGTTATGCACGCATCTATCCAGCGGACGCATCCGTGAGAGACCGGGCACTCCTTTTGCACTTCAATGAGGAGGACGCAAAGTATGTTCTAATGTACCCTACGACCACCTCCACATCTGGTTATTACAGCCCCCTTTTGGTTGTATTAAAAAGGGTCGCACGCGAGTGCTGCCCGCTATCATCCGCTTCCGACATCGACACAAAGGTGTTTTCGATGGTAATATCAGGAGAGGAGAAGGAACCTCCCGGAACCTCCTCCCGGAACCTCCTCCCGACAAAAGCGACAGAGCTTCGGGCGCTGCTCACTGCGTGCGGCATCGGAGCGAAGCAACTCGCAGAAATCAGCGGAAATACTGAAGGGGCATTGTTTACGAAGGATGTCATGCGCACTGCACTTGACACATTGTTGCGCAGGGACGATGAGGGAAGCGCAAACCATTGAATTGTTTGTAACCAAAATAAATTGTTTAGAATTGTAATGTGTATAAGGATTTGAGTATGGTTATACTTATCAAGCCAAGAACCTGTCCCACAACATTGTAAGCAACACTCCTCCCAAAAAGAAATATGTCACCTTTTGTGTCCGATTCAATGGGGTTCATCCGACACATTGACATGATTCTAGGAGGGCGCTTGTCACCGGTGGACATCCAACACGAACTCAAAACATGTTGGACAGTTATAGCATTCGGTATGTTGATGTTGGCTGTCACAAATTTTTTAGGGAATTTTTGCACCTTTAACAAACAAAGAAATCACGGAGCGCGAGCTGGTTCTCACGTTACACGCGCACTACTGCTAGAAACTTATTCGACCTCATCCTCTATCTCTCAGATGATGCGGGAAAAAAATTGAAGGGACAAATCGAAGGATGAGAAGACATTACAAACCAAGAATGAATACCCCCTCTCTCGCAGACCAGGTTATCGTAAGAAGGATTGTAGCCACGATGTTCTTTAATATATCCCAATTTATAGACCTCACTACTGAGTACGCTGATTATGTGCACTCGGAAGAGGATGTGGTAAGGGATATGGTATTACACTCGACGGAATACTAAAATGAAACCGCTTTCTTGAGTGTACGGTACACCTTATGGTGTAGCAACCCACGGGGCAGTGGAACACCATCATGTTTTTTGTAGCCCATCAACAACACGCATCCCTGCAAAATGGAAGCGGTCTCCCTTGACCCAACAGTTCCATGCAGTGCAGCCTTGCGATTGTGAGAGCAGAGGAGCGGTCCCGGTCCGAGTAAGTGCTGGTTTCTGGAGAGAATCGCAGTCCTCGTACCTCAGGGTACCGCTTGATCGAGTTGTTGTCGACAAGAGAGGGGGCTAAGCCACCCCTCCTGTGTTTTTCTTGGATTTGTTTACGTGTGCAGTACACCCTCACCGCCAACTGGTCGCGATAAGAGACCTTTGGAGTCTCCTTCAATGGGGTGTGACCCAACAACTCGTAACCTAGACGAATCTGCCCTTCCGTGGTTATTTGGACACTTGGAATTTTGTAAACACATTCCTTCTTGGCACCGGTTTCCCAAGACATGAGAGTCGTCTTGAACTCATCTGTCACATGAACCTCCTCTTTGAAGAGGCGCTTGCAGGAAGCGAACATAGATCCCGTAGGCACAGCTACCTCTCCTGGTCCGGTAGCCTTCAGAGTCGTGATTGCAGAACCATATGCTACGCGAACCCTCAGGTCAGGATGATCCAACTTCATGTTGCGCTTGATCCCTGCCCAAAATGAGTCCATAGCCTTGCGCTTGCCAATGTACCTCTGAAAGTTGTCTCGGGATTCTCTGCGACGGAGTGCCATCCTCCACCACTCGTCGGAAAACGTAGCGTAATTTTTCAAGTAAGCCGAGATATCATCCTTCCTGGATGTACTCAACGCTGCTCCATTTTCACGAAGAGACTCCCATCTAGGAATCATGTCTGAGAAACGTTTTTCTTGCTGTTTTTTCTGTTTCTTGATACCAGACTTGTGGTAAAAAGCTCCGCGTGTAAGCTTCCAGGTCTTGCTTTTGTCGTCTGCCAGATACGTGACTGTAGCGATGTTGCTCCTACCAGGATCCACACCCAAAACGACGATACCCATATCGGGCAATGTCGTTTTGAGTTTATGGTCATACTGTTCTGAGACGCTCATACCTTCATCGTAACGAGACCTCTTACTTGTCTTCTTCAGATCGGATACACGAACCTGTACTGTCTTGCTGTACTGCATGCTCAATGAGACTCCGTCAGTACAGATGCTACAATCGAACACCCACCCCGTCTTGATAGGTGGTTTCTTGAAGAAGGAACCTGCGACTGTTTTTCGGGCGTTCACGAGCGTGTCATACCTACCCTTTGCATGTCTGTACTCGTCAGTAGCCTTGATATCATTAACGTCAGTATCGTACTTCTGTTGGGCCAACTTGTATGCCTCCCATTCACCAGGACCACATGATTTTTTCTTCTTAACTGCAGGCTTCAGAGGCAACATGAAGCGGTCGGGATCCTTTACATTTTTCCACTTTGAAAGCTCGACGATGTTTGGGTCTTTGGGGAACACGTGCCTGAATAGGTTCACGAGGGTCTTCATGTCAAGGCGGACATGCGCCCGTTGGACATTAAAGATGGGCATCAACCGGATACGACGTGCACCAATAGCCTCCAACCGTGTCTGCATCCAATAATTGAACCGGACCATGGTCGGGAAGTCCATGTCTTTGCCATAGTCATCATAAAGTCGACTTCCATCTGGAACTTTCAGCCTGACTCGAACTTCACGGACATAATCCTGAACAGACTCTGGCCAAGATTCCATCTCATGTATTTCTTGTTGGATAACCCTCATCACGTCGTACACACGGATGGTCTTCGGAGCTCCCAGTGCATTCAAAGTAGCCTTAGTGAGGCGGGTCAGACGAGGTACCAAAGGAACCCATGCGTTGTTCGACACGACAGTGCTCAATGTGTGACCGGCATAGTTCAAAACCTGGTCGAAATAGATAGGGTAGGAGTTGATGTAGTCAGGGTCATCGCTACCAAGCGCCTTTCCGATTACGTCTTTCACGGATTCGTATGATATTCTACTCTCTTCATCTGGAAAGACGCCGTCAACTCCGATCCTTAGCCAATCCTTCCAGTAGGTATCCTTCATATCGTACATATTAGGAATCGGCAGGTCGCCCTCCATGAGCCTCGTGACATGGAAAGTCAGCAACCGACTGGAACGCCGCAACATGCGGCTCACCACATTGACGAGCTGATCCACATGCCCCCTGAACTTACCGAATTCTTCATCGTCAAGACTCATTGCCTTCTTCAAGGCGCATTTCACAACGCACATCTTTTCCACCGTCTTGCACTCTGGAGGGGGTCTGGCGATGAGACCATTGTCTTCGCATAAACGGACAATATCGTCCTTCTTGTCCTTTGAGGAGTATGCTACTTCGGCCAATTTTAGTAACTCCTTCAATTTCGCGACTGTCGGAGGTTTCGTTGCCATCTTACATAATTTGTACATCACAGAACTCTTTATACAAACATCACATACGTGTTACATACGTGGTCACCTTAGCGAAGCACAGCTCAATAGCATTGAATTCTGGACTGTAAGGAGGAGTGTAACAAATATTTACGGGGCTTCTGTGGACCAAGTTCTTATGGATACTGGCGTTGTCCATTATTACTACTGAATTATTGCACAAACTCAATGAGTCAATAAATGCAGCGAAGTCCGTCTTCTTCACAGATCCTTTCTTCACAACGAACTCCTTCCTACCATCTGAAAAAACTGCCATCAACAAACTATGGTGTACCCACCCACCAGTAGTTTTAACGATAACAGGTTTTCCTACAGAAAGGGCGTTCCTGCCTCCCGGCCGATTTTGACTGGTTGCGAAACATGGAATGGAGCGGATTTGTGATTCCTTGGTGCTGATGTCTCAAGCTAGAGAGGCGTTAAGGAGGCTCTAAATCCTGATTAGAAATTTTAAAAAATCGGCCGTGAGGCAAGAACGCCCATTACAGGGGAATACCCATAATGTGGCTTGAGACGCTCACTAAACCCACATTCGTCAAATGATACTAAAATTTTCCCAGCATTGATTGTATCCTTGTATCTACTACAAAATTCAGTGACAAGTGAAACTAAGTCCCCTTTACACTGTCCAATTTTCTAACGGCGATGTCGTACATTTATTTCCATCTGATATATGTTTCATTTTACTGTTCCGCCGACTGTAGAGATATTCTCTCGCATCTGCCCCATCGTCGTAAGCGACGACTCGGATGATGAAACGTTACACTCTCTATCGGACACAACTCAGGTTGGTGTCGGAGGAAAGAGGAAGCGCGTATAAAATCTATCTCTTCATGTTTTCATTTTTTTCTCGAGCGAATCGATACGGGCCTGCATACACTTGACACACCCGTAGAGAGCCGCGATAAGCTGGTCGTTGTTCAATGCAAGACAGTCGTCCATCCCAAACATGCTCTGGGTGGACACAGCCTTAGGGAAAACCGCCTGGACCTCCTGAGCGATCCACCCAAGCTTTGAGCGGTCGTTACCGACCTGATCGGGCGTGTACACGTCCTTACGCCAAGAAAATCGACGCAAAGGGACTTCGCGGACGATCTCATAGCACCGCTCGAGGTCGGCGTTGCATATGTTCTCCTTTATACGGCGGTCAGATGTAACAGTCCAGGTGCTAGAAGAGGGCTTTGCCGCACTGTCGCGCACGAGCTGTGACGAAAACGCAGGTTCGGTCCCTAGCAACGTCTCCCCCACCCCCAGTCGCCCAGAGAGACTCATAGAACCGGACACAGCGACCGCCGAGGTGCCCGGAGTGGATACCCCTACCCCAAGACGCGTGGACAGGAGACAAGTATCGTGTCGAAGCGACAAGAAAGAATGACTCGAGGGTTCACCGAACAATCGAACCTGCCCTACTCTAGCAGACATGCGAGTCTCCGTCTCCGAAGAGGACATGCGAACGCGGGTCAGCACAATTCGAAACCAGGAGGACGGCAACGAGGGGGGGACCGAGGTCACGGTTATCACCGCGCCTGTAACGGGGTATGGGGTAGTCGCGTAAGTGGTGTCGACAACTTGCCAGCTCTCCCCATCAGAGGACCGCCCAAGTACCACGAAACACCGCGGCTGCCCTGTATGAGTGGAGATGATCGGAGAAATCGAGTATGCACCCAGCTTGATCGGATCCGGAAGCACGATGTCCACCCACTCCCCTGTGAAGGCTAATGCACCAGTAGTGGTAACGAACCCGACATCGGAAGAGGAGAGACCGTTAACAGCCTCGAACGACAGAGACGAAACCCAACGTGTTTCGCTATACAACCCCAACAAGTTCAACTTATCAAATACGCACGCAATATGCGTTGACGACGACGACGACGACGAGGCAGAGACTGTATACGAGCCGTTCCCGTACGCAAGATTGCTCAATGTCGATGCTGAGGCGGGTGGTAACGCTACTGGCGGCCACTCCAATCTGTTAGCAGTTATAGAAGACAATGCTAACGCGTTATTGCTACTACTACTTCTTGCCCCCAGTGATACAACGCCACCGTGTTCCGAAAGGACACTAATGAGGCCCTTCGGGCTGGAGGAGTAGAGGCTCGCGCCTTTCACATCAGATACGCAGAGACTAAGGTTACCTCCGTCCATGAGGTTGCTCAGCGTCACACTGCATTCTGCAGGGGTCGCAAATAAAACGCACGCGTCCTTGAAAGCTCGAATAGTGGGGTTGGTCAGGTACGTAAGCCCTCTAGAGTTGTTGCTAGCGAACGATGCCATAGGGTACAACGTCTCGTTCACAACGTTAGAGGTGTACGCGGCAACCACTGATATTTCGTGCGCAAGGTTCGACGAAAAAAAACACGACGGTGTCAAATTGGCAAACAAAAAATTAGAGGACGCGAGACTTGTGTTCGAGGCCCAATGCGAATGGTTGCTAGCGAAAGACGCCTGTGGCACTGTCACCCCGAACAAGGTGTTGGAACATGTAAAGGACACGTTGCTCGCTAACAATGCAGTTGGTGCAATGACAGGAAACAGGAGGTTCGAACAATCAATAGCGATGTTGTAGGCGGAACCACCCGCGTTGCTCCCAAACACGGCATCCGGGTGCGTTTTAAGATAGACATGGTTGGAGGTTCCGCATGCGGTGTTGCTACCGAACACGGCGTCAGGGTGCGTTTTGAGATTGACCTGGTTGGAGGTGGCCCATGCGGCATTGCTACCGAACACGGCGTCAGGGTGCGTTTTGAGATAGACATGGTTGGAGGCGGCCCATGCGGTATTGCTACCGAACACGGCGTCAGGGTGCGTTTTGAGATAGACATGGTTGGAGGAGGCCCATGCGGCATTGCTCCCGAACACGGCATTTGAATGCGTGTTTAGGTATATAAGGTTAGATGTTGCCCTTGAGGCATTGCTAGCGAATATCGCGTCCGGCTGTACATTGATATATACCAGGTTGGAGGCTGCACATGCGGTATTGCTCCCGAACACGGCATTTGAATGCGTGTTTAGGTATACAAGGTTAGATGTTGCCATTGAGGCATTGCTAGCGAATATCGCGTCCAGGTGTACATTGATATATACCAGGTTGGAGGCGGCACATGCGGTATTGCTCCCGAACTAGCATTGGAATGTGTAGAACGGTATACCATATTGGACGTGGACCAGGCAACATTGCTTCCGAATACGGCATTCGAATGCGTTCTCATGTACACAACGTTCAACGTAGCATTTGCAACATTGCTTTCGAATATGGCATTCGAATGAGTGCTCATGTACACAAGGTTCGACGCAGCATTTGCGGCGTTGCTTCCGAATATGGCATTAGAATGAGTGCTCATGTACACAAGGTTCGACGCAGCATTTGCGGCGTTGCTTCCGAATACGGCATTCGAATGCGTGCTCATGTACACAAGGTTCGACGCAGCATTTGCAACATTGCTTCCGAATATGGCATTCGAATGAGTGCTCATGTACACAAGGTTCGACACAGCATTTGCGGCGTTGCTCCCGAATATGGCATTCGAATGAGTGCTCATGTACACAAGGTTCGACTTAGCATTTGCTGTGTTGCTTCCAAATACGGCATTCGAATGCGTGCTTAGGTACACAAGGTTAGATGTTGCCCTTGAGGCATTGCTAGCGAATATCGCGCCCGGTTGCACATTGATATATACCAGGTTGGAGGCGGCACATGCGGTATTGCTCCCGAACACGGCATTCGAATGCGTGCTTAGGTACACAAGGTTAGATGTTGCCCTTGAGGCATTGCTAGCGAATATTGCGTCCGGTTGCACATTGATATATACCAGGTTGGAGGCGGCACATGCGGTGTTGCTCCCGAACACGGCATTCGAATGCGTGCTTAGGTACACAAGGTTAGATGTTTCCCTTGAGGCATTGCTAGCGAATATCGCGTCCGGTTGCACATTGATATATACCAGGTTGGAGGCGGCACATGCGGTATTGCTCCCGAACACGGCATTCGAATGCGTGCTTAGGTACACAAGGTTAGATGTTGCCCTTGAGGCATTGCTAGCGAATATCGCGTCCGGTTGCACATTGATATATACCAGGTTGGAGGCGGCACATGCGGTATTGCTCCCAAACACGGCATTCGAATGCGTGCTTCGGTACACAAGGTTCGATGTTGCCCTGGCGGCATTGCTCCCGAATATTGCATTCGAATGCGTGCTTAGGTACACAAGGTTCGATGTCGCCTTGGCGACATTGCTGGCGTATACGGACATGGGGTAAGCGACTCGATACATCATCATGTTGGACGCGACCGAATACGTAAAGTTGCTGGCGTACACCGAAGTGTTGCTCGCGAACAACGAGGTAGGATACGCTCCTGCGTACACCAAATTGGACGCTGAGCAGGCAGTGTTGCTCGCCGTCACAGAAACGTTGCTAGCAAACAACGAGGTAGGATACGCTCCAGCGTACACCAAATTGGACGCTGAGCAGGCAGTGTTGCTCCCAAACAACGCAGTAGGATACGCTCCAGCGTACACCAAATTGGACGCTGAGCAGGCAGTGTTACTCGCAAACAACGCAGTAGGATACACGCCCCCGAACACAATGTTGGACGCAGCGAATGACGCATTCATTGCCGCTATAACGGCAGGGGCCGTGGATTTGTGCAATATGTTGCTTGTGCTCGCGCAAACATTGCTTGTGTTCACGCAAAGGTTGCTTGTATACACAGCGATTAGTGAATTGGTAAATGACAAGTTGCTGGCAAAATAGGTGTCGATACTGACCACATGAACGGTGTTTGATGTCCCGTATGCGAGGTTGCTCGCGAACGTGCTTCGCATGTCCAAGTGCCCGTATGCGAGATTGGAAGCAGCGACGCCTCTTAGAGAGCGGTCCTCCACTGCGACTAGACGAACATCTCTACTGGCAAGGGTCGGAAGGACATTACTATAAACCGCGTTGGATGTGTCATTGGCAAGTCTGAAGTTGCTAGAGCAAACATTGCTGGCGAACCTAACATCCGACAATAAGCTTCCATAGACAACATTCGAGACATCGCTGCCGTGCGCGCCTACCCAGTTAGAGGCAAAGTCGGACCTTGGTCCTGTTGTGTAAGCCACCATGTTTGACGAGTACACGCAAGATGAGTGAACGTTCGATAGGAATGACGAAGAAGAGGGGGTTGTGTCACTTGCGGCATGCGTGGGGCCAGTGACAAGACCTAGGTAGGTGTACGCGAAGAATGCGGGGTGCGCTACAATGCAAGGTTGAATACCTGCATCCTCCCTTAATAACATGTACCCGCCACCGTTGGAGGAGGACGACACGAACGAGATGCCCCCCTCGACACGGAGATTCGACATCGGGTGAGATAGAATGGACGCGTTGGAAGTCGCAATGTTCGACGCGTACGCGCCGGCGTTGCTGCTGAAGCCGGTGCTTCCTGATGTAATGAAGTCGATAAAGGCGTTGCTCGCAAAATTGGCGGTAGATAACGCCGAGAACGCCGTATTGGATGCGGTTTCGGTCTTCATGAGCGTCAACGATGCCATGGAGCTAGCGCGATCGTAAACCCGACGTACGGCTTCCGCAGATGCTGCCGCGTCTGTGCGGCGGTTTGATACGTCAGTCACAATCTGAACAATACCGGCCGTGGTTTCGGTGGCTACGGGCAGGTTGGAGTACGCGAGTGCAGTGAAGGTTCCTGTGTCGTTCGCTATCGATGCCAACTCCACCACCTGCCCTCCATCCTCATTCGTTCCAAGCCACAAGAAATTATTGGAACTTGAAGACATGTTGGTGTTGTTCGCGATGGAGATGCTGAGCTCATTGTATGCGTCAAGCAAGGCAGATGCACTTGGAGGTATCGATGCAGAAGGAATGTTCTTGAAGTCGCGCACAAGATTAGAATATTGAGTGGCGAATATAGAGCCTGCGACAAACAGGTCTCCACATCGCAGGTAGCCTATGTCTACGCCTTCATCATACCCCCCCGTTAATGCGATGTCGTACGGATTCGAGTAGTCCACATCGAGCACAAGGTCGTTAGATCCCCGCCTGCGGCTACAGTCGCGATCATGTTGCTGAGTGACCGGTAAGCGATGTAGAGTGCGGTCGCGCTGGGAGGGATGCTCGAGGACGGCATTGTGTGGGTGTGCACGAGGTTCTCGTACCTTTGTCCCCGGATCATGTCTGCGTCCATGCGACCCCGTACTGTTAGTTGCGGAACCGTCAAGCCCGAAGTCGAATCCAGGAACGCGACTTCGATGTCGTCTGATGTTACCTCGTCATCTACGAGCGTTACTTCCGTATTTGAGCGACTACTTAACAATACACGCGCGTCCGCGGTAGATATCCGGAGGGTCGTCGAATGATTACTTGTGGAGGGAGCAGTGCTGTTCGTCAAAGACGCCATGCGGACCCTTCGGCTATTGTCATTGCTATCGGAGTACGCGATCTCGATCGTTTTGGGGGTAGCGCTGGCAACGTTTCCTTCACATGCGACGAGTGTGCAAAACGTTGGTGCAACTACGTGCATCGTAGTCGGATTGCTGGAAACACCGTTCATCCAAATGTCCCCATGCAGATCGGACCAGGCAGGGAGTCCAACATGGTTTTTAAGAAACGTGTTCGATGCTTGTAAAACTGAAAAGAATGAAGAGGATATCACATCAATTCAATTCATCATACATTTGATTTCAAATTAAAGGGTCAAAGAGAACGAAGCTTGGGGATGTGTGCAATAAAAAAAATGCACCCCAACACAAAAAGAAATGGCGGATACGGAAGTACTGAAGATCCTGCAAAAGTGTACCAAGGACAAAGCCCACTCTGACGTAAATTTCCTGAAAGCTCACTTGCGTCGTCTCATAACGGGAAACTGGATTTTTATCATCGTGAATCTCCTAATCGTATCGGTGTGCGTACTCATGATCGGGTTCCTTGTGAATACCATATTTAACCTGTTACAACGTTACAATTCAAGTTTCAGTAAGAAAACTCTTGAATTACAGAAAGATGTTGCCCGCAACAAGGACGACTTCTTGTACAAATCAAAGGATGACTCTAGTATCCCAATGACATCGGAGCACATCCTCCTAAAACATAACATCGAAAAGCTGAAACGTCTCTACAAACCTCACAACGAGTATCGAGCCAATGTAACTGATCCCCTCGCACCTGAAGCTAGTCCGGACGATATGATTGACGAAAACATCCTATCTCGATCAGAAGATACATACAATTATGTCAAGGCGACGGTTTCCAATGCAACCGGATCTTACCCCGTCCCCAGTTAATTACGTGTTTTTTTCACTCGCGACAAGGCGAATTTTAAGAGTAGTCTCCCCCTGGAAGGATAGTGGTGATATTGCAGGAGTTCCACATTTTATTAGCAGGTGTTCCCCTGCGCGACCATCCAACATCAAGACGTCATTTCCAACAACCACATTATTTTTATCAACGGATTGATTGTTCCACATGCTCTTGTGTTGTACCTCATACGTGTAAGATGTATCGAAAGGTGATTCGTTGTTGGCCCATAACACGTTCAATGCAAATACGCCACTTACAGGTAATTCAAAATTGGATGAAGAAACCGACGAATGGGGGGACAAGTACCACTCGTGATAATCAAATTCCGAAACGAACATATTCGATGCGTGCTGAAACACATACGATAGCGGTTGTAAGGAAATACACATATTAGAAGAGAAGAAACCTGCATTAGATCCAAAGTATCCTGCATTAGATGCAAAGTATCCTGCATTAGACCCGAATTCACACGCATTAGATGCAAAGTATCCTGCATTGGACCCGAATTCACCTGCATTAGATGCAAAGTATCCTGCATTATACCCGAATTCACACGCATTAGATGCAAAGTATCCTGCATTAGACCCGAATTCACCTGCATTAGATCCAAAGTATCCTGCATTAGACCCGAATTCACCCGCATTAGATGCAAAGTATCCTGCATTAGACCCGAATTCACCCGCATTAGATCCAAAGTATCCTGCATTAGACCCGAATTCACACGCATTAGATGCAAAGTATCCTGCATTAGACCCGAATTCACCTGCATTGGACCCAAAGTATCCTGCATTAGACCCGAATGTCATTCCTTCATTCCAATCCCACACACGAGACAAAGAAAAGCAACACTCACAGACCGAACCGATGGAAAAAACACGGACACACCACCGAATTTCACTAAAGGAAAGCGAACAAACCCATCAACCGAATTCACACCCAGTTCACCAAGTCACACAAGTGAAACACACGAAACACACCCACAGGACGTTCACATCACGCGAGAGACAACATTCAACAAAAAGCAACCACGCATTAGATGCAAGTATCCGGCATTGGAGAGGAAACCCAAGTAATCCTCATTAGACACCGATATCAAACGCATTAGATGCAAAGTTAAATCCTGCATGGCGCATTGATTGGACCCTTGGACCAGCCCCCCGAATTTCACCCGCAGAAAGTCCAAAAAGGGGTTTCCGGCATTGGACCTGAATTTCATTCTCCAAAATGCATCACCGCAATTTAGATCCAAGTAGCCTGGCCATTGGACCCAAGTTCACCTGCATAGATTTCCCCAAAGTATCCATCCTGCAATTAGACCGAATTCATTCCCCCAAACAGTCATTCACAACAGAACCCACACATTCACCCAAACCACACATCATTCCACAAAAATCCCAAACGCGACCACACTATCAAAAGACACCGCAATCCACATCATCACAAGCATTAATGGCAAAGTAATCCTGCATAAGACCCGAGTTCACCTGCAATTAGGACCCCCCCCTATTCAACAAGCAATTGGATGCAAGTATCCTGGCATTAGAAGATAGAAACCCAGACACCAACCAACCAACAGGAGAGAAACCTAGAAAAAACAATTAGACTTAGATAGAACCCGAATTTCACTAGCATTGTTGGATTGTGGGACCCACCCCCCCGGACCCACCTGCATATTGGAACCGTGGACCGCAAAGTATCCGGCATTAGACGAATTCACAACGCATTAGATGCAAAGTATCGCAGCATGGACCCAAAGTATCCTGCATATAACCCAATTCCACAAACGGCATTAAGATGCAAAGTATCCTGCATTAGACCCGAAGTCACCTGCCTTGGACCCAAAGTATCCTCCGGCAATTAGCCCAAGTTTCACCAAACACGCATTAGATGCAAAGTATCCGGCATTGGACCCAAAGTATCCTGCATTAGACCCGAATTCACACGCATTAGATGCAAAGTATCCTGCATTGGACCCGAATTCACCCGCATTAGATCCAAAGTATCCGGCATTGGACCCGAATTCACCTGCATTAGATCCAAAGTATCCTGCATTAGACCCGAATTCACCCGCATTAGATCCAAAGTATCCTGCATTAGACCCGAATTCACACGCATTAGATGCAAAGTATCCTGCATTAGACCCGAATTCACACGCATAAGATGCAAAGTATCCTGAATTAAACCCGAATTCACCTGCATTGGACCCAAAGTATCCTGCATTAGACCCGAATTCACACGCATTAGATGCAAAGTATCCGGCATTGGACCCAAAGTATCCTGCATTAGACCCGAATTCACACGCATTAGATGCAAAGTATCCTGCATTAGACCCGAATTCCCACACACAACGCATTAGATGCAAAGTAGCCCTGCCATTGGACCCAGATTCCACCCGGCCATTAGATCAAAGTATACGCAGTTGGACCCGAATTCCACACCTGCATTAGATTCCAAAGTATCCTGCATTAAGACCCGAATTCACCCGCATTAGATCCAAAGTAGCCCTGGCATTAACCACAATTCACACGCATGTAGATGCAAAGTTCCTGCAAAATTAGACCCAATTCAAAACACATATGAATGCAAAGGATCCTGAAATTGGCCCGAATTCACCTCATTGGACCCAAAGGATCGCTGCTTAACCCATTTCCACGCATTAGATGCAAAAGTATCCGCATTGGACCCAAAGTATCCTGCATTGACCCGAAATTCACACCATTAGATGCAAAGTATAGCTGCATTGAGCACGATGCACCCGCATTAGATCCAAATTATCCGGCATTGGACCAAAAGTATCATGCATTAGACCCGAATTCACACCGCATGAATCCAAGTATCCGCAATTGGAGGACCCAAAGGTATCCTGCATTAGACCCCCGATTCCACACGCATGAGATGCAAAGTATCATGTAATTAGAATTCCCAAGTATCCTGCATTTGACCCGAATTTGTTTGCCTGCTTAGATCCAAGTAATCCTGCAAATTAGACCCGAATTCACCCGCATTAGATCCAAAGTATCCCTGCATTCGACCTCAATTCACCCGCATTAGATCCAAAGTATCCTGCATTCGACCCAACGTATCCTGCATTAGACCCTAATTCACTACATTCGACCTGATTCACCTGCATTAGATCCAAAGTTCCCTGCAGTAATCCAAAGTAATCCTGCATTCCGACCCATTCACCCCATTAGATCCAAGTAAATCCGGCATTAGACCCGAGATTCACTGCATTAGATCCAAAGTACCTGCATTAGATCGAAATGCTTGCATTAGATCCAAAGTATCCTGCATTAAGATTCCAAAGTATCCACATTCGACCCCGAATTCCGCCCAATTAGATCCAAAGTATCCCGGCAATTAGACCCAAAGTAATCCGGCATGAGACCCAAAGTACCTCCATTAGACCCGAATTCAACTGCATTTGACCCGAATTCACCTGCATTAGATCCAAAGTATCCTGCATTAGATCCAAAGTATCCTGCTTGACCCGAATTCACCTGCATTAAAGCCAAAGTAGCCTGCATTCGACCCGAAATTCAACCCGCCATAAGATACAAGTATCCTGCATTAGATCCAAATAATCCGGCATTAAGACCACCAAAGGATCCTGCATTAGAACCCGAATTTCACCTGCAATTATTGATCCAAAGTAATCCTCCGGCATTCGAACCCCGAATTCACCCGAAGTAGATTAAAAGTAGCCTGCATTAGACCCGAATTACACCTGCATTAAGAATCCAAATAATCCACCTGCATTCGACCAGAATTCTCATTTTCCCTCGCCCACCCTATCTTTCGCCCCTCCCCACCGCATATAGATCCAAAGTATCTGCATTAGACACAAAGTAGCCTGCATTCGACCCGAATCACCCGAAATTAGATCCTAGTATCCCGCATTAAACCCAAAGATCCTGCATTCGACCCGCAATTGTACGCTGCTTAATCCCAAAGTAATCCTGCATGAACCCGATTTCACCCGCCATTAGATCCAAAGTATCCTGCATGAGACCCGAATCACCTGCATTAGAAGCCAAAGTTATCCTGCATTAACCCGAATGTCCACCTGCATTAGATCCAAGTATCCGGCATTCGACCCGATTTCACCCCGCATTAGATCCAAATATCCTGCATTCGACCCGAAGTCACTGCATTAGTCCAAAGTTCCTGCAATTCGACCACAATTCACACGCATTAGATCCAAAGTATCCTGCATTAGCCCAAAAGTATCCTGCAATTCGACCCGAAATTTTACCTGCAGAGATCAAATAATCCTGCATTAGACCCGAATGCACCGCATTAGATCCAAATTCCTGTCATTAGATCAAAAGTAAGCCGGCATTAGACCCCGAATCCAACCCGGCATTAGATCCAAAGTATCCTGATCGACCCGAATAGTACATGCATTAATCCAGTAATCCTGCATTAGATCCAAAGTATCCTGCATTAGACCCGAATTCACCCGCATTAGATCCAAAGTATCCTGCATTAGACCCGAATTCACCTGCATTAGATCCAAAGTATCCTGCATTCGACCCGAATTCACCTGCATTAGATCCAAAGTATCCTGCATTCGCGACCCGAAATTCACCTGCCATTAGATCCAAGTAAATCCTGCATTAAGACCCCGAATTCACTGCATTAGATCCAAAGTATCCTGCATTAGACCCGAATTCACCCGCATTAGATCCAAAGTATCCTGCATTAGACCCAAAGTATCCTGCATTCGACCCGAATTTACCTGCATTAGATCCAAAGTATCCTGCAATGAGACCGAATTCCCCCGCATTAGAAATCCAAAGATCACTGCATTAAGATCCAAGGTTAGCCTGCATTAGACCCCGAAATGCACCCGAATTAGAGCCAAAGTAAACATTTTGCATTGATCCAAAAGTAGCCCGGCATTCGACCCGAATTTACCTGCATTAGATCCAAAGTAATCCCGCAGAAGACCCGAAGTCACCCGCATTAGATCCAAGTACCGCTAAGACCCGAAGTCACCTGCATTAGATACAAAGTATCCTGCAGTTCGACCCACCAATTCACCTGGCATTTCGACCCGATCACCTGCATTAGAGATCCAAGTATCCCCTGCATTCGACCCGAATTCACCTGCATTAGATCCAAAGTATCCTGCATTAAGACGCGAATTCGGCCCGCAAACAAATTTTTTATTATATTGTTTTTTTATTTTTGATTTTATGCTTTTTTATTATATTTTCATAATTTTATATTCGACACCGATTCACCTGCATTAATAATCCAAGTAATCACTCAAAATTATAATTAACTTAATACTGCATTTTTAAATAATAAAACTTAAATTATAAAAAAATTATATTATATGATTTTATTAAAATTATACATTATTTTAAAATAATTAATCAAAATTAATTATATTTAACCAGATTGCGTTTAACAGTTCCTACATATTTTTCTCATCAAAATCTTCATTAGCATTATTTAGAGAGAACATTAATATTATTTACAGCTATAACCGAATTCAAATATTCCACCTGCATTAGAGAGAGATTAGGCATTGGACTCGAATATGCAAGATTCTATCTCAATCAATGTATCGAGTGTTGTTGCTAGGATCCTTGATCACAATATTCGACTCGAATACAGATATACCAAGTATTGTTGTTTTTGCAGATTGAATGACAATATCTTTCACGATGTTCGAATGTACCAAGCACTCCTGTGTTAGAAGTAACATACATGGAAATAGCTCCCTCAGAGTCAGGAGTCAGCACAGAAACACCGCCTGCACAATTCCCATTATCATATAGAGCCCCCTTCACGACAAGCCCTTCATGTTCGTCTACGAACACGCTAGGATTGGATGCACCGATTCTACCTGCGAGCACTCTGTTCCCTTGCTGCGTCCATAAAAGGAGGAGGTCGTTTTCTCTCACTACCCCAGGGAAAATTATATCGTCTGCGGTTGCCATCATCACAACCGCACCCATCATGTCAAGCGCATCGTTAGAACTCGACATAGTCTTTGTGTACTCAATGTGTCTAAAAAACCTTTGCTCTACAGTACGGGCAGCTTTTCTGAATGCGCAACCAATCGCAAATTCCTCGCCCCTTTTTTTTGTGATGGGTGATCGTGGAGGGGCAGGTAACGTGGAAGTTGTGATTGCAACTTAGATTGATGACGATGTCTTCTTCTTTGAACGCCTCATGACAGAGGCCGCACACGTCACTGGTGTTTGGATATAGGTAAGGTATGTATTCGATACCCTCTTCAGTCACCTCTACACCATGAGGTTCGCACACCTGCATGTACAAAGAGGATGACAAGGCATGTTTGGCTTCGCTCTCTGTGATGGTCTCGTTGTGACACGATTGGCGCAGGCGAACGTTAGTGGGGTCCGTGCACATAACACCCCACTTGGAAACGACCCACACACACCACCCGCACAACATGTCGTCCATAATCCACCCCCTGTTGCGCACGAACCCATCCGCCCTCTCAATGCAGCATACGATCGAGTCATACCGTTTATTTTCGTCGCATGTCACGATCCCACGGTCGGCTACGTACGCCGGCGAAATGCAGAAACGTTTCCTCTGAACGCGGTGGATGCGGGATGTCAGCGAAGTGACAATTGAACTCTTCAATAGTTTGTCCGTGTTAAGTACGTACAACCGATCCTGGGTATGGCAAAGAGAGTCAATGTCGAACGCTATGTTGAACCAGTTGAAGTTGTGCCACGCACTCCAGAAACAATTCACAATCGCCACGCTCACGCGTCTGTGCACGCTCTTGTCCGCCAGAGGAATCCACACATGGTACAATGTCTCCTTGAAAACATGCGAAGAGCTATAATCGGAATCGTTCTTCGTAGTTCCGTGCCGGGTGCAAACGAACTGGGTCGCGAACAAAGCCCCCATCACCCTTGGGAACAACTCAGTGTTGCTAGGGCTCATCTTGCAAGTGATTTCGAACACGTGGACCGATGAAGACTCATCATCTCCCATAGAAGAGAGAGTCTGCATGACCGTGTCACCCAATATGTCGGCATGGAAAGCATGCATAATCATGACGAGCTTGTTAACACCTTCCTTGAATGCATCCGTGCCAGCAGAGTCCTCCACATGCTTCACGTTTTTAACGAATGGTAGAGAACTGCCCATAAAGCCTGGTACCACGATACCCTTGCGACAATGCATGTATGTTAAATAAAGTCCTTAAACTGGGCGAATTTCTTGACGTGTATTCACTATCACATAATACATAAAACTGATTCGTAGGAACGCGAGCGAGCGAGTCCTCAAGATTTTGCGGTCGCCACCAGGAGCCATGGCTGCCGAAACTCGATGCGGTACCCTCTCCGAACTAATGTCTTCAGAGGCGCCTCAACGACTGTACCAAAGAATATGAACAGCGTAGACACAACCGCGGATACACCGATGTTCCTCGTTGCGGAATACACAATCAAAAAGAATAATAAATGACGAACAAGAGGGTTTGAGAATAGCGCTTGCATTTCCTCGTCAGGTTGGAGGACGAACCTCCCCCCAAAACCGACAATCAACGATGATAAACCTATGGCAACTTGATTCGCCATTAAACAAATTTATGAATACACTCATTTTATTCTGTCATCGCCCTTAGGCACGCAACCGATATTGAGAGTCACGAAAGCCTGAAGGGATTGGTTGACGATGGCCCCTGGCCTCACGAACGCATCAAACAATGCCATCGCACGGATCGCCTCGAGCATCTGCTCGTGCAACACGAGCGTGCCTTCGACGCTGTTGTAGAAACCGGGAGCGAGAATGTAGAACGAGTTCGAAAAACCCTGAGCGTTGGGTTCGCCAAGACGAACGACTTCGTGACCCTCCTCTCGGTTGATATAAGCGTTCGCCTGCAAGATTATAGACATATTATCTGCTTCACCTGACGCAGACTCGGGACGACCATCGAACTCCGAGAACCGGACATCGTCCCCTACTACGAACTCGTTCATGTCGAAGAAACGGTTGCACACGATGCGGATGTACAACCCATACTGTGTTTCGTAGGATAAAGATGTCAGTCGCAAGGCGTCAACACTATTGTTGAACAATGCACCGCTAGGACGTGTTATCGACACAACGAGCGAACGGAGGGATGCAAGAGGGGTGTCGAACGTCTTCCTATCTAGTTCACGCACGGGTTTAAGCATGACGTATCCGCGCCCGTTGGCAGCGCGGAACGAACGGTCGAACACGAGCACGCAAAAACTCCGACGGATGGCCTCGGAACTCCCGTCGTACATGCCATCGAATCCCTCAAGGTTCACCAGGACATAAGGGTACGAAAAGTCATAGTCGTGAAGGTACGGACGCTCGGAACTTGCTCGCTTCTCCATAGGAACGATAGCGCTAGACACGGATATCCACGAGATTCCGCGGAAATCCTCACGCCCAAACCCTGTCACACTCGAACCGAAGCGAAAGCGGTGAGGGTGCGCCTCAACGTCCCTATCAACACCGTGGAGACCAACACTCCTATAGACATCACCCACATGGTGGGTTACAGAGGGAATCACCGCAGAAGAAGGCAAAGCAAACGCATTATTATCAGTTACAATGTGATCAATTAGATTGTGATCAATTAGATTGTGACCACTTAGATTGTGATCGGTTAGATTTTGATCGGTTACAGAATGATCAGTATCTGGAGCAGAGGTACTAAACGTAAGACGGTCTCTTACAAGATCCTCTACACGGCGATCGAATTCCTCGTTTGATATATGAGGGACTTCATCTCCGTCCAAACGAAGATCAGATCCGTCGTCGTTGGTGTTACGAGAGTTCGTGTTGTAAGAGGATGATGAATCTACAAAGTTGGTCATGACCGTGTCCCGGTCCTCCGCACGCAATCTAGAGAGCGTGCTCTGGGGGCGAGGGGGCGCATCTTCCAATCCCGGCAAACGTGGTCGTGATTGCTGCTGAAAAACGTCCCTTTCGCGACTAATGAATATATTGTCGTTGTTGCTCTTTTTTTCGATATAGGTTGTAGATTTCGGGGGGGATTCTTCCTCATCCATCTTCATCATGTCCCGCATGAGATTTAACGCTATATTGTTCTTATCGCGCAATGAGAGGGAGTCGCTATCTCTCCGCTTCTCCACCCCCTGCATGAACATGAAAAGTTTTTGGCGAATGCGGAGAATATCGTTCGCACCCTGAAAGACAATGTTGTGGCGCTCCTTCATGTAGACGTGAAAGGCTGCCTCGCAAGTCTTGACGTTCTCAAGTGAAATGAATGCAGATGACTGATTTTTGGATTCCATAATGAATCGACAAACACACGTCCAATCCCAACACGTCCAATAATGGTTGCAAATATTTCTTTACGAGACAACCTCACGCATCATGAAATAAAAAAATAACAATTATAAGAACATCTAATATAATCGAATATGTCTGACATCATCGACAACAACAATAACAACAATGGAATCCGCTCCCAGGGGAAGGTCGTGATCGTGGCATCGGTGATATTCCACATCACCGTCATAGTGACAAGCTTGATGCGCAACAACTTCAACATCACGTTGGCGCTGATGTTGCTTCTGTCAATTGCGTTAACGGCGCTTGCGGTCTATGACATTCAGTGCCTAGAGTCCGGAGGATGTACAGTTTGGAGTTGGATAAGAACTATGTTAATCGTATTGACTATCATACCATAATGGTAATGTCCACGCTAACTGTGATAACGTTGGGATCCAAGGACAATGAAAACAAAACAAAGAAAAACCGTGGGAAGTTGACTCGTTTGCATATTTCTTAATACATATCCCCCGGAACCCGGATGAGGATATAAGGGTAGCTAAAATTCAACGGTAAATATTGAATCAATTACAATATAATTCTCTATGTACAACTTGGACAATTACAATTCTCTATGTACAACTTGGACAATTACAATTCTCTATGTACAACTTGGACATAGAGAATTGTAATTGCTTGTCAACATATTGCCCAGAGTGTAACATGTTTTAACCGATCTGTCCGAGGCGATTGAAGGGACCAGCCCCATTAGAGAATTCGTTCCTCTTACCCAGCCGTGACCCAAAATTATTGAGACATCTTACTAACATGCCTTAACGCATGCCTCCTCCGGGGAAGCCGACCAGGTTGGCACCGATGCCGAAACCGGCACCACTGTGGACACTAGATCCAACGGCAGGGGCGAACAGGTCCAAAACGGCGAACGTGGCGGCACCGACCAAAGAAATCATCATTAGATCCTTAGGCGGAAGCTTGGTATTGGGGATGAAGTACGCTGCGACAGCAACCATCAATCCCTCGAAAATGTACTTAAGAAAACGAACGAGAATCTCTGATGCATCGAATGAAACACCAGATGCCTGAGCAGAATTGTACATTTTGTTGCAAGGTATATAACACCAGGGGTAGAAAAAAAATCCTAGCAACGTTTTTCATTCGGTCGGTGACAACAAAACATCCATCACTCTCTCAAACGATGCGATGTCGTAATCGATGTCGCAGACAGTCCCCGATAACAAATACACCAACCTAATACGCTTGCGGTCGTCACCATGCATCCACGCATACAAAGCTGTCTGCAATATGTGAACAAGCTGCACTTCACCACTCGTGCACTTCAACTCATATAACGAATCCTCAGTCACCACATCCGCCTCGCCATAAACATGGCACGCCTTGGGAACGAACTCGCGTCGAAGAGGAACCTCAAACCTCGTCACCACTCCACCGCAAATCCCAGCTCCGCGCATGACCTCCAGAGAGGACTCAACATCGACTTCGTCCAACCAGTCAAAGCGAGTAATCTGCTTCGCTCGATAAAAGTACTGAGATGCAGAAGACTGATGCAGTGTAGCCGCACACAGAAAATCAGACACACTAGGATCGCAACCAGAAGATATACGCGATACAAGAGCATCTCGTAAATTCCCGCAATATTTCGAACTGCTCATGTTGAGAGTCGGGAGCATGTCAAGAAGCTGCGACCTCCCTGTAACACGGTATTCCAATATTGCCGGGATTGCGATGCCGTTAAGATCAGCCACGTACTCCGCAAGAGCCCCCCTAGTTCTCACAGTACTGCTCAATGCCGGCGCGCGCACGCCAATGTCCTGAACACGCCACGTCAGATGAGCACTAGCTCGCTTTATCGTTTGGAAGGGAAGGTGCTCGAGTAGAGAGCATACTCCGCGCTCATTAGGACGGATATCTGCATCATCATTGGTATCGTCGGGAGTCACCTCTTTTTTAGATGCGGAGGCAGGGGGGCACCCCTGCAACGTTGCTGTTTCGAGAAGCGCGGTTGCATCCATGTAAGGAGCAAGATGAGATCTCATGTTGTGAACCACGATCAGCTCTCGCTTCGCCCGTGTCAGACTGACGTATACCGGGTTGGGACAATCCACAGTCGATGATGAGAGCGGCGCATCATGATGCATCCGCTGGAAGAATGTCATGTAAGATTCTTCTGTACCTCCCAAGACGACCACAGCTTCTCGCTCAGTACCCTTACTCCCGTGAAATGTCATGAAGGCCAACTTTCCACGCAGCACCTGCTCGTTCAAGGAGCACTCCTCGAATACGTCATTCACACTCAGAGGGACGTTGCGATCCAACAGCCGCTTCTCCAGTATACGCAGGGGGGACTTGCCTCGCCCTTTCTTTACGCTCGGAGAAAGAACCATTATCTGATCGGGTCGGTAACGGGTGAGGAGGTCGAACACGACTGACGTTGGCGAGACGTCGAACACATTGCAACTCATAAACCGCGGACACAACGTCGTCGACGACGGCACGTGACCTGCCACAAGGACATCTTCACCCTTAAGGAACACCTCGTTAACAAAACGAACCATGGGCGCGGTTAGACGCCACGTCGTCTGCAAGGTGTGCTGTCTCCACCCACGGACACCCGAGATTTCTGAGGGCAGCAACGAGTCGCATTCGGCGAGGAACCTCGGGCTGGCACCCTTGTACTCGTAGATGGATTGTCTCGGGTCGCCGATGAAAAGGAATTGAGGCGGTCGGTGGCACAGGCGCGCGATCATGACGATGATTTTCCAATAAAGAGGGTTGATGTCTTGCGCTTCATCTACGACAACGAGTCTAAATGACAGAGCGCTACGCAAGCGTCCATTGTTAGCATTAATTGCATCTACCATCGTGTCAAGCGCCTCGTCGGTGTGGCATCCCTCGTCGTAATAGTGAGTACCAAAGCTGTGGAACGAATGCACCTCAGCAGCGGATTCAAGTCCCAATGCTGCAACCTTTTTGCGTGTCTCCGTCTTCAAGTTGGAGTTGTATGTCAGGAGCAGGGAGCGGGCATCGGGGAAGAGCGCATGCAATCGAGTGACGCAGTGTAGAGATAATGTAGTTTTTCCAGACCCGGCCACGCTTTGCAACTTGACATTCTTATTCTCTAGCACAAGTGACTTGATGACCTCAGATTGCTCTGGAGAAGGAGGAGGAAGGAGCATAGAACAAGTATTAGATAACCTCAAATTACAAGGCTATAAATCAATGATACATGCGTGGTGTGGTCTGTTGATTCAGAATCATCAAGTTAGCTTTATACAATTGTGTTCGAAATGAAATGAAATGAAATGAAATATCATATCCTAAAATAGATGGGACAATATTACGAGAACGATGGTTTTGTTGTCATCACCAGCAACATCCTTCTCAATACACACTTGATCTGGGTGTAAGGTAGCAGCGATACGCACTAGATTGGATGTTGCCCCTGGAATCATTGACAGCAATTGTCTCAATGACATCTTCATGCTTGAAACATTCAAATTCATGTGCAATCCAGTCCCCTTCCACATCCGGAGCTTCCTCATGAGTCCTCTCATGTCGAGGGGCTTGGGAGCTTGCAAAGAGGAAGCATGTGTCGATAGGGTCTGCTGAGTGTCAGTACCTTCAGATGGCTTATTCAGACCGGAAGGAGAAACATGGGGGGGGTACCCTGGTATGTATAACACGTTCATTCGTTGGCAATACTCCAGCATGCTCCGGTTGTCCATTATCGACTGGTGCACATCGCTGTTGTCATTGGTATGGATCCATATGACCCGTTCATGCTCGTGTGTCTTCAACATTCGCCCGATGCAGAAGAACGTCGTTCGATCTTTGTCCAACCCATATGACATCCGTTCTGTATTCCAAGGAGGAGGAGCTGCATGGAACATGGAAATACAAAGGATTGTGTAAGAACATGGGATTACGGACACTCTCAAGATACAATACACTTGAAGGAACATTGTGTACGGCTCAGGTACCCAAAATACAAGGTGTCCCAATTCAAACGTCCCTCTACAGTCGGCGGAACAGTAAAATGAACCGTCCCGAAAAGAAATGTTGATTTAATCTCACATTCAGATTCAAAGATTACCTGAGGTTACTGTATTGTACATTTCCAGTAACTTCTTGCTGAGATCATCATCGGAAGGAATCATGTCCCCATCGCATGGCAATGGCCTAGCAGACGCGTCTTCTGGAGAAGTTCCATTGACTCTGTCGGACTGAGTGCTCCTCGATAAGCACCGGAGACTCTCAGATGACTTCTCAAAAGATTCTCTTGATTCACAAGGTACATCCATACATCGATCTCGTGATTCAGAATGTACATACATCCATCCATCAGAAGGTACATCCATCCCTCCATCTCGTGATTTAGAAGGTACATCACCATTGTTTTCCATTCCATCCATAAACGGAGAACCCAACAAATTCATAGAATAAGTAGGAGCATCCGGCACACCTGGAGACTGACGAGCACCAGTATCATGGGATGAGGGTCGAAGAGAAGCAGGATGACCATGAGCATCCGGCACACCTGGAGACTGACGAGCACCAGTATCATGGGATGAGGGTCGAAGAGAAGCAGGATGACCATGAGCATCCGGCACACCTGGAGACTGACGAGCACCAGTATCATGGGATGAGGGTCGAAGAGAAGCAGGATGACCATGACCATGAGCATCCGGCACACCTGGAGACTGACGAGCACCAGTATCATGGGATGAGGGTCGAAGAGAAGCAGGATGACCATGAGCATCCGGCACACCTGGAGACTGACGAGCACCAGTATCATGGGATGAGGGTCGAAGAGAAGCAGGATGACCATGAGCATCCGGCACACCTGGAGACTGACGAGCACCAGTATCATGGGATGAGGGTCGAAGAGAAGCAGGATGACCATGAGCATCCGGCACACCTGGAGACTGACGAGCGCCAGTATCATGGGATGAGGGTCGAAGAGAAGCAGGATGACCATGAGCATCCGGCACACCTGGAGACTGACGAGCACCAGTATCATGGGATGAGGGTCGAAGAGAAGCAGGATGACCATGAGCATCCGGCACACCGGGAGACTGACGAGCACCAGTATCATGGGATGAGGGTCGAAGAGAAGCAGGATGACCATGAGCATCCGGCACACCGGGAGACTGACGAGCACCAGTATCATGGGATGAAGGTCGAAGAGAAGCAGGATGACCATGAGCATCCGGCACACCGGGAGACTGACGAGCAGCCAGTATCATGGGATGAGGGTCGAAGAGAAGCAGGATGACCATGAGCATCCGGCACACCGGGAGACTGACGAGCGCCAGTATCATGGGAAGAAGTACCAGTAACCGCCATGTTGCGCGAAGAAGCTACGTTTGCATGGGAAGAATTCCGTTTGCGAAGGACATGCGATGGTTTGGATGCACAACACTTGGTAACTATGTTTGCTATGCATTCATCGATGCTACTATATAATAACGAAGAAGGCATGATAATGAATGACGACGAGATGGCATTGCATCGGTATTAGTACATTTTTTCATCGGTACAACAGGGTACAGGGTACATAGTATATCGATGCGGTTCCTGTGTGGCCATGCGGTTCCTGTGTGGCCTGCGGTTCATTGGCATTCTGTGTTCCCTCGCCTCCCCCCAAAACCACAGTTTCCATCAAGGCGAGTGTGAGCGCTAAACCGACCGACCCAGACTCCGACTGTATAGGGACATTTGAAAGTGGGAATTGTACGTATTACAAAGAGTGTAAAAGATTGAGCGCGTTACAATTAATGTTTAGTGCATCCAATGATGCGTGCCTCTTCGTTCGTCGATGACGCAGTTGCATCTGGTGCAAACCACGTTCGCATGTGCCTGTTTACACGACGTATGGCTGCGAATGCATCACCTGTTTTTTCGTTTCACTTGGATATCCCGTTTGAACGATTCGTGATGCATCTTGACAAGGCTGCGCGACACCTCGCGTACTCGCACAAGATATATTCAACTATCGTCTATCGCTCTATAAGCAAGGAAAGCGGGGCGGTTCTTACCATGGAGACATCGGCATCATGCAAAAGTGGTGGTCGTGTCAAGGTCGACGAGGTGTTGGGAGTACACGAGGTGCCAGGCGCGAACGTCGTGTCAATCATGTCCCGCGAGTCAACACCACCCGCCTTAGGAGTGTTATCGTGGTGCAAGGATGACATGTTGGACGCGCGACGAGTGGAAAGGCTATTGCTCCGTGTAAATCCGCACACGAACATTGTATTCGAGTCAGCGGCAACATGTGGACGCGGGAATATCCGTCAGATATATATCACAATCAGCGATATCGACCGCATCGCATCAGATGCCGCACTGAAGAGAGACGTGGAACGCACAGTGGACAACACCGTCCAGGCGGTTCTCATGGGCGCGTGTCTTAAATCAGCCCCCAAAACACCCATGAGTATTCGACAAGACATGTGTAATCTGCGAGTATAAACATTAAATGTACTTGAAATCATTAGCATACACATAGGGTCATGAGCGGCCGGAAAAAAAAACAGGCCACCGCCAAGGGTGTTGGTGACGGAGAGGTTTGTGACACTTCTTCGGTGTCAAAAAAACAACCCAGTATTGCCAAGTTCTTCAAGTCAACATCCACCGCCGAGGAAGAGGATTCTACATATGTCCATTCTTCGTACTCCCACGTCCGAGACCATTTGGCGGTACCTTCAACATCTAACGATGACGGTGTGAGGAGCTCCATTATGCACCTCTACGTGCCACCCCAGCCCAAGGATAAGGATGATTGTTTGCATTCAACAGATAAGGAAGATGCACATGTTCCTGATATCGACCCGTACACGCCGCCACCTCACCCATACAACAAGGAGAACGCATTCGTGTTTGACAGATCTCGGCAATGCAACTACAGCAGCATCCCACACACGGATCCTCATATCCCTCCCTTCTCTTCACCATATGAGGATCAAGGAGGATCCGATACGAAGGCGGCGGAGCCATCTCTCGCGCGCTCCGTAGGAGGCGGAGGCGGAGTATTCAAGAACCAAGGCGTGACTCGCCTTCTTGCCGACTTTGGAGAGAAAAGCAGGAACGGCGAGTGGCCGTCGAGCACCAACGTTAGCTGCTACTGGTGCTGCCACAAGTTCATCGGCGTGCCATTCGGACTCCCTACGAAGATGAACATGGAAGCGGACAGGAAGTTCCATGTGATAGGTTGCTTTTGCAGCCTCGAGTGCGCATGCGCATACAATTTCGCAAGCCGCGACAACACTGACGAACGTCTCGCTAGGTACACCCTGATAAACAATATGGCAACGCGCATGGGATTCACACAGGTGCCCGTGAAGGCGGCGCCAGATCGTCTCGCTCTCGACATGTTCGGCGGACACATGCAAATCGAAGACTTCAGGAGCACCACTGACAAGCACGTGATCGTGAACACAACACCGATGCTATCCATTGTCCAGCAAGCAGAAGAGCTGAATGAGCAGGACATGCACAGCGAGTACCGCTACATTTCGCTAGACAAGAACAGGGTATGCAAGTTTCAGGAGAAGATCAAGTTGAAGCGTAGCAAGCCTCTCATCGGCAGCAACAAGGTCACGTTGGACCAATCCATGAAGCTGACATTCAATAACGCTTAGAGACGAAATACTAAACCTAAACCTCTTGTAACCTAATGGAGTATCAATCCACGGGGCAGTGGAACAACGATTTTGAATCAACAAATTGCAAGATGTTACATCCTGCATACTCCGTATCGTTATTTTGTCGGTACTTTCGAGAGTGTCCATTGAAGGACCAGTCGCACTTAAGCGGTTCACTGTTCCCCCCGAGTGTACCGGTTTACTTGCCAATGGCCTTAACGTCTGTCCTGAATTTCCTTTCGATTGTATCTCCATTAGGTAGTCTAGAGATGAATGGCTTATCTAGCTTCACACGAGTAGCATTGTAACTAAACGTCTTGTCTGTCCCTAGCTCTCGCACGGTAACTCTTATATTATTGTTACCTTCGAAGCGACGGCTGGCTGCCTTACTGGCAGCTGTGGCAGGGCCACCATTCCCTTGTAACGACCCTCCTCACCACCGTCCCTATTCACTAGAGTATAGCACGTGTTCTTCTTCTTTTGTGTTGACATGTTGTATGCGTGTGTGCGCAGATGTATATATTGTTAACATATAAAAAATTGCTGTGCGTTTTGTAAACATGTACCATGTACCCGAGCCCGCATCATGGGAGTACGCGTTTAACCGCGCGTCTCCAAGCGTAGCAGATCACAATCTCCATACCGAGACAGTCAATAATCAATGTAGCACCCCACTTCCGGTTATTCCAGAGGAATTCAGACGCCAGGTGCAACATCAACTTCATAGCCATCAGCAACAACTATTTTGTGTCGAATGCGCCATCGCTAGCATGCAGTCCTCGCTAGCGTACCTCACTGAAAGAATTAAGACATTTGAGAAGTACGATGTACCTACCAACTCTGCTACCAACTACAACTATAAACAAGAACACGTACAACAACAACAACAACAACAACAACAACAACAACAACAACAAAGTGTCCAACAACAGAATAATGTTCTTCACAAGTCCCGTAACTTGATTCCTCAGACACACCAATATGAAGATGGGACTAACAAACAAACAAACACACACAACAGTATTACCGCTTCAAGCAACGAACATAAGCGCCGGTTTTGTACAGTCATGTGACAACGTCGTAGAGTCTTGTGACAGCGTCGTACACTCGACGAAATACTAAAATGAAACCGCTTTCTGGAGTGTACGGTACACCTTATGGTGTAACCTTATGGTGTAGCAACCCACGGGGCAGTGGAACACCATCATGTTTTTTTGTAGCCCATCAACAACACGCATCCCTGCAAAATGGAAGCGGTCTCCCTTGACCCAACAGTTCCATGCAGTGCAGCCTTGCGATTGTGAGAGCAGAGGAGCGGTCCCGGTCCGAGTAAGTGCTGGTTTCTGGAGAGAATCGCAGTCCTCGTACCTCAGGGTACCGCTTGATCGAGTTGTTGTCGACAAGAGAGGGGGCTAAGCCACCCCTCCTGTGTTTTTCTTGGATTTGTTTACGTGTGCAGTACACCCTCACCGCCAACTGGTCGCGATAAGAGACCTTTGGAGTCTCCTTCAATGGGGTGTGACCCAACAACTCGTAACCTAGACGAATCTGACCTTCCGTGGTTATTTGGACACTTGGAATTTTGTAAACACATTCCTTCTTGGCACCGGTTTCCCAAGACATGAGAGTCGTCTTGAACTCATCTGTCACATGAACCTCCTCTTTGAAGAGGCGCTTGCAGGAAGCGAACATAGATCCCGTAGGCACAGCTACCTCTCCTGGTCCGGTAGCTTTCAGCTTCGTGATTGCAGAACCATATGCTACGCGAACCCTCAGGTCAGGATGATCCAACTTCATGTTGCGCTTGATCCCTGCCCAAAATGATTCCATAGCCTTGCGCTTGCCAATGTACCTCTGAAAGTTGTCTCGGGATTCACTGCGACGGAGTGCCATCCTCCACCACTCGTCGGAAAACGTAGCGTAATTTTTCAAGTAAGCCGAGATATCATCCTTCCTGGATGTACTCAACGCTGCTCCATTTTCACGAAGAGACTCCCATCTAGGAATCATGTCTGAGAAACGTTTTTCTTCCTGTTTTTTCTGTTTCTTGATACCAGACTTGTGGTAAAAAGCTCCGCGTGTAAGCTTCCATGTCTTCCTTTTGTCGTCTGCCAGATACGTGACTGTAGCGATGTTGCTCCTACCAGGATCCACACCCAGAACGACGATACCCATATCGGGCAATGTCGTTTTGAGTTTATGGTCATACTGTTCTGAGACGCTCATACCTTCATCGTCACGAGACCTCTTACTTGTCTTCTTCAGATCGGATACACGAACCTGTACTGTCTTGCTGTACTGCATGCTCAATGAGACTCCGTCAGTACAGATGGTACAATCGAACACCCACCCCGTCTTGACAGGTGGTTTCTTGAAGAAGGAACCTGCGACTGTTTTTCGGGCGTTCACGAGCGTGTCATACCTACCCTTTGCATGTCTGTACTCGTCAGTAGCCTTGATATCCTTAACGTCAGCATCGTACTTCTGTTGGGCCAACTTGTATGCCTCCCATTCACCAGGACCACATGATTTTTTCTTCTTAAATGCAGGCTTCAGAGGCAACATTAAGCGGTCGGGATCCTTTACATTTTTCCACTTTGAAAGCTCGAGGATGTTTGGGTCTTTGGGGAACACGTGCCTGAACAGGTTCACGAGGGTCTTCATGTCAAGGCGGACATGCGCCCGTTGGACATTAAAGATGGGCATCAACCGGATACGACGTGCACCAATAGCCTCCAACCGTGTCTGCATCCAATAATTGAACCGGACCATGGTCGGGAAGTCCATGTCTTTGCCATAGTCATCATAAAGTCGACTTCCATCTGGAACTTTCAGCCTGACTCGAACTTCACGGACATACTCCTGAACAGACTCTGGCCAAGATTCCATCTCCTGTATTTCTTGTTGGATAACCCTCATCACGTCGTACACACGGATGGTCTTCGGAGCTCCCAGTGCATTCAAAGTAGCCTTAGTCAGACGAGGTACCAAAGGAACCCATGCGTTGTTCGACACGACAGTGCTCAATGTGTGACCGGCATAGTTCAAAACCTGGTCGAAATAGATAGGGTAGGAGTTGATGTAGTCAGGGTCATCGCTACCAAGCACCTTTCCGATTACGTCTTTCACGGATTCGTATGATATTCTACTCTCTTCATCTGGAAAGACGCCGTCAACTCCGATCCTTAGCCAATCCTTCCAGTAGGTATCCTTCATATCGTACATATTAGGAATCGGCAGGTCGCCCTCCATGAGCCTCGTGACATGGAAGGTCAGCACCAGACTGGAACGCCGCAACATGCGGCTCACCACATTGACGAGCTGATCCACATGCCCCCTGAACTTACCGAATTCTTCATCGTCAAGACTCATTGCCTTCTTCAGGGGGCATTTAACGACGCACATCTTTTCCACCGTCTTGTACTCTGGAGGGGGTCTGGCGATGAGACCATTGTCTTCGCATAAACGGACAATACCGTCCTTCTTGTCCTTTGAGGAGTATGCTACTTCGGCCAATTTTAGTAGCTCCTTCAATTTCGCGACTGTCGGAGGTTTCGTTGCCATCTTACATAATTTGTACATCACAGAACAATTTATATACAAACATCACATACGTGTTCCATACGTGGTCGAAACAACCCATAATGATTTTATCAGTGAGGTTGCTGAATGCTAAGGAAATCATATCAGACACGTGCGTCTTTGTATCGTTTGGTATATAGTTCAATCGACGAAAGTCCTTCTTCACCTTAGCGAAGCACAGCTCAATAGCATTGAATTCTGGACTGTAATGAGGAGTGTAACAAATATTTACGGGGCTTCTGAGGACCAAGTTCTTATGGATCCTGGCGTTGTCCATTATTACTATTGAATTATTGCACAAACTCAATGAGTCAATAAATGCAGCGAAGTCCGTCTTCTTCACAGATCCTTTCTTCACAACGAACTCCTTCCTACCATCTGAAAAAACTGCCATCAACAAACTATGGTGTACCCACCCACCAGTAGTTTTAACGATAACAGGTTTTCCTACAGGGGAATACCCATAATGTGGCTTGAGACGCTCACTAAACCCACATTCGTCAACTGATACTAAAATTTTCCCAGCATTGATTGTATCCTTGTATCTACTACAAAATTCAGTGACAAGTGGAACTAAGTCCCCTTTACACTGTCCACGGAGTTTGCTCCTTTTTCTTGTAAAACCAATGAGTTTTATGAAACGATACACTGTTTTAGTTGATAATCGTAAATTGTGAGTACTTTTGAAAAATGCAACAACACCTCTTGCGGTTGTGCATTGAGATGACAATAAAAACAATTTCAACAAATCTTTGTTCGTCTCAAAAAGTTTGCTTACAAATTCACGTCGTTTTCGATTTACACCAAAGCGTTTCCACCTCCACAGAGTAGAACGACTGATGTTTGTAAACACAGAAGTTTTTAACACACCCAAGTCAGCGACCATTCTTAACGCCAATTTTCTAATGGCGATGATGTACATTTATTTCCATCTGATATATGTTTCATTTTACCGTTCCGCCTACTGTAGAGTCTTGTGACAATATTTGACACCTGAGATCCTGCACATCCAATGACAGTTTCTTCACTGCCTCGAAAAGGACCCCGACGAGACTGTCGTACGAGACGGACATGAGGTCATCCTTACCGTTATTGACCATCGAGACGGCTTCAGGCATGACAGTGTTTACCTCCTGCGCGATGACACCCACGCACGCTTTTCCGTTCATTTTGAACGTGTACCTGTTTATCGCTTCTACAATATACAATGGGTCATCTATCCGCTTGATATCAGTCTTAACACGTCTGTCGGACAATGCGAAAATTTGTTGCGTAGAGAATACGCTTCCGTTAACGTGGAGCGTGTATGTTGGCACAGTCCCGTGCGGCATGTTGACACCGACGTTGCTCCCATCGTGTGTGATGACGACATCCGACCCCAGACTAACGCCCCCTTCGACTGTGAGGTCGCCGCAAAAATTCGCGTCCTTTCGCAGAAAAAGAGAGCCGTCGCTTGACAGTGTCGCGATCTGTCTCTGCATCACGTTGTCGAAAAATGTAAAGTTGGACGAGGTCGCTATCCATGTGCTTCCGTCATTGTCGAATCGGAAACGCGGTTGCACGTCGGTTGATGTCAGCCACATATCCGTCGGCAGGAACGGAGGGATCGACGACGCAGCTTCCAATAGATTGGAGTCGAGTTTCATAGCGATGGCTTGATGAGCGAAGTTCAAAGCCATTTGGTTGCTGAGCGAGTAGTAGGCGCCTCTAAGGGCGGATGCTGTAGGCGCCTCCAATACAGATTCTGAAATGTAAGAGTCCACAATCGATAAGTCATCCAGAACAGCGTTGCTTGAAAGTGATGCCGTTCGTTTGACGACCATGTTTGATAGGGTGATGTAGGCTTCCGATAGCGCGTACTCGCTAGGAGGGCGGAACACGTTAGCGCTGTTGAATGAGCTCGATAGGGATGCGTAAACGTCGGCGTTGAACGTCGTGCATTTGAGCCCCCCTGCGTTAATGCGCATGACCTCTTGGTCATATGTAGTCCTGAAGGACATGTAAGGATCCGCTCGTGGCCATGTGGTAGGCCCGAGTTCAGACGACTTCAGGTCTGTGACACAGACGTGAACGCCGTCATTAGATTGACTCTCTAGGAGGTAGGTCACATTGCTCCCTCGGGAGAAGACGAAAGATGCAGTGTTGTTGTTGTTGTTGTCGTTGTAATCAATGTTGCTGCTGATGTTACTGCCTACCAATGTGTTGTCGTGGTGGGCTACAATAATGATAAGAGATGCGGCGTCAGCTTCTATACGAGGCGCTGTACCTCTCAACACGAGAGCATTTCGTCTTACATTGTTCATTGTTGCAATGATCTCTTACCAACCACTAAGTTTAAAATGGACCAAAATAATGCATAAGCACATTTTTTTTTATACTGTATGTGCTCTGTGTGATGACTTCTGACATCCACCGCACGAATAGCAACATTGCTTCGTGTACCTACAAAAATGTCAAGCCCGGACGCAACATTCACGGTATTTCTTCCTCTGCATCATCATCATCCGTGGACGTAAAGAGGACCCTTGATGCTAGGCACACAAAACATCTTGGTCACATGCGCATGAAACAATCGCAACTTGCGTCAATGCGTTCCGATCAAGATTATATAATATTAATATTATATATAAGATGACGGAGAACACGCCGAGGAGCGCATGGGCAGACCAGGATTTCGAGCGTTTCGCGACGCTGTCCGACCGTCTGCACACCACCCGTCAACAGGTCAAATACTTGCAAAACAGTGGTGACGAGAACGACTACTTTCTCCGCACAGGAGACATTCTATACAAATACTACGAAATCATCGACTCGAACAAGAACGACTCCAAAAAAGATGGGAACGACGTTCTTGAGAGTCAATTTCCGAAGAAATCGGATACAAGCACGGTTGTGTCGTCGCCGTCGTCGTCACTCAATTCGTACTCGTCATCTACATCTGGTATTTTGACGTACTTTTGGGGAAGGTCGGATCATCATCATCCTCGTCACCAACATCGATGATTTCGACATCCGCATCGGTTGCATCTTTAACGTCGATTTCGACAGCGACATCACTTTCTTATTCGCACAATATTTCACCAGTCTCCTCATCACCATCCATATCGAGTCACGAGGGCGCGTCAACCAAATTTCCCCCCAACGACACAGACCGCGCTACCTTATTGGACCGCTACATAGCGATAGCCTACGATGACGGCCCTATGCGCACCCCTACGGTTCAACAGGATGATAGTAAACGAGCATTTGGAACCTCAGGAGTTGATCGCGTGTGCCCTCACTGCGAATCGACCCAGCACATGCTGAATATGCAGGACGGGTGCATCGTGTGCATGCAGTGTAGATCCGTCGAGTACATATTGATCGATCACGACAAACCGACATACAAGGACCCTCCCAAGGATGCCGCGTGCTTTGCCTACAAACGCATCAATCACTTGAACGAGTGGCTTAACCAGGTTCAGGGGAAGGAGACAACGGAGATCCCCGAGGACGTGTTCATGAACATCATCATGGAGATAAAAAAGCAGAAGATCACGAACATGGCCACACTGACACCTAAACGGATCCGAGCTATACTCAAGAAGATCGATAGCAACAAGTACTACGAACACATCCCGCACATAATGCACCGCCTTAACGGAATCCCCACTATCCACATGCCCCCCGACCTGGAAGACAAGGTACGATGTATGTTCTGCGCCATCCAAATCCCGTTCCTGAAGTACCAGCCCCCAAAGAGGAAGAACTTCTTGTCGTACTCGTACTGCCTACACAAGATGATGCAGCTTCTAGAGAAGGATCAGTATCTCGTGAACTTCCCCCTGCTGAAGTCCCGAGAGAAACTCTACCAACAAGACCAGATATGGAAAAAAAATTGCGAGGATGTCAGGTGGGACTTCATCCCGTCATTATGAAAACAGGACCCGACAACACCCGAAAAGTGGTATAAAGCAATTCCTCTGCAATACTTCATCTACCCAAACAAAAAAGAAAACGCAATGGCCACCACCACATCCAACTCCAACAACGTCAAGAAAGTCACCAAGATGGCAAATATCAAAAAGGCCGACATTGCCACATCATCGTCTACCACTACACCACCTGTTACCATTCCTGAGACCACTGCGGAGACCATTACAACTACGGAGACCATTACAACTACGGAGACCGTGACCCCAACAACCTCAGTCGCTGAGGTGGATGTCATGACATCTAAGTTGGGTGAGCTCGCCGACAAGATCGCCAGCATCTCGATTGTTATGAAGGACGCCGTCGCTATTACCAAGATCCTGCAAAAGGAGTATGTGCGCATCTGCAAGGTGCACAGTGCTTCTATTTCAAGCGGACGCAAGAAGAAGGCTTCACCAAGCAGCACCGGTCCTCACAAGGTCGCCCTAGGCTCAATGTCCGAGTCTATGGCACAGTTCCTGGGTCTTTCGGTCGAGAATCAGGTCTCCAGGAAAGATGTCGTACAGGGGTTGAACCTATATATCAAGGAGAACAAGTTGCAGTCTCCAAATGATGGACGCATTATCGTACCCGACGCAAAGCTGAAGGCTCTGCTGAATATCGAAGACGACGTGATTCTTAACTACTTCAACATGCATAGGTACATCAACCCCCATTTCACCGTTATTAAGGGGCAGCACCAACAACCTGCAGACAAGCCGGTCGCCGTTGCCTAAATCTTATGGCGCGTTGTAATAACACATACGCCATGGAGTTATATGCCATCCTGATACTATGTATTGCAATCGTTCTACTATATATAGTCATCCACGTTTACCACAAGGATGATAAGAAAAATGAAAAGAAAAAAGTTTCGAGAATCCTGGAGGATGCAGAGTGGTTTTCATTGAAAGTGTTGTGCATATCTGCCTTCATTTACGTTGTATCGTTCGTACTGGACACGAACAAGTGCCATGTGGCCTCTGTGTTCAGGCGGTTACGCCAAACACCGGCTATGGCATTGTCCATAGTTCTATCGAAACCCCAATCTTTGGTGTACAATATGTTTTGTAAGATTCCATGGATTGTACCCAGTCCCATAGACATCCGTGCCGTACCGTGGTTCGTGGGTGCTATGATCTTGCCTATTCATGTAATGTTCTCCCTCGCAAAGTACTTCTTACCCAAAACGAACATAAAGAACATTAAAGTAATCATAGCCGCTTTGCAGATCGGGCTAGTAGCCGTTATCAGCTTTGTCCTTGGTAAAATCGATCAGAAATATACAAATATCCGTTGGCTCACTATCGGACACGATTCGTGGACGACGTTCGAAGTCTTCAGAAAGTTTCTAGTACTAGCCGCAGGAGTGACAGCGGTATTTACACTTTCCTACTCTCCAGAAGAGGGGAAAAATAAAGAAATGGTGTCCATCCTGCGCAACGCAATGACGATCTCAGTCGTCACAGGCGTGTCATTCGGATTTGCATTCTCTTTTTTCAACGTATAAAGATAGGGACATTTCAGAAATATTTTAGAACAACTGTATGCAGAACTTCAGAAACCCCTTGATTGCCGGCTCCGAAGACCTGTTGTCGCGACCACGGAGCGGTGCAGACACTAAAATGTGTACAATACAACAATCTTTTGAGTGTAGTTCTACTGGTGGTTCTATTCCAACTGTTCCATATCTACCCGCGGCTTCCAGTTATCGTACTTGAGTTTCTTATGCTCGATGATATCAGTGCATCGAGCCGACAACTTGGATTACGATACAAAAATGGCGTACACGTACTCACTGTCTACAAGATTCAACTGCTTGCGGATGAGTTGCGTCAGCGCATCGTATCCATCGATAGCGAAACGCGGGTCCTCCATGAAGAATTTATTGTCACACGTGCGCAAATGGTCCCCGAAAGGGCCCTCCATCATAACATAGTAGTACTTGAACAGCAAGCGTACATTCACCTTCTTCAACACCTTCATCAAAGCGATAACGATGCTTAGTTCCGCAGCCATCTGAGGAACGTCATTCGTTATCGTTCGCAAAATGGTCTTGGCATCATGGTAGAAGGCTATGTACAGTTCCTTCGCTCGAGCGGACGAGTACGCATGGTTGGCATATACAGGAGCCATGTTGGGTTTATCATTGAGAGAAGAAAATCCTTATACGCAATTTAAACCTGAAATGGGCGTTGCAACCTCTCGGCGATTTTTTTAAAATTTCCTGCCTCCCGGCGGACTTTTTTAAATTTCTCCGGAATGACTCGCTAGCCTGAGATATCAGCACCGAGGAAATTCCATTAGTAATGTCAATACAAGTAAGTAAAGGTTCACACAACCGATATCATCACCACCCCTGCTAGAATGACCATCATCGTAATCACTTGTTTTAATCTTATGCGCACTCCTTTGATAAATAAGAACCCAATGATCAGACTGAATACTGGCACGATGCTCACGATGGATGAGACGAGATGGGGTTCGGAGCTCAGTAGGAGAGCATTCACAAAAATGAACATACCTATGGCACCTACCACCCCTGATATCAAAGACAATACGACACCGCGCGAGGGGATGCGGACAACGCCAATATTATTCTCTGAGGAGTTATTTTTTCTGAGAGACTTCACACAATTACTAAAAAATAGTGCAAATGCAACCAACGATACAAATAAACAACCAATATATTTGAGTATAGTTACGGAGATAGGAGGCATGTGAGACAGGGCGAGTTTGTCGATGACATGCGAAGAACCCCATAACATGGCGGCCACAACTGATAGGATCACATACTAGGGAATCGCGAACATGTGTAAATGTATCTACAGTCGGTGGAACATTAAAATGAAACATCCCAATACACGGTATAAGGCGTCGACAGACGTTATGGTCCTACAAAATGGCCCGTCCAGCAAAGAAACCTCCTTTCATGACGCATTGCACATCAACAAAGACCCCGTGTTCTTTTGGGCCACGGTACCGGGGAAGAGGCGATCTCTTTAGTGCGGCTGGTCCTTCAATACTAAAAAAGAACCACGATATTCTCGTTAACAAGTATAAATGTATCATCTAAAGTAAACATTTGTACAAAATGGAATCGCTTTGGTCAAACAATTGCGATTACTTCGCGCTCACAGGCCGCGTGCTCATAAAGGTCGTTGACGTGTATGACGGTGACACAATAACCGCTATCACGAAGGTGCCATCTGGGAACTTAGAGGCGTCGTCTGCCTGTTTTGCAAAGTTCCGGTTTCGTCTATTCGGCATCGACACTCCGGAAATGCGCGGGGAAGATCGAGTAAGAGGACGACATGCCCGCAACCGTCTAGCGCAACTCTTGCTCCGTTCGGAAACACCCATCCTCGATGAAGGAAGACTGAAGAAGCGTTTCAACGACGGTACGTCGTCGTACTTCGCATGGGCAGAGTGCACTCCGAACAAGTCCGACAAGTACGGACGAGTCCTAGCTCGCGTATTCCTAGACGAGAACTGTACAACAACACAATGCGTTAACGACATACTGGTCCAAGAGAATCACGCGCGACCCTTCATGTGCACATGATAAAGTAAGATGTACGATTTTGTAAAGTAATTGTAAACATGATTGCAGCAGGATCAACATCAGAGACAATTATTCCTTACGTAATTACCGGTATAGCCGGAATCGCATTCATGGCTCTGCACGCGTTTTGCAAACATCAACACGTGCAAGTAAATGAAATCGGCGAGTTCCTAGCAACGCAACAACAATACATCGTGTTGTTATACCTATTCAAGACATGTCTCCTCGTCATAACGATATCTTTTCTTCAAGGAGCATGAGGTATCGTGTGGGGCGGAGGAAAGAAACTTGTGCTCCGAGCACTGCAAAAAAAACACAAGTAGTTGTCAAATGATTGGAGAACAACTGTTCGTGTACGATTGTGTGGTAACGGCAGGACTCGCAACAACGCTCCTCTTTTCATCAAAGATCAAGCATAGAGCAGCGATCGCTCTGATACAAACTGTCGCTACATGTCTCGCAGTTGGCGTGTACATTGGATCAATGCGCGTAATTAAAAAGGTCTGGAAGCTGAACGTTATATCCCCAACGATGGTCACCATGTTCGCATTGTACGTTTCAATGATAATAGACAATGCGGTCCGCATACACATCGGGTACAACAACGCGCCTTCTACAAAAACAAACAGTTCTACGCACAAACAGACCGTCCTCTATCACGACGTCACCCTGAACGTCAAGGTGAACGTTAGAAAACTCGGGGGCAAGGGCGTTAGGCAGAGAAGGAGCATTCGAGTTCATGTTCCTGCCAACGAACAAAGCGCCGTCAACAAAAGCGTTAGAACGCAAGGCAAGAGAACTGTTTAGGGCAGTGTCTCCATTGACCTCGAAAAGGATAGACCCCAATGCAACGTTTGAAGAAGCCATCGGTAATGTACCGGAAAGAACGGTGGTCGTGTTGGATGAGATTGATCCCGCGTCAGTGTGGAAGTTGGAATGTCCTCCGCTGATGACCACTGACTTAAGAACTGCACTATTTCCTGTCAGACTCCCTATGACGGACAATGAGCCGTCGACCATCGAGGAGCCGGTGGTGAAAAGGTTTTTGGCAACAACGTCACCCCCCGCGCAGGTGATAAACTCGTCCCATGCAAGCGGGAGATTCCTGTTAGAAGTGCCAGGGACGGATTTCTCCAAGGCGAGGTTGTCGACAATTGCACCACTGCCCAACAGCTGCACCTTGTTGAGGATACCGGTGCCGGTTGTGTAGGTAGTAGAACTCGCCCACACGTCGCCGCGGAAGACGGAAGCGCCTGCAACTCCTGCCACACAGTCAGATCGCACGCCCCTGAAGAAGGACTCGTTGCTGTTCACGTAGACGCCATCAGTTGCGCGCACAGATCCCACCACGTCTAGCTCGTGCGATGGATTAGAGGTGCCCATGCCGACAAATTTGTTCGATGTAAACATTGACACCAAGCCTGAGGTGTTGCTAAATGAGAATGCGAGGTTGTTTGACTGGTACACTAGCAACGCGTCGGTGGTGGTTGAGGGGCCGCTGAATGCGGCGTTCGAGTTGATGTAGTTGCCCCACTGGTTGGAGTTCCAGCCACTGAAAACGGCCCCATTTTGGTAGATCTTTCCTGAGAAGTTGATGTCACCGTTAATGTCTACGGTATGCTCCGCATTGCTGGTAGGGAACATGTTAATACCAAAGTTGTTGGAGCTTGCGGACAGAGTCGCTGATCCTCCCAAGTTGCTCAGAGTCAAAGTGGACTCTCCGTTGTACAGGGTCGCCGATGAAAACAGGTGAAGCTCGTTGGAGAGCATGCTAGTTCCCTCCACCCTAAAGTTGCTTCTCACATCTAGGATACCCTCCACCAACAAGTTGCTGCGAATCTCCTCGGACGAGTAGATGACGATGTTGCTCAGGTTGTAAGTGATAGAGTCCACACTCAGTTCACCAAGGATGGTCACGTTGCTCAGGAAGCTTGCAGAGCTGGTCACGGCCATTGTGTTGGAGAAAGTCGAGGCACCGGTCACGAACATGGAGTTGTCGAGAACAGTGGCACCATCGACCGTTAGGGTATTGGACAGAGTGGATGCCCCGATCACCAGAAGGGAGTTGTCGACAGTGGCTGCTCCGGACACAATGAGGGAATTGGAGAGCGTGGATGCGCCGGTCACAAACAGGGAGTTGTCGAGAATAGTGGCACCGTCGACAGTTAGGGTATTGGAGAGGGTGGATGCGCCAGTCACGAGCATGGAGTTGTCGAGAATAGTGGCACCATCGACCGTTAGGGTATTGGACAGAGTGGATGCCCCGATCACCAGAAGGGAGTTGTCGACAGTGGCTGCTCCGGACACAGTGAGGGAATTGGAGAGCGTGGATGCGCCGGTCACAAACAGGGAGTTGTCGAGAATAGTGGCACCGTCGACAGTTAGGGTGTTGGAGAGGGTGGACGTTCCCATCACGAGGAGGTCACTCTGAAGACTGACTGGGCCGTACACGTCAACAGAGTTTGACAAAGTGGATTCCCCGGTCACGAAAAGGGTATTGTCGAGGGTGGTGGCACCGTCCACAATGAGGGTGTTGGAGAGGGTGGATGCGCCGGTCACAAACAGGGAGTTGTCGAGAATAGTGGCACCGTCGACAGTTAGGGTCTTGGAGAGGGTGGATGCTCCTGCGACGAAGAGGTCATTCCGAAGACTGGCTGGACCGTACACGTCAACAGAGTTTGACAGGGTGGATGCCCCGGTCACGAACAGGGTATTGTCGAGAATAGTGGCTCCGTCCACAATGAGGGTGTTGGAGAGGGTGGATGCACCGGTCACCTCGAGTGCGTCCCCAAATGTGGTGACTCCTTGAACCGCAAAGTTCCTCGACACGTAAACGTCATTGGAGAATGACGCCACCCCATCCACCTGGAGACCGGACTTCGCTACCAAGTTGCTATAGACATCCAGAGTATCTTTGATTATGACCGCGCCTTCGAATGTCTGCGCACCACTAGATAGGAAGAATGTGTTGCCTGTAACGATCAAGGTTTTGCCACCCAAGAACACGTTGCTCCGCACGTCCATGACACCCTCCACAAGCAAGTTGCTGCGCAACTCCTCGGATGCAAAGACAACGATGTTGCTCACATTGTAGGTGACGGTGTCGACGCTGAGCTGCCCGAGGACAATCACGTTACTAAGGAAGGTGGAACTGTTCGCGAAAGAGACCTCGTTGGAAAACGTGGACGCACCCATGACCAGCAGGGTGTCGTCCAAAATAGTAGCACCGTCCACCGTTAGGGAATTGGAAAGGGTGGCAGCACCAGTTACCAGTAGGGTATTATCGAGGGTGGTGACTCCGTCAACAGTCAGAGAATTGGAAAGGGTGGCAGCACCAGTTACCAGTAGGGTATTATCGAGGGTGGTGGCTCCGTCAACAGTCAGAGAATTGGAAAGGGTGGCAGCACCAGTTACCAGTAGGGTATTATCGAGGGTGGTGGCTCCGTCAACAGTCAGAGAATTGGAAAGGGTGGCAGCACCAGTTACCAGTAGGGTATTATCGAGGGTGGTGGCTCCGTCAACAGTCAGAGAATTGGAAAGGGTGGCAGCACCATTTACCAGTAGGGTGTCCTGCAAGGTGGTTGATAGCCCGACATCTAGCGTCTCTCTGATTGTGACGTTAGATGACACGTTCATGGACCCGTTCACGTCAAGTTCTTGGGTCGGGTTGGGGGTGTTAACACCCAAGTAGGTCCCTGAGGACCAGATGTTTGCCTTACCTGTAGCATTGGACATTGACACATTGGACCCCAGCTGGGCCTTGCCGCTCATGGTGAAGTTTTTGACGTACATACTTTCCCATCGAGATGCATCAGATCCGAAGGTCACGTTGCATGTCGATGCTGGGATGATGGACCCTGTGGTGTACATTACATCCCCCTCTGCGGAGAGCTGCACTCCGCCTGAGTCGTTCATCATGGACAACTTGGCATCCCTCACTGTGACCTCGGTTTGCTCGAACGAAACTAGCGCATAATTATTGCTTTGTGTTCCTACCAGAATCTTTTGAGAAGGGCCTCCGTTGATACCGTGGATCAGCAAATCTCCAACTGCAGAGTTAGTGAACTGATATCCTGAAAATGGAGCGATCGTTAATGTCGCCAAAGGTATCCCAGTTGCCATAGTTTTGTTTTAGTGGTTGTAATAGTTCATAATAATTTATTTAGCCAGTGGAATAATTTACTTGATGGGAAGATGCACAACGGAGCCGAACTTCCTCTTCTTCGTTGATTTTGTCTGTAATTTACCTCCAGTACACTGCTCACACATTTGAGAGAGCGTCTCGCAGATCTTCGCGCGGTCCCAGTTATACTTCCGTTGCAGGTCGGTCGAGTGTAACATTTGACGCGCTATGTCTTCCAACTCGTCATCGTTCATCAAACCCGGGTTTACCTTCTCAGTGATGAAAATATGTCGTAGCATGGTCACTCCCGTCGCACGTCCGAACAGACGAGAAAACACGCTCTGCACCCACCGTCCGTACGCATTGTTCGATGCGAACGGTCTGTTGTGTCCGCGGCGGGTAACGAACACGTAGTCGCGTGGCCAGTGACGCAGACTGTCCAGGAGGTCTGCGGTGGCGCTATGAGGAAGATCCGTCTCGACACGACCGTAGGACGCGGAAGTCTTGTACTTGTTCAATACGATGTAGGCGGTGGCATTAACGGATGATGCAGAAGACGCCCGGCGCAATACAAGGTAGTTTTCTGAAGACAAACGAGGGTCCGTGTCCTCGTAGATACGCAAAGCTCCCATGTCAGCGCGTTTAGGAGGCATCGAAAGGACGAATGACAACAACAAAATGTCAAGGGAATCTTGAAGAGTAGTGTTAGTAACATCTCCGCCCTTCAGCTCTTGGTACTTGGAATCGATTTGGTCGAGGCCGACGTACTTCTCGAGTTGCCGCTCCGAAGGCATGTGCTGTTTGTAACGAGACTCTTGAAACGCGCGAGCATGTCCGTGAAATTCTGTCCAACGAGCACGTGCAGATGCAGCGCGGGGGTCGTCACGTAAGGAAGGAGTGTACCGCAGAAAGGCCAATATGGCGGTCAAAAAGTTACGTCGCGTAGACATGTTAGAGTAACGCACACGCAACACGTCGTACGCAGCGTCGATGTCATCTACCGTTGTAAAAGATGAATTATTCGGAGATGATGATACAACCAAAGACTTCTTCGCAGATGACTTCTTCGAAGATGACTTCTTCACAACAGAACGTCCTCCAAGAACTATTATATCCAAGCTCAATTCAGGGAACACAGATGTTTCCAAAGTAGACAATCGGTTAAGGTAGTTGGAGATAGAGCTCTCACTAACACCCTCTGATAATGCGAAGGAACGGAACTCGGACCGTAGATCACCGTCAGTCTTGGAATTAGAAGGATTCTTTATCTTACAATTTGTTTGTTTTTATTTTGTATGTTGGACGATTCAATTCTTTACACACAATCCAATCCAATCCATTCAAAATTAATCAACATTGTTCACGACGATGGGGGAGGTGACATCGCACGCAATGTCATTGCACGCAATGTCATCGCGTCCGCTATCGATCAATGAAAACATGCCCTTCACGACCATCTGCAACTTCTCCGTGTCAGTCGCATTAGGACATGTAACGTCCTCAATAACGCCCTTCAAAACATTGATCACACTACGCAAAACTTGGTTCCGAGCAGTCATAATCTCCAAAGAGTTACCGATAGAAACCGCAGTCGCGTCTTCAACCATGTCCACGTCGCGACTCCCTGTTTCAATGCCAGAAGATAACGAAGAAGCCCCTGCACGCTTCTCAACCAACCACAACTTGCGGAGACGCTTCCACTCCCTAAGAACCATTTCAGCAAGTTCGTCGCACTCCGATTCACCAATATCTGCACGCGCATCCACAGAACGCTCCAGAAGGAACAAAAGAGCCGTCTTAGGCTTAGTCTTGTCCATGGAGGTGAGACAAATCAATTCGGTAACGTCGTTCTTCACAAGCGTCAGGTAGGAACGAGGGTAGTCCTTCACGGTCCAGGTTCAGAGAACGCAGCAAACGGGAATGTGCGATCTCATACTCGCGGTTCTTTGTAGACAACACTCTGAAACGGTGGTCAGGTTCATTTTAACGTAATCAAAGGATGGCGATCGTATCCTATTTGTATTTTTGTTCGAAGATTCTTTATACCGTCTATGTGGAGTGCGTTTGGAAAATCCACTTTTTTCCAACCGTGAAAGTAGTAAAACACCAAACAATATCAGCTACACACAACAAGCAGCTCTCCCTCGTGTACAACAGGTACCTCCACAGATCTTCTTGCGGAACTGCAGGAGTTCGACAAGACGGTCGTCAAGAGGATCACTAACCATGCCTCAACGGAAGAGGACGCAGCAATACGCAGAGCGGCCACAAACATGGATCAAGAGAAACTTAAGACAGTGCACGACTCCTTCGAGTTCTATCCTGGAATCAGTGCAGGTAGGGCCCTAGATATCGCAACGTCCACACAAGACAAGAGCAAGGTGCGAGTGTACCTCACAGTCCTAGCAACACTGTGCCTCACATGGACTAAGATTGATGACCCAACGAAGACACTAGATGGAGAAGCACTCGTGAAAGTGGTCCTAGACAACATATCAAAAATCCAGCAAAAGGCTAATGATGATGGTGATAATAATGATAAAAATACCAATACTAAGACCTGCGCCAGTAATTTCATAGGTGACGACATAGACGACCTGGATGTACGAGAGATGCTCAAGAGATTAGCAAACGAAGTCGCGAAGGATGATGACGGCAATGATGATGGTACAGAAGGCAATGATGATGGTACAGAAGGCATGGACGCGGTCTTCCAGGCGCTAATGGGAGGTAACAGCAAGATAGGGAAAATCGCAAAGGAAATCGCAAACGATATCGACATATCCAGTATTGCGGAATCGCTCTCAGGAGGAGATGGTGGTAACGGACAACTCGATATCTCAAAACTATTCGAAAACAATGGGCTCCTCGGAAACATAGTCAGCTCAGTTAGTTCAAAGATCCAACAACAAATGGCTAACGGAGACTCAGACTTGGTAGGCGAGGCGATGGGCATCATGTCATCCTTCGGGAAATGTAACTCCTTCGCCAACGCAAACAATAACAACAAGAGCAAGAGCAAGAGCAAGAATCTCGATAAATCGATTTCGACATCAACAAGAAAGAACAATCACAACAATGCCGGGAACGCCCCGATGATGCCACCAGGAATGGGTGATTTCATGGCCGAAATGTTCAAGTCACTCAACACCAACAACATGAAGAAGTATTGACTTCTCTTGTCGTACACCACCGTCCGCCAGAGTGTGCAGTCCGAAAAAGAAGGGCGCACGGTTCGAGGCTTGCTATGAATGGGCGTTGCCTCCCGGCCGATTTTGACTGGTTGCGAAACATGGTATGGAGCGGATTTGTGATTCCTTGGTGCTGATGTCTCAAGCTAGCGAGTCGTTCAGGAGGCTCTAAATCCTGATTTTTAATTTTAAAAAATCGGCCGGGAGGCAGGAACGCCCATTTATGGTGAAGTTCCATCATGGAGAACAGCAAGTTGTTTGTAAACCGTGACCTAAATGCAGCCATTAACATCCACAATTGCTTTACAATGTACCCAATCCGCCCCGGAATTCTTGCGAGGCCAGAGAAATATTGCAAACTGGAAGTTGTGGTAGGACGCAAAATTGATTACAAGCTGACAGGTTCTTTACAGAACGCAGTGTCGAGCGAAGTGTAGAAGACAAACACATACAAGAGGATTTTGGGGGAATCGGGATATTATGTAACATAATTCCCTTGTCCGAGTTTATTCAACGACCAGACGGAAAAACGGAATAGACAATATAACGATAAAGGTGTTGAACAAAATGTCCTTCATTGCACGCATCCCTATCAATGGGTCATACCTGTACCTGAAGAACCTCTTATCTTTCACGACCAACCCGATCGAAACAGCAAGAATGCTCATTACAACATTAGACACGCAATAGTCAACCACAATGACAACCCAAAGATTGTGTTTGATCATCGGATCCACAGGATCCGAAAGCAACCAGTCAACAATCAAAAGGACTACGAACAACAAAGCATTGAATGCAAGGTCAAACAATAAAAACAAGGCAACGAAATACGAAGGGGATGGAGGATTCTGAGAGTACGACGTCGTAGGATCGCTCTCGATCCGATGCTGAAACATAAAGTACGCAAACCGCAAAGACATCCACATGAAGAAAACACGAACGACCTTGATCACGTACGATACCAGAAACACCTGGGACATCAACACGTCAACCCATGACAACGTGCCCCGAATGTGCACGTTTACAATCCAATTCCCCTTCTTCTCAACCCAATCGATGAAATTACCAAACAACTTCATAACCATCTTCTCCTGCTTCTCGTCCAAACACACGATCATTGCCCCGTTAGTGACATTCGTCGTAACCACCAGCGTGTTGTCCACATCCGATATGATCACCTGAATTACACTCTCATTGATGTAATCCACGATTTTGTCACGCGTTTCAAGGTACATCGTAACAAGTTTCCGAGACAGATCGTCACCGATTTCAGGATTCTGTTGCATCTTCTCATCCCAATACATCACGTAAGCCAAGGCGTCTCGATGCTGCTCAAGAATGAAAGACGTGTTCTGATCCAGAAAAGTATTCACGATATTCTGCAAGGTAGAAATGTACGACTTGTAACCTTCATTTCAAAAAGCGGCAACCTTCATTTCACGGGCGGACTGCATATTCAACAACATGTTCCCATCATTCTTCGTCCTATCCAAAGCAGCCTGCTTGTCCAACCCACTCAAACGAGAAATGAGTTGGCCCTTGGCATTATCTATGCCACCGGAAAGAAGCTTGTTTTCACTGATCTTCTCATAGAAACCACTCAACTCGTGGCGTACGTATCAAGGAATTCGTTGTCAATACAACGGTGCATCAACCCACCCGACTTCTTAATCAACGTCGGATTACGAGTACGAGAGGTCTTCAACTTGTTGTACTCGTCAAAAATAGACTTTGGGGCATCCGCAGAAGAACTTGTCGTCTCTTTGTAAGAACCGATATCCTCAATCTTCAAACGATCCATAACCCCCTGCTTTTTCTTCGCCACCTCTAAGAACTTCTTCAACTTAGAAACAACCTCATCAACATCGAGCAGAAGACCCACGTACTGCAAATCCTTCGTCGCCTCGAAAATATACGTCAAGTCATCGATGTGATGTTGGATAACACCGATATTGTCCCCTCCAGCGGGACCCTTTGTTTTGTTATGCCGATCAACAATATTAATAAGCTCATATTTCATCTTGTTCGTACCGTCTCGGACAAGGTTCGCAGTGGCGTCCAAAGGCTCCTTCACCAAGGACACAAACGTTTCGGGACTCAACAACTGATCGATATCCCCGATTTCTTTATTGCTACCCCCCTTGCGTTCGGTAAGGTCCCTGAGTTTGTAAGGCTTATCCGCATTTGCAAGCGCTGTTGCAAGTTCCTTGTTCGCTACTAACAGACTGGCCTTCAGATTGCGAACCTGACGCTGGTACTGGGTGAAAATAACATCGTCGATGACAATCTGGTCCGGCGAGGGGGTGAAATCACGCGGATCTATGGAAATATAGTCTATACCACCGATATTCTCCGTGATGTCATTCAGGATACCGATCATGTTTACTTTCATCCGGTTTTTCGAAGCATCCAATGACGCTGAGGACACCCCACCCCACCCCATACTCTTGGGATTGGACATCGATACAAAACTAGAGTAGTTACTCTCAAATGAGTTGATCAACACATCAACCTCCTTCAGTTTCTGCGCGCTATCGCGGATCTTCTTCACGGAGGCAGCTTTATCATCCAAGAAACCCTTCCACCGGTCCAAGACATCCGAGAAGACTGCCGCATTCGATGCTAAATAATCAACCAAAGCAGTCTTCGTCGCGTCCGGCAACATCGTCGTGCGCGGAATCCCCTCGATCGTGCGAATGAGGGTAGAGAGTCGGATAGAGACCTCCGCTGAGGAGGCAGACGAAACGGCTTTCAATGACTCGACGATAGCCACCACAAGCGAAGTCTTGCTCACAAGGTCTCGAATGGTCGTCGTTCTCTGACCACCCACACCTGCTGCCAACGGAATCTGCGTCTTGGAACCATTAGAATACGGAGCAGAAGGGGGATTAGAACTCTTAGCTTCGTTATTAATCAATGCTAATTTTGAATCCCCAACCCAGGGACCCAAAAACGGACGATTGCTCCCGAACGCGGGTGCAGAGGATGCCGTAGGAGGTTTTGACGGGTAGGGGGAGGCCGACATTGCACTTTACTTATTACTTGTACATCTCAAAAAAAGGCAGTACCTTGACGATTTTTTTTTGTAACATTTTGTACAGACACATGGCGTCTTTTATTCTATTGAGCGATGTCGCGAATCAGGCTACATCGACGTCGAACATGGTGAACGATAGCCAGCTGCCCATCAAGGGGGTGAGAGTGCTCTCCGGAACTTCCAACGCGCCGACGCTGGCCTTCTTGAACGATACGGACACAGGCATTTACAATGTCTCTACAAACAACATCGGTATCGTCACAGGCGGAGTGAAAAGGGTCAACGTGGATAGCGAAGGTTTGTCAGTGAACGGGACGCTGACGGTGGATAAGGACATCGTTGTCGCGTCAAACATTGTGCCGACGACCTTGTCCACGCAGTACATACAGTTGTTCTCAAATAATTTTGGGACACTCTGTATAATTTGAATGATATCCCCTGAAACCAGATACAGGTCCGTGGTTCACTACAAATATTTTTGAGGAGTCTGAGGAAAGTTTGTAATATATACAACGTGTCCAAGAGCTCACTACACAGATGGGTCAATGCTGATCAGGCTGGTAAAAGTAAGCGTTTAAAACGAAAAAGGAAAGAATTGTCCATGCTTTTACGTTCCACGATATCCAATAATATTGCAGAGAACCCCTTCATAACATGCAAGGATTTGGTAGGTATAATTTGCAAGAGTTGTAATGTGAGATTATCGATCAGTACGGCATCGAGACACATAAAACAATGTGGATTTTCTAGGAAGAAGGCGTTTCCCACAGTTCTCTACGGACATTCAAAAGAAAATGTAGAAATGTTCTGTGACAAGTACAGAGAAATCTCCAACGTTGTTTGTATCGACAAAGCAGGATTTTACGCTGGAGAACACAGCAAATATGGATACAGCAAGATCGGTTCTAGATTAACTACGAAGACAATGAGTAACCTCCGTCGTGTGAAGTTCACTTTATTACTCGCTATTTCATCTCAGGGAATAATAGATTATCAATTATTGGAGCACAATTGTAAAAAAGAAGATTTCATTAAATTCTTTAAAACTTTGGTCATCCCAAAGATCACCACGATCGTCATGGATAATATTCGGTTTCACCATTCTTCAGAAATAAAGGATATATCCGAATGCAAAGGGTGGAAGCTTTTGTACACCCCTCCTTATTGCCCCAGAGCTAATGCGATTGAACAAATATTTGGAAGCATGAAGAGAGACTACAGGGCATCATGTCCATTGACGTCAACCTGTAACTTCGATTACTTCATGCAAATATGTTGCGATCTAGAAATGTGGAGGTATAAAGACTTGTCAAAATATATGATTAATACGAGAGATTGGGTTAGGAATGTTCGAGAGAGCCTGTCTGCAGATCCAGATTACATCAAAACGTTTTCGGGGTACAATTTGTGATGGAGCATGGGGTCGTGTTGGTACATGAGGCTGACCAACATGATGACGTTGCTGAACTTGTAGATTATGAAGGGGATGAGGATGAGGAGCGTGCACCTGGGCGAGCGATTTGTGTGGTAAAGATGAAATTGAGTACATTTATTCCCCATGATTGGCTCCGTAAAAAGATAGACACACTGGTACTGGACATGAACAAGTTGCTTGGAGAGGGTTATATTTTCGCAAATTTCCACATTGCTCGTCTTTTTGAGAATGGTATCGCTGTCCCTCCTGTAAATCGCAACTTCTTCTACCGGTGCCTTCTTGCAGTCAGTACCAACAAATGTAAGGGGTCGACTCTTGGCGAAGACTTCGAGAGTAGTCGTCTTCTGTTCGACTTGTTAAGAGAGCCGGGGCAATCCAAAGTTGACATCAGGGGGAACGTGAAGAACCAGATCATTGCAGATCTGTCTATTCTCATGGCCACAATGTCCTCTAATAACCTTTGGACCAACCTTGAGCGGCGAATAACGACGTACTTGAAGTGGAAGTACCCACAAATTGCAAAGCGCCTGCGGTCGGACACCGTGGCTGCAGTGATCAAGTGCCCTACAAAGAATCTCGACGTCATATTCAAGATGAGCCCCCATGTAGCCAATATGCCAACCAAGCTGCCAACAGCTCGACTTCGCTCTGCAAAGAGTGCAGTGGCTCTTGCGAAGAAGAGGGTCAGTAGGAAGGAACCAGAGGTATCCCCTTTGCGAGTTAGGTTGACGAAACTTCAAGCGAGGTTTGAAAAGTTGAGCGAAGCTTGGCTCTCCTCCAAGAACCTTAGGGTGGAAGAAGATAACGCGAAACGATTATTTGCACGCGACGTGGCATTCTGTCTCAGGGGGGTTCTCCCTTTACCATCCGGAAACACTTTTGTGTCTCGGGCTCACATGACCCTGCCTCTGTACCACAAGATATTGTCGGAGACCATCGAAGAAAAACGAAAAACGAAAAACGAAAAACTTCGCACATTCTCGTTGTTGCCTTACAAATCTGGATTCACTCTGTCGCACATTCCGATTTCGAAAATGGCCTTTTTCTATATGGTCAACGAGTGCCAATTCGATTCATGCAAGGCAGACGTTGCTTCCAAAAACCATCAAGGAATATGGGAGCGCTTCGCAAACCTCAAGAAAGTGGAGACAGTTTCTCGGAAGTTCGGTTACCGCATTGTGACAGACGGCTTTGCAGTCAGCATCTTGATGAATAAGCCTACGTGTCTGACATGTTCGATGCCTGCAGACTCGTTCTCTACGCGGGCGCATGAGTATGTGACAACAGACGAGGGTGGCATTGTATCCTTCCGTGACAATGTGGTAGTGGCTGCGGTAGACCCGGGTGTTACTGATATCGTGACTGTAACAGGACTCGACGGAGGTACCAGGTCGTACAGCTCGGCGCAATATTATCGCAAGGGTCTGATCTTCAAGTCTCAGCGTCAAACTGACGTTTGGAACCTCGAGACGGCTGACATCGTCGGTGATATCATTCCGGGTAGAGACTCTTCGAGATCTGAACAGATTGGTGCGTATGTTAGGTTCTACATGGGTGCCGCCCCAATTCTTCTTGCCCATCGTGCTTCGAGGGGGTACCGAAACCTCCGCTTTCGCAGGTACTGCAAAAAACGGAAACTCATTGTTGAGATTGCTGACTTCGTAGCTCCGAGGGAGAAGAGCGCGAAGGTACTCGTCGGTTTTGGTGATTGGAAAGGTCTGGGGGCGACGCCAATCTCTAGGCGGACTTGTGTCCCTCTCCAAGCTATTCGTTTCGAGCTTCGTAGCCGAGGAAACGTCATCATGGAGGACGTCGATGAGTTCAGAACATCTCAACGATGCAGCTGCTGTGAGAACCGCCTTTACAACATGGTGGCACTCACTCATCGTAAGAAGCAAGACGGTACTGGTTGGGAATGTACAGAAGGACGCAAGCGGATTCACAAGATTCTCCACTGCAAAAGCAGTCAAAGCGGAGCGCCACGCCAACAGAGCGGTGGTAGGCTCCACTGCGGGAAGACTTGGGACCGCGATGTGAACGCTTCCAGGAACATCCTGATGCTTACACTCCACCAAGTCTTTGGGAGAGAGCGACCTCTCGCGTTTCGCCGAGACGCGCCGAGAAGTTCCTCGAAAACCCCACCACCCCCTGATACTGATATGGGAACACAGACGGTTGAACGGTTTACCAAAGAGGCTACTCGGAATATCTTCGAGAACCTCTTCAACCTTCTGCACCCCCCAACGTTGCCCAAACGCAACGATCTGCAGTCTGGATGATTATAAGGTGTGTCCCACTTTATTTGAGAAATACTGTAGGCAGTGCACTCAACCCGTTCAAGGAGGCGTGGATCGACAAGATTCACATCTCCCAAAACACACTGTACCTCGGGGACACCCCCGTCCTGGGAACTGACAATGACTCCATCGCGATCAAGGCTGATGTGGACCAGAGCATCGTGATAAAGACGACGGGTCTCGGAAAATCCACGATGACATCCGTAAAGGGAGTCGAGATCACCACCCCTGGGCTCAACTCTGTAGTAGACCTTCTGGCCAGCGGGTTGGGTGGTCGCGTGGCCGTCGGAGCAACAGCGGTGGTCAACCTGAACGCCCCCATGACAATAGTCTCCTCAAACATGACGGTTCAAGGTAATCTGACTGTCAACTGCTCCCATTTCACCGTGAATGCGCAGACAGTTACCGTTCAAGACAACATCATGGTCCTGAACTCAGGTCAGGTGGGGAACGGTGTGTCGGCAGGGACCGCTGGCATTTCTGTGGACAGAGGCGACGAACCGGACTATCAGATCCTCTTTGACGAGTCAACGGACAAGTTCAAGATGGGCCCAATAGGATCCCTCGTACCAATAGCAACAGAGAACTTCGCGTCAGAGGCAAGCAACATCACCAACGGTGTTCTAGGTATTGCTAGAGGCGGCACTGGTGTCTCAACAGGACTCAGTGTTCTGGATGCGAACAACATATCCACAGGGATGTTGGGCGTGACAAGAGGCGGCACAGGGGTCTCAACAGGACTCAGTGTTCTCGATGCGAACAACATATCCACAGGGATTTTGGGAGTGACAAGAGGCGACACAGGGGTCACCCTTAGTACCGGAAGTGGTATAAATGTGCTCAGTGACAACGCCACTATGAGCAACCTGAACATCGTAGGAGGGATATACCAGAACGGAGTACCATTTAACGGAGTACCATTTAAGGTGGGCGGTGGCTTTGATGACGGAACGTCTGGGTTTCCGTCCATTACATTCACGTCTGATTCAAACACCGGTTTGTACAGACTTGGTGCGGATAAAATTGGGATCAGCACCGGAGGCGTGTCGCGTATGAGTATTTTGGACGACGGAAAAGTAGGTGTAGGCACCACTACTCCTGCCTCAAAGTTTCATGTGGCGGGAGGAGACGCAAGATTCGATAGCAACATCGAAGTCAATGGCGTCATCTACGGTTCGAATGCGGATTTCAATGGAACCGTATCTGTCACCGGTTACTTGAAACCCAAGACATTATCGTTTGATGATTATGGAAACGGATATAATGGATTGAATTCCGACGGATATAGCACTCAAGAAGTTGTCCATATCACAAGTTTGCCTTACAATGGCTACGTGAACAACTTTGCAATCACGAACGGATGGAGTGGTTACCAAAACTATTGCGGTCTTACGTGGAACACGTGGAATACTGGAAACAATAGCTACAAAAGATATGACAATACCAAACTGGGATGGGCTATGATAAACAACGGATTTAATTTGGAATTTATTGTTTGGGCAATGGATTCACCGGCTCAGACAACATCCCTGCAGGTGCACGTAATTTGCCTTTAGAAATTACCCCCAAAGGGATCACTGTGAGGAAAGCGCTCACATTTGATAATACAATTATTAACAAAAAGGTAGTTTTGTGGAACGGTGGCTCTACTAATGAACATCAATTCTATGGGTTCGGTATTAATAACAGTACTCTTAGATATCAAGTCGAACAAATAGGAGCCGCTCATGTATTTTACGCCGGAACGTCATCAACCACATCCTATGAGCTCGCTAGGATTAGAGGTAACAGGACTCTGGCAGTAGTAGGCGCGGCGACAGCCGCCTCCTTCACCCCTTCTTCCGATGACCGCATCAAATCCGATGAAGTTTTCATCGAGGAAGCCACCTCCACTCTCAAAAAGCTCAGGCCGCAGACATACAACAAGTGGTCCGCCATGGACTACACAACCAACAGCAACGCATCTTTTACGAGAGAGTCGGGTCTGATAGCTCAGGAGATCTTTTACGATGCTCCTGAGCTGAGGCATCTGGTGACGATCCCCGAGGGCGCCGACAGGAACGCTCTGTACACTACTGCCATCACATCCTCCTCCGATCCATCCATCGATCCGGATTACAAGGATTGGGGTTCCAACATCGCGTTCTTGAACTACATTGGTCTCATCCCTTACCTGATAAAATCCATTCAAGAAAAGGATGCCGATCTCCCGATTGCGCATAGTAATATAGCAACTCTTGAGTCACGAATCACGGCAGCAGGATGGTAATAATGTACACACACGTCAATAAAATGTGATACCCTGCCCGCATCTTTATCTTAAGAGTCAACGTTTGCTGCGGCTACGCCCCGATGTAGTATTGGTACTACGCTTGCTTTCCTGCACCCACCATCGCAGCGCATCACGCGCGGTTGACAGGTGCGCCGATGGGTCGCCGTAGTCCACCAGACGGAACGCCAATGCCAGCGCGCGCTCGCGCATGCGAACCGACAGAGCATCGTCGTAAATGCACACGAACGCCGTCAAGATCAGACCGATGTCGTAAAGGTCGAAGGATTGCGCGTAACGATCAAGAATGTCGAGACGCAGCTTCTTGTCGGTGACCTTGTCAAGCTTGAACAGTGGATTACCGCCGAGAATCGATCGCACCGCCAGGTTGAAGGACGTGTACGCGTGCGCTACCAATGCACGCATCGGAGGACACATCGCCACTCGCTCCATGTGTCGAGTGACGATCATGGTCATGAACACGAGCAAAGCGGCGTAATTCAGTCCACTGCAGAACCAAGCCATCGGAGAGGAGGTGTTGTTCACGAACCCGAACCGCGTATTGTCCACATATCTGGCGAGCATGTCAGCATGGTCGGCAGTCTTGCCCCAGTCGATCAGCCGGTAGCGGTCGTCCTTGGCACAGTAAATCATGTTGTCCAGCTTGACGTCGCCGTGGATGATCCCGGCACGGTGGATCACGTTGAAGTTCTCGAGGGTCTCACGGACGAACTTGTCCATGTCTGCATCGGAGGAAATTCCCTTGGATGAGGCGCTCATCGAGCACCTAAGAGAGAACACGTAAAAGCTGCTGTCACGAGACAGAATAGCTTTTCCGCCGAGATCAATACCGACCACATTGAAGCGCTTAAACGGAATCGAAGAAAAGGTAGTCACCTTCGCGAGACAGGACGCGCTCACGTTACGGAAAAGCAGCTCAGCTGTACGGATCTCCTCATTGAACGCAGTGGCGCTGTTTAGGTCCTTGCACACAAACTTGTCGGACACTTTTGTGATTAACACATTTGAGCAAAATTGTTCCTTTTCCCCGGAGGTTGTCAACTTCACACGGGTCATTACATTCTTGTTCTTCTCCAACACATACAGAATCCACGCCCGCCGGCTCTTGGTTTTCTTTACATCTGCCAGCGCAGACACGAGGATGTGCTTAAAGGTAGAGGTATCGGTAGCGTCGGATGGATTTGAGATTTCGATAGTACGCGCGGTAAAACCGCGACCCAACTCACGTCCGCCTGTTTGGGGTTGAGCCATTCCTTTTCAATACACTGAACATAAAATAAAAATGAAAAGTCTTGTCACCAATGGTCGCAAACACTGACCACTGGTACACTCAGACAAGGGAATTATGGAGCATGGGGTCATGTTGGTACATGAGGCTGACCAACATGATGACGTTGTAGAAAAACTTGTGGATGCTACACACGCAAACTTGGTTACACCCGCAAGCGCGCATACAAAACAGTTCGGCACAAGAATGACCACAAATCTTCTGTCGACCGTTTTTGTAAGGAGTATTTATTTTCCGACATCGGATTTGTTAAGCATCGATGAGGCGGGTTTTTACATTGGTGACACTTGTCGCACAAGATCCTTGATCACAATTGCAAGAAAGTCGACTTTGTACAGTTTGTATCTGAGTTACATGTACAGCGGGGTAAAGTCGCTGTCCTTGACAATATCCAGTTCCATCATTCAAAGGAGACGATTTCTATGTTCGATTCTGTAGGAATACGACCACTCTTTGTACCTCCTTACAGTCCAGAGTTTAACGCTACTGAGAATGTCTTTAGTTTGCTCAAGCGAAAATGTCGCTGCATGTGCCCAATAATTCCAGATGTAGCAGATATATTTTATTACAGTAACGCTTTGAAAAGGATTATTGATGCGCACGATGTTAGACATCAGTTTGACTTTTCAGGGTACTTTGAACATGTAAATTAAGTGTCTTTAGATGCCTTGAATTTTTTGTGTCAATCACCTGAAGACAGTATCTGTATTGACAAGATCGGTTACAAATCTTGAATTGGTCAACTTTTCAGAATCCCCAAAATAGAAGGTGTCCCAATATCAAATGTCCCTAGCTGTATGAAGGGGATGAGGATGAGGAGAAGCTTTTACAAAGAAACACCCAGTTCCGCTGACTGTAGGGGGAGTTTCCGTGTACAACCTGTAAAACACTCTGGTCATGATGAACAAAAACGCAATATTCACAAAGGAGCAGTAGACGGTACCCCACGTCCCGCTACGCTTGAAGTTCCACCAAGATACGAGTGTCAGCGAAACAATCAGGGTAGTCGTAAGAAGTTTGCTCGCGGGAGTCTTGCAAGACATCCAGATCGCGCTCAATACGAACGCGGTCCACATGATAGTCACGATGGCAGACGTATTCAGCCAGTTCCACTGAAGGTGTCCGTTGGAGTTCACTACGGTTGAGAAGTCGAATGGCGCATGAGATGCAAAAAAGAAAATGAGGAACACCGTATACAAAGCCGAATAAATCAATGCGTTGCGTGCCCCATTAATGTAGAGTCCTGCTGCGATGGGTTGCAACATGATCAAAGCGAGCCCCAGCGCCGAGAGAATCCTATTGACGGATGCGTTGCCAATGTATGTCCAAACGAAAAACTCCAGCAACTGCATGCTCGCGAACGACATGAAGAAAACAAACTCTCTCCAGTGACCGTACCCGCTGACGAGCGATATGATCGAGGCGGCGAGCGCAAATATGAACGTACACAAACTTATCTGCGCGTTCCAACACATTTTTGTAATATTATTTACAAATTGTAAGTAATTTAACCAATAAATAATTGTAAGTAAAACAATAAATGATACTCTTCAATCTTCTGAGGGACCGCCTTGAGCACCTCGTGGTGGACGTGCGCGACCCGTTTACTATTCTCGTGAACGGCGAAGACATATTCGATTACTACGAAGAGGTCTTTGACGAGATCGACGACATCCTAAAATTTTACAAAGATCAAGGGCTTACGATGCCACGCATACACATACGAGCCGCACGAATGTGGCTTCCTTCGAGGGAACCGGATACCCCGGCTAGATTTGATACTGTCCCAGAAGAAGTGCTCGAGTCATTCTGCGACGGCCTCTCATACTCACGCTTAGTTTTCGACATCACAGATCTGTTCGTTCGTACGAAAAATGCGCAAGCAAAACAATGGATTGGACCAATGGACATTCTCGAAAGTACCGACAAAAGAACTCTGTACACTTACATTTGTTCTTAAAATAAGTGTTGCAAAAAATCATTAGGGAAAATCCACAAACACTTAAAATCATTTTCAATGAGCGGCACGGCGACCTACGCCGCCTGCACCAAACCTGACGGAGCAAGGGCGGAAGGAACTCGAAATCAAGCGCCGACTGTTCCCATTGACAATAATAATCGGGGGCGAAGCACAGATCTGATCAATGATATGCGAGGGTGCACTCGCAAATGGAGATTTGGTACCGATAAACGGGGGTGTACTATCGGTACTAGTATAATTATCGGTAGCCGATGGTGGTGGAAACGTCTCAGGAACGTCTCTTGTTGTGTGACGATGGGTGACGCGCAAAGACATGATGCGGTCAGGAAGAGGACGAGGGGGCGCAGAAATTATCGGAATGCGACCACGCCCTCGTCCACGTCCACCATTTGCTCGCGAATCCGCAAAGGTGGTGTCGTCACTCACAGCCTCCTGCTCCGGAGAACATTCTTCAGGAACACTCGTCTTCTCCTCAGTAGCACCCGCCTCCTCCTGCTCCGGAGAACCGTCTTCAGGAACACTCGCCTTCTCCTCAGAAGCACCCGCCTCCTCCTGCTCTGGAGAACCTTCATCAGGAACACTCGCCCTCTCCTCAGTAGCACCCGCCTCCTCCTCCTGAAACGAACCTTCTTCAGGAACACTCGCCCTCTCCTAAGTAGCACCCGCCTCCTCCTGCTCCGGAGAACATTCTTCAGGAACACTCGCCCTCTCCTCAGTAGCACCCGCCTCCTCCTGCTCCGGAGAACATTCTTCAGGAACACTCGCCTTCTCCTCAGTAGCACCTGCCTCCTCCTGCTCCGGAGAACATTCTTCAGGAACACTCGCCTTCTCCTCAGTAGCACCCGCCTCCTCCTCCTGAGAAGAACCTTCTTCCGGAGCTTCCGCATTTTCCTCCTCCTCAAGAACATTCTTCAATAATACTCACACTCTCATCCGGAGAAGAAGGATCTTCTTTAGGAGCACTCGCCTTCTCCTCATTAGCACCCGCCTCCTCCTCACGAGAAGAAGCTTCTTCAGGAGCACTCGCCGCATGCTCAGGAGAAGGAGAACCTTCTTCGGGAGCACTTGCTACATTGGTGGTAGCACTATCATGGTATATTGGTTCAGCATTGTAATGGGTGGCCATATGCTTAAGGGACGCTAGAGAAATGGTCGGCATTATGTTATTATCACCTTTTCCTCAAACTCGGGATTTTACAGTCGGCGACATGCAGTCAACGGAATACTAAAATGAAACCGCTTCGTGTACGGCACACCTTACGGGGTTTAGGGTTTAGGCAACCCACGGGGCAGTGGAACACCAATACGATTTTGAATCAACAAATTGCAGGATGTTAACGAGAATATCGTGGTTCATTTTTAGATCACGGCTCTCCATCCTGCAGACTCCGTATCGTTCTTTTGTCGGTACTTTCGAGAGTGTCCATTGAAGGACCAGCCGTACTTAAGCGATCGACTGTTCCCCGGTACCGTGGCCCAAAAGAACACGGGGTCTTTGTTGATGTGCAATGCGTCATGAAAGGAGGACGGTGGTGCTGTCCTTGTGCCAGATCTTTGTGGTACGGAATTCGTCAATGACGGCAACTCGCCCCCTGAAACGGTCGCTAAACGCCTTGATCGCGCTCGTTGTAGGGATCTGCGATTGAGAACATCATTTGGTAGGTCCTGTAGTGATCGCGAGTGCAAGTGCATGTTGTGATGAATGATTATTGTGTCTTGGTGACCCTGTACAGTACAGTACTGCATTGTATTCGGTGGTTGTAAAAAAAAATTATCGGATTATGACGACAGAACTAACTAACATACATACATACATTCACAATGGATCAATATTACTCTCACATGCTGGAGACGCTGGTTGACATAGGATTTTCTCCACAACTTGCGCCCCTAATTTTGTGCAAGAGCATCAAAAACGTGTGTAACTCCGCATCATTGGTACTGGATTACGATAGTGTGACGCATCGTGTCTACATTGATTGCAATGACGAAGGCTACCATGCGTTCGAAGCTATCGATTCCCTCAGTGCGATGGCCAACGCTCCTCCTGTCCTGTATGTGAAGGCTTGGAAAACTCTTTCTTGAGGTAGAAAACTCTTTCTTGAGGTAAACTCTTTCTTGAGGTAAAAAATTCTCTTCCGAATGCGAATCATCTGCATCTTTATCTTCATCCTCTCTTTTGATCATAAGGTTTTCTCAGTATCCAGCCTTGACTGCAGCTTGTCATGAACCAGCAGGAACATGTAAATTCAGTGTCTTTAGATGCCTTGAATTTTTTGTGTCAATCACCTTAAGACAGTATCTGTATTGACAAGATCGGTTACAAATCTTGAATTGGTGACTTTTCAGAATCCCCAAAATAGAAGGTGTCCCAATATAAAATGTCCCAATATAAAGCTGTATGTGTCTCTACATGCCTTGAACTACTTGGATATTCTCGCCTGGAGGTCCTCTATATTTTTTCCTTGCTCCTGCATCGCGCTTACTAGGTACGCGATAATGCCCACATAGTTCAAACCCACTGACCCGACCGGCGCATTGCCAAGCGTGTTGTCGTCATCGATCTCAAAGTCTCTAGGAAGTGAGATGAGGTGACGCATCTCCGGGACCTCGCAGAACACCTCCTGTGCTATGAACCCCGCCTCCACCACGCCACGGTGCGTGTAAATGCACGGACGCAGCCTCCGCAAAATGTCCGCAGACGAGGTACCCAAAAGATCCGAGCGATTCGTCTTCTGGCGCCAGTCCGACGTGGACTGAATCGGCACACCGTTCACACGCACAAGCCCGCCTGCAGGGTTCAGATCCAAGGCGACGCCAATGTTGGACACCTGCATCACGCCACCCCCCTTGCCATCTAGAATCACCAAGTCCCCACGCCCGCTCTCCAAACGCATTCCCGTGTAACTCGGCAACGGAGCTACAGGCGGCCTCGATATCGAGGATCCAAACGCCGCCTGCACGAGGTCCGACGGTGCATCTCCACTGACGGTCAGTGGGAAACGCGAATCACCGTCGTTGGCAAGCACAAGCACCCCCCCAAAAGCGTCCACGCTATCCCTTAACTTCTGGCCAGCGTGCAACTTTATAGACTTGGACAAACGCAGGAACGTCCCAACGGTGCGGTCGCGCGTCCTCATACCGTCTGCATACATCCACACCGCGTCCACCAGACTCTGCCCCCCACCGACCTCTCCCATCTGCGCACGCCCGTAGTACCGCTGGGCTGTGTCCGGATGCGATAAGCCTTCAAACAATAGACGGGGGTCCTCCTCGTCCGCATAAGTACCTCCGATCAGCGAGAAGCCGCATCCGTCATCCCTGAAAACAATCTGACCGACCTCGGTTAGCGCGTTGTCCAAAAGCCGGACGGGTGGACCCAAAGGTGCCATGGAGACGGGGCCATCTAAAAATACCGAACCACGTACCGACATCGACCGGTTCACAAACAAGTCTCCATCCACGACAAGTTCCTCATTGAAAGCGGAGGGAGCCTCGAACGAGGTGGGACCTAGGAAACACGAACTTCCCAGCACGCGACAGTCCCGCTCGGCCAAGATATCAGAGGAAATTCGCACTCTCCCCAAGGTGCTCCGAAGGTGGACATCTCCCGAGGCCACGATTCCAACGTCCGCGTCAGGCGCTGCCAACACAAGGCCCGCGCCCCCCACAGACGAGGAAAAAACCTGCCGGTTCCCGGACAGGTACACGCCACCGAGCGCCTCCATCGCCGCGCCAGGGAGCTTGAGAGAAGACGAATGACCGGGAAGCTGCAACGCCAGAACACCCCCACCACCGGTACCAGAACATAAGTGTTTGATAGAAAATGAACGATTGCCGCTGTAGCTGCTGCTACTGCATCCTATCCGTACAGCACGTGGATCTACGATATCCTTAATAGATACCATCAACATGAACAACCCAGAATCGGCGATGCCCGCCGCCATGATCGCTCTGTCCAACGAACAGTTGTGCAGGGACACGAGATTCATCCAAGCTGAGGTACAAGTACTACTGTTATTATCGCAACCGATCACTGCAACAGCGTTCTCAGGTACCTCCAATTGATCTGATCCCGCAAGCCACACTAGCCCAGGAAAGGATGAACCACGAATCGACAGGAGTAGCGAACTTTCAAGGCGCACCTCCGAGTACGTTCCGAGCACGGCGTTGCACATGCCTCTGAACATGAGCGCGTTGCCAGGTGTCCTCAGGGAGGACTGGAATGCTACCACCACGTTCTCCCCAGACGCGGGAAGTGCTACGACCGATGAGGACAAAGACTGGTCAAACGTCACCATCTCGAAATGTGTGGAAAACGTACCGAAATGCAGGGCCACAATAAGCGACTCATCTTCTTCGTCGAATAGGCAATCGACGGATAAAGCAGCACCCACTTTCCTCGACCATACGATATCGCTTGCCCCAGAAGGCAAAACAGCCCATACGACGCCCCCGTGGCCGGAAAGGGAGACGTCGTCGACCCCCAAAGCTGACGCATTGACGCAGTCTCTGACCCAAACGGATCCACTTGCCTGGATGCTCAACGCGAACAAATCGGACGAACAGGCAACCCTGAGGTCCATGTATGCAGCGGAGGCGGTACCGATAGCGCGCCCCCAACTGACCTCATCGAAAGATATCGAGAGAACGACGCTTGTATGAAGAGAAGTGTTCGCTGGAGGGATCAGAGTAAACGGGTGTGCGGCGCCAGTTTTCTTCCATCGGACTTGGCCTTCTCCGTAGTACCCTCCTCTTGTTTTGAACATCAGCACAAGGTGATCGGGGTCCGTCTCCCAGATCCCTCCGCCCTCGCTACCCTCGATGATGGAGCCCCCTCCGACATCAGCGACCACCACCTCAAGTACGGCCTCGATGCTTTCTACGTAGGGGGGGCTTGTCCGCCAACTGCACTCGCCAGAGGGTGACGGCGGCCTCCGTTCTTGGGTCCTCCTCCTCCCACGTCCAGATGTCTCCAGGCAATACAGCGACCCGGATCGCACCGCTGGCCGCGACTAGGATGTCGACGACGACGTGCCGCGATGACGAGGAAGAAAGGGAGTACCCGAGGACGGCGTCCGCTCCGCCTATCTCGAGCGTGACTTCTCCTGGTAAGTGTAGATTGAAAAGGCTGCTCGCTTCATCCTTCACCAATCGCGTCGAGGATGAACCTATGTGATGGCACCTGTGCCCCGCATGCACGTCCGCCCATAGCAGGCCGTGATTGCGATCGACCATTGGAAGCTATGCATCGTTCCACGTCAGGTCGGAGATGGCTGCGCCGAGAAGACGACCGTCTTGTAGGTACAGTTGATCCCTACCGGCGATGGATGCCCAAGGAACCTCGGGTGTGCCCAGCATCCCGTGCCCGCAAGGCGAACTCACGGTGTTCCAGTCGAGTACCAGAAGCGCGTTCGAGTCCTCTCTGTTCACGGAGTCCAGGTTGCTTGCAGATTCCAAGTCCAGGTTGCTTGCAGAGTCCAAGTCTAGGTTGCTTGCAGAGTCCAAGTCCACGTTACTTCCGTAGTTATTTACGAACGATAGACGACCTCCTATGGTTACGTAAGTGTTGGAGTCGCGGATCAGGACCGTGTCCCGGTGGGCGTCTGGCATTACAAGAGGGCCAGCCATGAAGTCCCCGTTATCGATAATAAAGGCGTGTTGCGAGGACGTGTGTCTGAATTCTCCAGCGAAACGTAGAGATCCTCCTGTGCTGAGTGTACCGTCCGAGCCGGAGATGCTCGCCACCTCATCGGAATTGGAGAGACATCTGCCCGCTTCAAAACTGAAGGAGGCCTCGGGACCCTCTACACGCATCGTGAGTGCCGCAGTTGAGATCCCGAACCCGCGAAACTCGTGCTCGTTAGGCAGGTCAGGATCATTATCAAAAAGGACGACTGTGCGAGGCTCTAACGCGTTTCCAACATGCAAGGCCGCCGATGGCGTCCCAACCAACCTCACCCCCACCGAGCCCGCGTGAGACACACTCAGTGTCGGGGCAACCTCATCTCCTACTGAAAATAGAAGGTCCGATGCAAGCACCGACTCTGACGCTAGTAAACGCACTAGGTCCACCTGCACGGATGTCGAGAAGACCCCTGGAAGCGTGGCACGAGATGCCATACGCGTTACCACCAACCTCACAGTGACGAGAGGCAAGATACCTGCACCTCTAGGGAGCGTGTACCACATCCCTTCCCCTCGTCCTAAAAAGGGCGACTGCGACGCACGGAAATAGAGATTGCGCCAACCGGCATCCCCTTCCGGGAGCCCGAGAATCGCGAAGTCGTCCGGCATGTAGTTCATGGAAGAGCACGCCATGAACACAGAGTGCACGTAAAGCACGCTAGGGAAATTCAGCTGCACCCACTCGCCATGCACTGAGATTGGGGCATCTCCCACCAGCGACAGAGTGTTCGTGAGCGCGGAATCTCTAGTCGGCGCACCAGAGTCCGATGTGTAGGAGCCCAGCTTTGATATCCAGCTTGTCGCGAGAGGGGTATCCGAAAACGCTTGGTAGGGGGCAGACCAACTGTCAGGTGCATATGTTGACGAGGACGTCGCTTCGAATCCGGGTGTGAGGGCGAACTCGGGACCCTCGGGTATGATTCTCGCCGCATCCGGACCGGTGCGCACGCGAACTACTGATCCGATGTCTATTTCCGCGGCAGTTGACCCGCGTATCATTAACCCTTTGGTAGCCACAAGCGATGCTTCGGATCCAGCCGCATCAGGGTATATATCGAGTTTGACGCTCTCGTCTGTGTCGTTGATCAGCATCAGACTCATGACGTCCCCTGCGTTTGAGGCGTGACTCGTCATCTTAATGCACTCGACGGGTTCGTTCGTGTAGTAGTCTTGCACGATCCTATGTGTGTCGTTGATCGATCGTTGGTACGACTCCGTGGCTGCGTACAACGCCTCCGTTACCAGTACGGTCGCGTTGGTCACGCGACTGTCAATATTCGAATTGATTGCGGCAAAGAGGGATGCCGATACTGCAACGTTCGAGGAGTACGCGTCGAGAAGTTGGTTTCTAGACGCCGCTATTTGTACAACCCCCCTTTGCACGGAAGAGGCCGGGGGGAGGTTGCAGTAATGGTTAGCGAACACCGTGCCTGCCTAAACGTTGCCCGTCGGGATGCGTAGACTCTCGACTTGTCTGAAGTCTACGTTCGATCCCGACACCACCAGGCTCCCTGCGACGCTTAGCGGGCCTGCGACGTCAACGATGGGTGCGAACAGCGTGCCCTCGTGAAGCGTCATCCCCACGCCAGGCTCGATGTCAAGGAACGAAGCCCCCACTTCCTGCGCCCGCCATGTGTAGCGCTGAGAGGGGAACTCAGTTCCCCCGCCGGTGTGGAATAACATGCGGTCTGTTCCATCTGCGCTCTGGAGCCACATGTCCGTCTGCCACATGCCGTCGGAGGGCAGTTGGATGCTGTTGTTGGAAGTGCTCGTGTTTCCACCATACCCTTCCATGACGGATAGGGTCGTGTTCAGAGTCGCGAGCTTCGTTTGCACGTAGTTGCTTAGCTGCACGTACGCCATGTTGAGGGCGTACGCGGACGGGGGTTGGTCCATGTACGCGCATCTGAAGTCCACAGGAAGGTTGCAGTACGTGTACGCCATGAGCGATCCTGCGACGACGTCCGCGCACGCGATGGACCCCATTTGCATGGTTTCGGAGCCGGTGGGGATCTTCGACCCATGATACGATTCATTGTTGGCACCGCCTGTGTATGCGGATGCGACCCTCGATACGATGAGATTGCTGAGCGTGACATACGCGGTAGCTAGAGCGTTGGCTGTCGGTGGGAGTATGAGGGAGTTGGTTATGAAGTCGTCCACGAGGTTGTCGAAGTTTGTAGCGCTTATCGCCCCGTTCTGCACAACAAGACTATCTCTCACGATCAGGTTGCTTTGCATGTGTGCGGTGGTTCGGAAGAGAACGTCCGTCTGTGAGATGCGAAGAGCGTCGTTCGCTTGGACGCCCAGCGTAAGGGTGGCGCCTACATCCGGATGCGAAGGATCGCCCGCTCGCAATACAGCGCTGTGCTTGCCGTCTGCGACCTCGGTTGCTGTGAAGAAGACGTCGTCTCCGTGCCTGAGAGCGAGAGCTGCGTTTCCTGGAGTAGCGATAGCTGGGTCCATAACGATCCCGAAGGTGGGTGCCTCCGTGTGTATGACAGGGTTGCTGCCCACCATTCGAAGGTGCACATTGTCTGTGCTGCTGCTGCTCATGTTGTGCTGCTGCTGATGCTGTTACTACCTTTACGGGAATTTAAAATTTCCGTAACAGGGTATAAATGGGGTTTGTGTAAATGACGTTCAACAATACCTTCCAATCATGAAGATCGACAAGGTCTCTTGGGAGGCTTTGTCTGCTCTAGTCGGTAAGCGTCTCACCTCAGGTGGCGGGCATGCAACAGAACTTGAGGTATCTTACGTGCATCTGTCCACACACCTCAGACATCAGCACTATCGTGTCCCTGACAGGCGCATCGCCATGCGCGCGATCGAGCTCATGCGTACCCGGTATCCCGCCATGCCTGTGTCCGATACGCTCGACGTGTCCGTGAGGTCTGGGAGGAGTTTCCCTCGAGATGGTGCGCAACAAATTAGGACGCGTCTGACATTGTCCCCTAATTCAGACGACGAGAAGGAGCGCATTTCGGCAATGGAGACGTTTGCCGAATCTCTCCTCGGGCGGCGCACAAACGCCACCGCTGTCACGGTCACCGAAAAGCGACTACTCGGATATGTGACCATTCCCGAGTACTCCATGCGCTTTAATCTGCGCGAAGAAACTGAAAGAACTGAGAGTGCAGCCCTGTCAGGTCCGTACGAGGTGATAAACTTCCGTTTGAAACGGCGGTTCAGTTTCGAGATGACTCCAATGTTCCGGCTCGACATCACGGCAGTCCGCTTTGCGGCGGTTCCCCAAGAATACTCTAGCCAAGGAATGTATCATCAGCAGCAACGGGACTACACTGGGTGGTTCTCTCAACACGTATTGGGCGCTGCAGAGACGTACGAGTTCGAGGTCGAATTGGTGAAATCTAGTCCGTCGGCGCCTGGTGACAGTTCAGGTGCCTCCGCCCCCAATGAGAATGATACCATCGCTCGGGGATTGATGCAATGTTTTTCGGTCGTGTTGAAGGTGATCGACGATTCTGAGGTTGCGCTTTCTCTGAGCGAGAAGCATCGCGTGATGGAGATGTATTGGCGCCTACTGGCGGTAGGTGACGACGACGGTGCGCAACACCACCCCAACAACCCTAGTAGACGTCCGAATGGTCTCGTCGCCCCGAAACCAGCAACGCTGGACATGTCGAACCTCCTTTCTGGTGCGTCAGCTATCCCTGGAGCAGTTTCCATCACTGATAACAAGTACACTGTCACGGAGAAGGCAGACGGCGAGCGGCGTCTAATGGTTGTGGATGACGAAGGACGTCTCTGCACGCTAGACGACCGTCTCGGTGTGCATGCGTTCGCTACCAAATACAGCGCCTCCACGGGATACAGTGTCTACTCGACGGAGAGTACGTCGTAGACCACACAGGGGATTCGGCATCACCTATATTCGCCGTGTTTGACGTATACGTCGCCAACGGCAAGTCGGTCGCACATCTGCCTCTCCTGGATGCTTCTGCTCACACGAAGAAAAAGAAAATATCCAAATCCAAATCCAAAGAAGACGAGACCTGTAGACTGGAGGTGGCACGCAACGCTCTCGCGGGTTTACCTGACAATTTCTTCGTTAAGACGTTCATGTTCTCCGTTGAGGATACCGATACATCATCAATAATCCAGCACGCGGCAGCTGTCCTCCGGCGTCGTGACTCAGGCTTGTATCCGTACCACATCGACGGCCTGGTCTTCACCCCTGCTGACCTTCCAGTTGGAGGGACCTTCGACGATGCCAAACGCCCAAGTTCGCTTGCCCGCATCCGAACGTGGCGAGGGGTGCTCAAGTGGAAGCCACCAGAAGACAGCACCATCGACTTCTTGGTAAAGTTTACTGATACTTCAGCGGATTCCAGGCTGGCGGATCATGAAACGGCGCCAATACGCCAACGCGTTGATCTGTTGGTTGGGTACAACACGGACGCTGTCGGTGGAAATGACGGCACACGCGACCTGCGCTCGTTCTTGGAGGCTTCAGCCTCCGAGGTGAGAAACACAGAGGCGGTACTACCATCCAAGACGAGGTACCAGGCGCGTCCGTTTGCATTCTTGGAACCTGCATCAGTAGCATCTCATGCTATGCCTCCGTTACATACTGCAATTCTCCCCGTGAACTCGAAGTGCAAAAACGGTGACCTCATCAACGACGGTATGGTGGTAGAATTCGCCTACCGCAACGAGTCCTCTCGCCATTCTCCGGCGAACTGGGTGCCCAAGCGCATCCGTTACGACAAGACGGAATCCGCTGCGGCTATTGGACGTGTGACAGCCAACAACTACGAGACAGCGATGAACGTGTGGCGCACGATAATGCACCCTGTTTACGAGGCGATCATTACCGGCGAGGATACCCTTGACGAGGCATCCGCTCGCGCCAAACTTGTCAAGTCTGTCTACTTCATCACGCGCATGCGCACAGACGAGGGCGGCATGGTGGTCATGCGCAAGTTTCACAGCTATGTGAAAGCGCACTTGATATCGAGCTTCGCTGGCGCGTCGCCGCGCATATTCGACTTCGGCGTGGGCAAGGCCGGTGATCTGCACAAGTGGATACGCGCAGGGGCGTCCAAGGTGGCTGGAATCGACAAGTTCTCGTCCAATCTGACAGACCCGGTCAACGGCGCGTACGCACGCGCTCTGCAGACCAAGGGCAAGCTGAGTGCGAACAATGAAGAACACACCATTGTTCCGGAAATGCTTTTTTTCCCATTCGATGCCACTACTCCAATATACGAAACCGGGAAAGAATGGGAAGAGGGATCGGTTGCCATTCCTGAATCAGATCGCCTAATCGTAAGCGCAGCGCTGCACAGAAACAACGACAAAACGGAAGAGGACGCCACGGCACGCAGTATGGCGAACTTTGCTAAGGAGGGCACGTTCGACCTCGCGACGTGCATGTTCGCAATCCATTACTTCTTCGAGTCCCCAGCGCGTCTCTCCGGGCTCTGCCGCAACGTCGCCGCGGTGCTAAGGCCGGGTGGAACCTTTGTAGGCATTTCACCAGACGGCGACGCTATCGCGGAAGCGCTCTCCAGTACAAATGTGGGGGAATTCGTGGAAGGAAGGTCTTCAGTTGGAGATTCATCCGGGGGATCCTCGCTTCTCCGGAGGATTACAAAGCGGTACGCCGCTGCGTCCGCCAAGAACAAGTACGGGAGACAGGCGGACGTGTTCGTAGAGAGCATCGGACAGGATATTCCCGAGTTCCTCATGGACTACAAGGAGCTTGTGCGCGTGATGGGCGAGGTAGGAATGCGACCACTGACTTCAGCAGAGCTTAAGACAAGCGGTCTGGGGCGCTACTCAACCGGTATGATAGAACCTCTGTTTGACAAGGTTGTAGGCAAAGTAGGCGGGTTGGATCACACCATGGTCAAGGTCACGCGGGGGGGGGCGGCAACTCAGAAGTTGTTGAACGCACCGCCTGCATTGAGGGAAATGCTTGGGAACAAGATGACTCCTGAGGAAAAACAGTACAGTTTCTTAAGTCGTTGGTTCGCGTTCCAAAAGAAAGACTCTGACGTTTAAAGTTGGGCCAGGCTACACTGCGGGAACACTTGGGACCGCGATGTGAACGCTTCCAGGAACAACTTATGCTTGCTTTCACTCCACCAAGTATTTGGGAGAGAGCGACCTCTCGCGTTTCGCCGAGACGCGCAGAGAAGTTCCTCGACCCCCCCACAACATGATCCTGATTTGGGGACACAGTGTGTCACACTACAACCTGTTGCACACACCCCCAACATTGCCCAAAAGCAACGATATGCAGTTTTTTAGAGTATAAAAAAGGTGTGTCCCACTTTACTGTAAGGTTTTAACATGGCGCATACATTCTACCACGATGGAACAGGTGAACAAGCCGACCCTTTGTGTAAGAAGTTTATGGAGTTTGATAATGACATGTGGATTCGTTTGTTGACTCCTTCAACCTATACAGAGGAAAAGGATCTATTGAAAATGCATGAAGCAACCGCCCGGTACACAACCATTCGCCAAGAGTTGTTCAATCTTGTGAAGGAGGTGAACGATAGCTATTTTTGTAATGTTCCAAAGTAAGTACAGTCGGAGTTTTCGAGTATAAAAAGGTGTGTCCCACTTTATTTGAGAACAACTACTTTTCTACAGAAGAAAACATGTCAGTCTTCGTCGCTACTGATGCCAAGAAAAAGTCTTCAGTGGACGATGTTAGTTGTGTAAGCACTATCAAAGCTTGTGCTTTTCTCTCGGCGGATGCTGTCTTCTGCATCCCATGTTGTATGTGCTTCGGAGGTTGCTGCGGTAAATACGAACCATGCTCAGCCAGTGCATTCGACCTGAAAACCAAGCCTGGACAGGAAAGGTTCGTAGCGACCTGCTTGGTGCAATGCATTGCATCGATGATAATGCCATTCACGTTGTGCGGATGCTTCTGGGCATGCTGCGGCACTTGCACACCGTGCGCTAGAGGAGTCTTCAACATGGTCAAGCGCAACGATTCAAAAGTGGTGCCATCAACAACTGTCACCAAACCGCCCACAGAGCAGGTTATCAACAGAGATATTCAGGATTTTACCAACAACTTCTTGGCCAGAAATTAGAGTAAAGGAGTGCGTGTTGAAGACGCACGGGGAGTATGTGCAAGCCGCCGCGGCATGTGTGAGGATGGACGTACAGGGAGTCTGCGCAAGCCGCCGTGTGTGTGTTTTACACCACACCTGTCCGCACACACTGCAAACCTGCAGCTCAACCCCTCTTAATAAAGCCAATCGGATTGTCAAGCAGAAGCCGACTGATGTTCGTAAACACAGAAGTTTTCAGTACACAAAAGTCAGATAAATCATACAAATTACAAACCCTCTGAGTTGTTACCAATCAGTTTAAAGCACGAATGTGATGTACACACTACACTGTGAACACATTCAAAACATTCCCGGATTCTTATGCGTGCCGGTTTATAACACCAAGATGCCACCGACTCACCCGGTCATTCAGGCAATACAGGATGCCATGGCACCCGAAGGAACTGAGATGTATAACTTGTATGAGAATGGCGTGAAGACGTTGGATGATGTCAAGGAGTACCTGCGCACTTGGTTCATCCGCCAACCGTGTGGGTACTCTAGGGAGTGGGATGGCGCCCACTACACATTGGTCATGGGGTTTAGACGGGGCTACTGGAGTCACCAGGTGTTTGTGGACACCGACACCGGCCTCTACATTTTCACATGTGATGAGGAGAAGGAGATTCCTCCGTTTGTCACAGGGGAGTTCTCTTCCTTCGAGGCCGTAATAGACGATATTGCAGCATATTTTGCAAAGGTGTGGAAGATACACAGTTGACAATATAAACGATTTTAAAATATCCACTTGTTTTTAAATATTAAGTATTGTACGATTTGGGAGATGGAGATTGTACCAGATACTGGTCAGATTATGATGTCGGATATCATGACAGTATTTGGTCTCACAGGAAAAACCAATATTGGCTCTTTGGTTCGAGGAGGCCCGGTTGTACAAAACATTACAGGGAATTCCAAGGTGCCTTATTCATTATCGAACGGGATAGCATTTTCGGATTTTAGGGGAGCGCGTAAAGAAGCCCCCCCCAGCAATTGGCAGTTCAAGTTACAGATGAATGGAGTGTATGTGAAATACGACTCTGCGACATCGAAGTTGCGGCTGAACACTGGTACCGAAATGCAGTTCGAGATCGTGAAAGGGGATAGTATTTTTGACGGGAGCGGACAGGTTGCGTGCTACGCGTTGCAAGAAACGACGACAAAGCACTACCTGCACGTTACAACGGCAGGAGTTGTCTCCATGAAACCAACTATCATGAATAACGATGCGTCGTATTCTTTCAAGATGTTTACGAGCGACGGGGGTCAGACAAACACATTGTATTGCAGCGTGGCAATACCAAAGGTAGGAACGCAGCAGACAGATATGGAATTCCCGTATAAGAATGCCTGGCTTGCATACCAATCAGAAACAGACACCGTTTATGCAGCTTTTTGGTCCACATTGACTAGTACAGTCACATGCTGGAGCTATTTGACGATGAATGAATCTCCAGATGTAAAGGTAACAGTCCCTATGTCTCAGAGTATACAGGAGTTCCCGGTGAACAAACTCACAGGGCACACTACTACTCTGTCCGGATACGCTTATGGTAACGGGACATACACAGTGACCTCGTCGAGGCAGGTAGGAACGAGGCAGTCATGGCGGGCTTTTGATTACAATGTAAGCTCCTCTTCATGGCAGGTAACAGGCGTCCCAAACAGCCCTACTATAAATGACTGGTTACAGCTGAAACTTCCTTTCGGAATATACTTGAAGTCTATTGGCATAAACGCAGCAACGCATACCATATTCAACAGGACACCTAACACATTCGTTATCCATGGTATTCGACCAGGGCAAACGACGCTTGAACTACTGGGTACTTATAACAAGGTACGAAATTATTTCCAATATGTTGTGAGTTCTCCCGGAAATAATGTGCTGTATGATAGGATCAGACTGACAATCAAAGCAAATGTATCTTTGGCAAATATAACTGATTTTAGGTTGTTCGGAAAATGGTAATTTACACACAGTCACATCACAATCGTCACTACAGTCGGAGACGCAATTTGTGGGACGCCCTACCGGTGACCCTTGAACCCAATGGGTAGATCAGCTAAAGGCGAGTACATATTTTTGCCCTTCATATCTGTATTTCAGCATTTAAGCTGGCCCAAAGGATAACAAGGAAAGCTGCTGACAAACCCAGGTGGGTCGGTCGGTTTAGCGCTCACACTCGCCTCGATGGAAACTGTGGTTTTGGGGGGAGGCGAGGGAACACAGAATGCCTCAGGTCGCTCTCTCGTCCATCCACGTTGTCAGAAGCAGAAGAAGGTTCTTGGCAGCGTTCACGTCTCGGTTCCAGGTTGCACCATAGCGCACATTGGATGATGCGCTTTTGACACTGTCTCTACAGTGCAGTACTTTGTGGACCTTGACGTTCTTCACCACCATCTTCTGCTTCTCAACAATTATAGACCCGTCGATTGGGGACTCTTTGCAAACTCCGCGCCAGACTACGCTGTCTGCCTTCATGTTGACAAGCCTCTAGAAGCAGCCGTGACATTTACAAGAAATGTTGCGTTAGTCGACGTTTTTGAACAAAACATTCTTACGACGTGAGAGGCACCTCCTGATCTCTTTGATGGGCCCAGAACATGAGCGACTGATACCATACCTTGGTTGGACCAGTTGCCGAAGCCAACAACGGTCTTCTGTGCCCTTGGTGCAACCACATCGCATACCTTGTCAATCGTCTTCTGTTTACCAACGTATCGAAAGAATCGCATAGATCGGTAGCCTTTGTTGGCTCTGTGTTGTGGTAGGATCGGGAGCGCTTTGAGATAAGCTCTGACATGGTCCTGCAGGTTGACCATGTTGCTCGTATTAGGTAGGTTCACGAGGTCTTGAGTATCGTCATTCCATTTGTAGGTGCGACGCTTGCTTGTATTGTACCCAGGGTATAAAAAGGTGTGTCCAACTTTACTGTAAGGTTTTAAAGTGGTCACGATAAATAATGGCATCAGAGATCATCGATATCGTCCTCGATCCCACGGATTTGAACGCGATCGACCTTTCCAGTGTGAACTCAGTATGTCGGTGGTCATCCAATTTCAGGTTCTTTGACCTTTCTGCCGGAGAGGAGCACTACAGATTACTCGCACATGTTGCGCGTTCCGTCCGACGTCCCACTATCATCGATATCGGGCACTTTCAAAGTTTGTCAGCCGCTGCGCTATCCTTAGCGACCGAGAAGACGGTGCGCAGCTTCGACCTTATATCTTCCCTACCTTCAGCCCAGTCAGTTCCCACCGCGATCCACATCCCCAACGTACGTCTGGAGATCGGCCCGAACTACATGCGCGATCTCCCTAACCACCTGCAAACCTCAGACCTCTTCATTCTCGACATTGACCACCTGGGCAAATCGGAACGCGATATCTTCAAGGTCCTGGAGGAGTCGAAGTTCGACGGACTCCTCATAGTGGACGACATTCACTTGAACGAACACATGCAGCGTTTTTGGGACGACATCAAGCAGACCAAGTACAACATCAGCTCGTCAGGTCACTGGTCCGGTACGGGGCTCGTCATCTTCGCCCCTGAACGCTTCCGCATTTCGTGGAAAAATGTGCAACAGTTGCCTACAGTCAACTGAATACTAAAATGAAACCGCTTCGTGTCCGCCTGCTTGACGAAGCTGCCCCCGTTTGTCTGCACATGAGTTAGCCCTTCTTCCCGCGCACACAACTTCGTCACCTCCAAGTGCGCGCTCCCTACCGGGGGCAAAATGAAATTTGATGATGAAATTGCTCACCACATGCAAAACGCATTGCCGCACGTCTGGAAACAGAAACGTGCATTCGTTTTCTAAGCACACACCTGATGGCATTGATGCTTGCTTCATGTTTCCGAATGATGCACTCTTTGCGTTCAAGTTATTTTAAGTCAAGGGATATCATTCACATTAAAGTACAGGGTGTCCCAATATTTTTTTAGAACAAGTGTATACAAAAAAGAGGTAGGAGGTCAACTATGGTTTACGAGAATGATGACAAAAAGCCAAAGAAATTGTACATGAACACATTGATTTTCGCCACATGCTGCCTCCTATTCGCGGTTGTTGTTGTGGCCTTGTTCAAAAGCAAAAAGTATATCGAAAAGGTTGCCGAGTACAAGTTATTCTTGTCAACGGCCCTCTTTGGTCTTTTGGCATTGTCAATAGTTTCTCTACTGGCCGTCTGGAACTACGAGTCTAGAATAAAGAAAATGAGGGCAACCGCGTTCGACACACGGCGACTCATGAGCGTATCGACATGCCCGGACTATTGGACGCTCGAAGAAGATGGTTCGGGAGAGCGAAGTGTCGTCGCACAGTACACGGCAGACGGCACTGTGGGTATTCTGCAGACCTCACATAGCTCCTCGGGTGAAAGGATCAACACCATGCATGAAAGTACTATAGGCAGCCCGACTCCACCAATATCAATACATATAGAAAGACTTTCCAACTTCATGGTCCTCTGAAGTGGGTTGCCTGGACATTGTCCGATGGTTGGATGGTCCGTTCCCCGTCTGTTTTTTCAAAGCAGCT